>JADLZK010000419.1:0-54937 GCA_015847255.1 Hyparrhenia diplandra | reverse complement strand
GAAACCCTCTTTGTGGTGAGGACACGCCACTTCTTCTCTACATGCCCTCACAACCTGCAGTAAAAAACATGTTAAGTAGAGAGGATTAGTAGTTTAGATGTGGAGCTAGGCAAAGCTACCAAGGAGGGCTTGGCTCCTTGGAAGATGGATTCCGGGAATAAAACTTTTCGCGGTATTCTTCCAAAGCCTTGCTCTTATCTTATATCTTGGTTGTGCACCAGGGATTAGAGTCTTCTATGTTATTTATACCCCCGTGGATTTATCCTATATGATCTAACATGTTGTTCTGACATGATCATGACAGCGCCATGAACTAGTCTATAGTTTCTATGTTGTGATATCGCCATATAGAACTTATGCTTAAACCATTAATGCAATATAATTGGGTAGTGTTGGGATTTCAGCCGTGAATGGCGGCTGCCTGTGTCATTCAGGCTTGCTCGTGGTCCTATTCCGTCCATCCGTAGGGTGGGGCCATGGGGATGCTGAGTAGTGTCTTAGTATGCGACGTGCCTTGATGCCGTATCCCTTCAACGGCGAATTGATGCCACCTGACGTAGTGTCTAGTTTCAGCGATGACAAGCCTTGACCGCCCCTTTGAAATCCCTCTCCACGCTCAGTGATAAGTGTAGGAGAGCCCCGCAATGCCTTCCATTGGGCGGATGCAACGGAGGTCTCCGTCCATTTCATTCTCGCAAATTCGCCTCCTTGCCATGCTCTCAACCGGGTTCTATGCAATGCCCATGACTAGAATCAGATGCTCCAATTTAGGACTTTATTCCTTATTTATCTTTATCCTTGAGTTTAGCTTGAGTGAGTGTGTCAAGTTATCCCCCTTTATCGTTTCTTTATATCCCCGCGGCGCGAGCATTGGTCCATTACGCAGCCATGTTATCTTGTTCATGTCTCTATTAGATCCTTTTCCCACCATGCCTCCTTTGGGAAAAATATAAATAACCCATACCCTGGCCACAAACTTCCCGTGAAATGCTACAATGATAGATCCGCAGCCATGATGAATATCTTATTTGGCAGCAAGGTCTATCATCGCGGATGTAGCCAGTGTTATCACCGGCTACCTGGTTTCATATAGGAATGTCAACGACGCATTTATCGCCATTGGCTAGAGAGATGTTTCTAAACCTGTTTCTAGTATCAAGCTTTTAAGAAATGCAACAAGTACGCCGCCGTTGCGGGAAGGCATTGCTTTTTTTATAAGGCAGTCTTTTAGAACATGTTCATTGTGATAATATGCATTTGTAGTGACCTTTGTTCATACAGGGCTTTCTAAAAGAAAAAATCTTTTATATATATAAAAAACTCTTATAAAAAAAAATCTTATAAATAAAAAAGCAAGGACTTGTTATCAAGTTAGTATGCACCTTTGGGTATTGTCACTAACCATTTCGTGGAGACTAAGAAGAACAAAGGGACACGCGACGCTTTGAAAACATGGAGGCTACATCAACAAGAAAACTTTGATGCTCTTGGCACGGAACACACTCAAAAAGGAGATCTCTCGATCTTTCACACTTGACTCTTTTCACAAAAAGTCCAAGTGTGGAAAAGACGTGAGAATATCAAGTTCCACGCATAAGGGATCATAAAAAGAGAAGTGAAAAAAAAAAAAGTTGGAAAAAAAGAGAGAAAAAAATGAAGAAAAAAAAAAGAGAGATGAATAGAGATTAGCCTTGCCTTGCTATATAAAAAAAAAGAGAGAAAAAAAAGGAGTTGAAAAAAAAGAAGATATATAGATAAAAGAGAAGGTGTTATCGAAAAAAAAAAAAAAATGAAAAAAATGGTTGGTGAAAAAAATATAAGAGAAGAAAAAAAAAAAGAGGAGAGAGGAGCAAGCTGTCCCTATATGATCAAAAATAAACAATGAAGGCACTTACTCCACCCAAATTTTGCTTCCATGTAAAGAAGGGATTTTTTTCTCCTGCGCCTTGTCAAGCAAGCACCAAGGCCTATGGATTGTGCACGCTTCTTGTGTGTGCCTTTAGCCTTGATAAAGTTATCGAGTGAGCTGCCCTTGGTTCCAGGAGTAAAGTCAAAACCAAACTAAGATCATCATGCCACCCAATGCAAAGAACTCAACACCCTATCTTCCGGGCCGCGGCCAAGCAAGTACACCTTCGTGCATGCGGCGGTCCAAATAAAAAGAAAAAAAAGTAAAGAAAAAGAAGAAAAAAGTAGCGGTAAAGGAAAAAAGGAGGAACGATATCCTCCTTTACACCTTTTGCACCACTGCTAAGGCCCATGGTCCATATATACACTACCTATGTGTGTATCACCTAAGCCTTGTGGCCCGCCTGGATGGATCATCAAGCTACCACCGCTGAGTTTAATATTTTGCCTTCATGCGGGTTGGTACACACACACACCTCGTGCACGCTAGCAGTAATAATTCACCAATTCTTTTTCTACCATTCTATCTCCATATATATATATATATATAAAAAAAATTATTTCATCATAGAGATAAAACAAGGCTAGACTTATATTGCAATCTTTTTATCTTAGCCTTGTTTGAGTATGAAAAGTTTGGTGAAGCTTTTATGTTCTCCCTGATAATAAAAAATCCTAAAAATAAAAATCTTTGAAAAAAAAGTTGTTTTTTGCTCCTTCCTGCATATGTTTCAAATTTATTACTCCCATTTAAGGATGGTAAATCCACCTCGTGAATCTAAATACTCATACCAACCATGCAGAAAAACTAAAAAGCACGGAGTAAAACCCCCATCCATGGCTTTGAGCTAGCTTGGGGAGGACCAAAACATGGTAATGGAAACCTTACACTCTCATCCTCCTCCAGCCTTCCCAAAAAAAAAAAAAAAAAAAAGATGTGTTCTATAAAATATTTAATTATTAAAAATAAGCAAAAATATTTATCAAAAAAATCTATAAGTAAATATTTTCGAAAAACTAAAAAAAAATCTTTTATAAATAAAATAAATTCTTCTATGAAAAACAAGAAAAAAAAATATATATATTTTTTTTCAATAAAACATATTTTTTGAATAATTTTTTTTTAAAAAATTATAATCTTTTGTTCACCTTTCAAAAGTCTTTATCTTTATTGGATGAATTTTTATTGCTTTTTCATGCTTCCTTTCTATATTGGCACGCTTAAGTTTGGAAGTTTTGGTCATACTAGCGATCATACCCCATAGGCGCTTTGAATTAAGCATGGTGCTTAGGTCAAAAAGTGTCCACCTTAATCGATGGACATGAGTTCCAGTCCCCATTATTGAACTAGAGTCGCTAGTGTAGATTTTGGGTCAAATCTATGGACTAACCCCCTCGTAGGAATTTATCAAACATCATGAGGGTAAGTCCAAGAGAGATGACAATGGAGATCAGAAGTTGTTTGGTGAACCAAAAAAATATAATGATAATGTGATAAAAATAAAAATAAATAAAAAACCTTTGAAAAACTCCGGCAAATACTGTCCCGCTTCAAGATCATCACAAGATAAAGCTTGGGGACTGTAAGTATTTCAAAAGCACGACAGCAATCAAAAGACTATTCATAGCTGCTCACAAGCTAGCAACGCTCATAAAACCGTAAGGTAAATCGTGCCAGCTTGGGGAGGACTCCACAAAGGTAACTCACAGATCTCACATTCCATTCGCTATTTCCTTATCTGTATGAATGATGAGGTATGAGAATAAATAATAATAATAATAATAAAAAAAAAAAAAAGAGGGAAGAAGAAAGAGAGAGAGGAGATTTATTCCACTCATATATGTGTTGTAGAGTCTAGTTCTACCCCTGTTGAAATGTGATGAATAGTTGTTCGCTTTATTTTTTGCCTCGCGCCTAGTTTATAATCTCGAATTTAAAGTTTGGGGTTTAGTGGCTAAGTCTAAAAACTCATCCCGAAAAAAAACCCTGATTCATGGGGGTTGGGCGTAGGCTCTATCTAGTCTAAGTTGTTGCCAAGTATGATATGGTACAAAATGGATTTGCTATGATTGCCCAAAAAGAGAACTTGACATCCGAAATCTAATTTAAAAAAGAAAAGAGAAATGTGATATGGGCTATGCTAAAAAAAAAAAAAAAGAAAAGAAAAATGGACATGTCCGAAAAAATGGACATGTGTCCAAAAAAAAAAAAGAGGAAACAAAAGACAAAAACAAAAAAAAAAAGAAAAAGAGGAAATAAAAGACATATATATATATATATATATATAGCCCATATATAAAAAAAAAAAAAAAATATATATAGCAATAAAGCCCATACTTCTCGAAAAAAAATAGAACTTAAATAAATGAATTCCTGATGAGAAAGTTGATCAAAAGGATGAATGAAAAGTATTTATAACCGTTTCTATCTCGCAACCGCCAAGACTTTGAGAAAAAGCTAAAAAAGCCCCGCTACATGAAAGGTAAATAAAGGGTGAGAAAAGATGTGCCATTTTATTCAAACTCTAGTAGAAAATCTTATTATAACCCCCGCACTTTGTGAAACATAAACGCATAGTAGCAACTCGACAACAACTACACTTATCTTTTGCTGACGCCAAGAAAAGGATAAGCTTGGGGAGTTTGTTGACTGGCCACCAACGCATATATTTTAACGCCAACAACATTCTACCAATAAGGTAAAAACTATACCTTACTACACACATATACATTTATTATCGACATATTTTCATCACTTGTAGTGTCCAAATTATTATTGTGCAGATTTATATAAGAAACAAGTGGAAAATACACCAAAAAGCTGGGCCCCCCTCGAAAGCGATTCCCTCGAGAACACCAAGCCCAAGGGAGAAATGGACCAAACATGCAGAAATCGGCCGAGCAAACATCGCCACACAACTTTTCGCCTGTCAACACGCCAAAAGGCCCGCCCGAACCGAAAGTTTTAGCAAAAGCGCGCTCACCCACTGCGCGCCAAGACCATCCCGAAGGCGTGTTCGCCTGTGCTTTATAGGGCGTGTTTGTTACTCTTTCCAAAACCGGGCGCGCTAGTTTACGCTGGTTGGTCGGTTTAGCAAACTAGAAGGTGTTCCCAGGTCGGTTTTGGCTCCTTCCATATGGGGAGGGACATTTTCCAATGAGCCCCCTCTCCTCTACCTATAAAAGGAGGCCATCTCCCACCATTGTAACACACACCTCACAAGAAAGCTACCTTTCCCCTCCATTCTTTCTTCTTCCTCCTCCTAGTAGGATTAGTAGTTTAGATGTGGAGCTAGGCAAAGCTACCAAAGAGGGCTTGGCTCCTTGGAAGATGGATTCCGAATAAATCTTTCTATGGTATTCTTCCAAAGCCTTGCTCTTATCTTATCTTGGTTGTGCATTAGGATTAGAGTCTTCATGTTATTTCTATACCTCGTGATTTATCCTATGATCTAACATGTTGTTCTTGACATGATCATGACACATGAACTAGTCTATAGTTTCTATGTTGTGATATCGCATATAGAACTTTATGCTTAAAACCATTCATGCAATATAATTGCAGTGTCGGGATTGTGCCGAATGGCGTTCGCTTGTCCTTCGGGCTTGCTCGTGTCCTATTCGGCCCATCCGTAGGGTGGGGCCATGGGGACATGAGTAGTAGTGTCTTAGTATGAGGACGTGGGTGTCCCGGATGCCGTGCATCCTTCAATATGACGGGCATGCCACGGCTGAGGGGTAGGGCGGCCGGGTCGTGACAAGCCTTTGACCGCCCCTTTGAAATCCCCCCCACGCTCGTATGTTGTATAGGAGTTCGTGAATGCCTTCCATTGGGCGATGCACCGGGAGGTCTCCCCCGCCCATTTCATTCGCCCCCGACCTCCGCTCATGCGTGTTGCCCGACCATAACTCCGGTTCTATGCACGCCCATGACTAAAATCAGATGCTCCACTTAGACTTTCTTTATTCCTTATTTATCTTTTATCCTTGAGTTTGGCTTGAGGAGTGTGTCAAGTTATCCCTTTATCGCCCCTTTATATCCCTCATATGAGCATTGGTCCATTACGCTAGTCATGTTATCTTGTTCATGTCTCTATTAGATCCTTTTCCACCATGCCTTCCTTGGGAAAATATAAATAACGATACCCTCAATACTTCCGGTGAAATGCTACAATGATAGATCCGCACGCTTTCTGATGAATATCTTATTTGGCAAGGTCTATCATCGCTGATGTACCTAGTGTTATCACCGACACGTGGGTTTCACATAGGAATGTCAACGACGCATTTCGGCCCATTATTAGAGATGGGTTCTAAACCCTCGCTTCTAGTGATTGGCGCTAAGAAATGCAACACTAGCTAAGAGCATCAAGCCAAGTCTCAACGGGCAAAAGCGAGCCGGTAACGAAGAACGACTTTCGCACACCCTTGCATGACCGATATGCCACCGTAGCCGAAAGGGCGTAAAGAAAGGGAGGAAGAAGAGAAAGGGGAACAAAATCCGCTTGAAACCCTTGGTGAGAGTGGGCACGCCACTTCTTCTATGCCCGGGCCAACCCGTAAAACGAAAGGCTGCACCACGCCTAAGTACATTAACCCAAAGGCTGGACGCAGGTGGAGAAAAGGTGCCGAGGTCAAAGATGCCATGCAGCTGCTGAGTTTATACCTCAAGGAGGGAGCACCACGAGTCAATGATGCATCGAAGACCCGAGCACCGCGGGTCGAAGTTCGGGTGCCTACCGCATAGCCGAAGACTATGGATTCTCGGGCATCCCACACGCAACACCCACCACCAAGGCGCGTAGGTACAAGGAGGCCCTCGTGTCGCAAGGCTATCGCCAGTTTTCATAAAATGAAATTAGTTGAAAAGAAGATAGAAGAGGCATTAACGAGCAACGACCCCAAGCATCAAGATATATGGGCCACTTTTCTTCGCCAAATTGCCCATCGGATGCTACATCCAAGGATCTAATTTAATCGGCTGAAGTAGCAACAAAAGCCCGATCGACGACCTGTTCCCAAAAAGGGCAAGAAATTCCGCATGCCCGGCCTAAGCAGAAGGGAAAGAAAAGGAGGTGGCCATCAAATGGTGAATCCCGGCGCAAGTATTGCCATCGCTCAACAACAAGCCGATCCCGGCCGACTATGTCATGGTGGACGCGGATATCCGCAGACCCAAATCGGTGATGATGAGATGGATTTTCCGTGAAAAACGGGAAACATTGGTCAAACATCTTCGTAAGTTTACCACCATCATATGGGAACAAGGCGACATTGTCCTTATGCGTAGTATGCCTGCCCCCCTCGATGATGGCAAACAATGATGGCGATGATAACAATGAGAATGATGGCCTAGGTGGCGCGTCCTCGCCATGACCTCGGCCCGACACGCCGCAACCTAGATGAAGGCAGCCGACGACAAATTCTAGAAGATGAAGGCGGCAACGCATACACCTTTTCACGGGCAAGACAAAGCGAGAAGAACTCCTTCTCCTCGTGGTGATAAGCAAAGCTCGCCGCCCTTGCACGCCTTTATGTTTACCAAATCGATGTGGAGGTTTTAGAGAATTTGATCGGGTAATGTATGGCACGTAAATACATGGTTGAGTTGTAATTTAAGGGGATTACTTTGCACTAACGGCTAAGCTCAATACAAAGTTTTCAACACCAAATCAAAAGGGCGGCATGACGGGAATCTGCCCCCAATCGCCAAGAACAAGCTTATCAAAAGAAGATGAGGAAGTCATGGCTATGATCAACGGCGTTCTCGAAGCTGGCTACATGGCGGAGATAGCGGAAAGAAAAACGACGACCGGCCGCAAAAGACTAACCCGGCCGCTGTGAAGATCCATAGGTAATGTGATATGTATGCTAATCTCAACCAAACTTAGTCCAACATATTATGTATTGGTACGCAATGCTAACGTATATCTCCTTCTCGTATAGATATTCACTACAGAGTCGCGATCATTGTTCAACACAAATCGCCTCAAACTATTTCGACTATGGCACGCTCATGTTGCCCAAGGGCATGCTCCTAGATGAGGAGGAGTGGGACACTGAGGTTCCATAGATTATAATGAATGTTGTAAGTGAGGGTGAAGGGCTTCACTTTCAAGATGGCCAAGGAGCTTCTTCACTTGACAATGATGATATACTACCCATAACCTTCGAAATGTGGCGTGTTGTTACGCGCAAAGGGACCTTGACATTCCATTGTCACACTCTATGCCCTCGTGAGTTTATTTACGCGATACCCGCCACACACCACCAATATATTGTAGCACTCCTCTAATGACTGGACGACATGTGCTTTACAGACGCAAGCACATGTATCCCGAAAGTGAAGGAGAGATAACATGGTGTACCTATGTCCAAATTTCCTCGCAAGCACAAAGGAACTTTTGGCCCTTGATAAACAATCTATCACCTCACCTTGTGAATTTGGTCGACAACAGGAAAAATGAAATACGTGTTGGACATAATTGAAGAGAACGTTACAAGGGTAGCAAAGCTACATCCCGTAAAGTGCATGAAGAAGGTCGCCAAAAATGGGACTCTCTTGCGCCCATCAATTCTTTTCAAGTAAGTCAAAAGGGCTATTAGGTTAATTATTCAATACTTTTTATTTTTCCAAAGACCTGAAATCTATCTCTAATCAAATATAATGGTGTAGCTTGACTCTGTATTTACAAAACAATGACGCCCAATCGGGTTACTTGGATAATCAAGCCTCGTGATGGAGTTGCCGAAGGATGGGACCTTGGAAGACACACACTCTAGGACTCTATAGACATTTTGAAAAGGCTCTCGAATTGTAAGTCACGTATTACTTGTATTCTTTCATACACACAAGGTACATATTAAGTTTAACATACATAGTTGTTACACTCTTTTGGAATTTCATACAAAGCTTACAAGGAATACTTGGCCGATCCCGACCGCTACGATCTGGAGATCCAAGGAACGAAAGGGACCACACGAGTGAACTGAAGATCCGCGAGAGTTCCTTTATGTAGCATTACTCGTGGTCTATTTGGCCATATTGAATGCTCTTGAAATGGTCTAACGATTTTGTGGTACATATATCATGCATGCAAAGGCGCTAAGGTGACGTAAGATCACCCCGTGGTTTTATGCTTGTGCGCCCTAGACTTGTGACGCTGCGACCGTGGCACCCGGCATGAGCCTGAAGAAGAGAGCCGCAAATAATGAATGGTGGTGGAAACCCTCCGACCGACCCAAAGTTCAAGAAATTTGTCGAGGAGATCCGTAGGGCCTTCATTAACCATACATTATGCTACCTGAAGGGAACTTCTTCGGCGAGGGAGCCCGTGATGCTTTAGAAGATGACTTATGGCAACTACGCCGACCGAGGAATAAGTTGAACATAGTCAACTATTCGCGGGGGTGGCCCCTTTTAGATGTTGACTCTCTTTTGATATTTGTAACTTAAACTTTAGAATCGTGGAGGTGTGTTTGTAACTTAAACATGGTGTACATAAAATCGTTGTTCGATCAAAACTTTATATTTGAATGTCCAAATGTGATGCATGCATGTTAAAAGATTTGTCCAAATTCTTTATTTTTATTATTGTATTCTATGGTGTTCCATTATTTATAATTTTAAAATATTTTTTGATTTATTTTTTATTATTCTGAAATTATTAACTGCTAAGTGTTATATAATGAAAACGCAATGTTAATATTATTAACCATTGCGTTACATAAGGGAAAACCGCAATGGCTAATGGTATTAACTGCTATGTTTTTGTTAAATAACCGCTAACCTTAACCATAGTAACCCGCGCGTTATTAGTTAAAAACCAAGAACGTTAATTGTATTAACGGTTGCGACTCATTAACCGCAACGGGTTAATCAAACGACAACTGGTATCTTGGCTATGCTATAAGCCAACCGCGAACTATAAATTCAAAAAAAACCGCAACCAAAAAATCAGTAGTGCGCTGCTGGCAACAAAATGTGATCGTGGTTCATATGGTTAGTTCGTGAAATGTATTGAGCCCGGCGCTATTGCTTCCCCGGATGCGCCATTGTTGGGGCGGCGGGCTCTGCTTCGCAGGGGCGACGCCTCCGGCAGCCGAGGGGCGCAAGACGTGAATGGATTCGTGGTTTACGGCAACAGTCCATCTCCCGCGGGTTACGCGATTAGTGGATGAGTTTGTGGCCGCCTTAGAAGCAGCTTGAGCCATCACTCCTCTCCACGCCTGTAGTTGAGGAAAACCCGACCCCTAAACCGTTCAAAGATCATGCCTAAGCTGCGAGGCGAAATTTGCTGCCAAGAGTGGCTCCAGCACCTCATGTCGAAGCCCAAGCAAGGAAGGTACTTCAAGAAGATCGTGGTTCGTTGAAGCTGAGCACGAGGATACAGTTTCATTCGATGAGCTGCAGGTCACAAGAACGGCCCAATGGCTGAGATCAACTAGGAGGCCATGGCACCTTCCTCCCCTCAAGACGTAAGAAGCGGCGCCTCGCGAAAAAGGGGCTGCCGCTGAACTCGCCGCCCCGCCGCTGCTTTGTGGTTACCATGTTACATTGAACCTCTTTCAATTGAATGTGCGAAGCCCTCAACCTCGCGAAATACCGCGGATGCGGTGCGGAGTTTGTATTTCGTATATGTATCCGTGCTTTGGAATTGAAGAGACAAAGGTCGATGTACTATCCCGCTGCTTGGTCAATCGCTCGGCGCTGCAGCTTGGTGCGGTGTGTCGCTCAGAAGCTGAGCTTTGGGTTCGTGCTAGGTTCCCAACCTTAAGGTCGGGTGCTAGCAGTTTGATCGCTGAACCATAACCATATATAATCTTTTCGTGAGCTTTTTTTAGCTAGCCTTTCGCTTGTTTTGCTGTAGCTTTCTTCTTTTTTCGATGTCCCTCGCATCTTTGTCGATTTTTGTATTTGGATTTCCTGGGTTTTTCTCCCTTAATGAAACACGGGTGAATGGCCCGATCGCGAAAAAATCCTCCGTGTTCTCAAAACATGGATAGAGAGTCTTTTTGTTACTTCTTTCTTTTTCTTGCTTCTTGACTCTTTAACTTCCTTTTATACTTTCTTTTTATTAATATATTTACCCTGTAGGGGCAGTCTGCCAAAAAAAATGATGCATAGGAGAGGGTCAAGATACTCCAACTTTGTAAGGCTGAGAGCAGGGGTGACACTGTGAATGTGAAAGAGGTCGACATGTCTCAAATTTCGGAGACCAATAACTCGACCTGGGACAGTCTCATTCTGGTTAGGCGCCTTCCCCTCATGAAATTGACACTAACGTCAATGCAAGGCACTTTAAAATGCGGGAGAGAGAAAGCAATGAAAAAGACTTATCTGCGGCAGTGGAGATCAAAATCAACCGTGATGACATGCCATTATGCTAACCATCTTGCTGCCAAGTGACCTGTCGAGTTGCAGCAATCGTTCATGTCCTGCCACCATGGCCCATGAGACCATGAGTTGAGGTCAGGGCGGCTCAAAAGGGGTCAAAAGAAAGTCAAGGCCAGCTGGCGTCCCACTCATGCAAAAATAGTAAAGTTCTCTATCCGATATGATTATGGTCATCCTGCTGTGTTGATTTTTATTTATGGCTTTCTAATATTTGTTATTGTAATTATTTATTACCTCAATATGGAAATACTATTGATAACAAATAATGTACACGAGGAATTAATACAATTCTGAGGTGCCGAGTGACATTTGTGATGGAAATACAAAAGATGAGGAATAATTGAGATTGACTCTACCGAATATATATTATGTATGTACTTATCTTGCCCGGGCAATCCTGACAATGGAAGAGTTGGGTTTGTTTGCTGCAGGCTGTTGACTCATATAATAGATTGGAATTAATCTCACATATACAATCTAATTATAGCACATGACTCACACATGTGTGATAGGGACTAATATATTTTTAGACTCAGAACACCGGTCTGTCTCGATCGTGGTTGGTGACGTGGTTCAGAGTCACACATTAATCAGAACTCATATTGTACCGCGGAGAGGCACCATGGAAAAGGCAGCAGGAATAGAGAGTGGATCGATAGCCAAAAATTCCTTTACATGCTGGAGCTGATCCAATAGTTTTTTAGAAAAGGGAATATATTGATATCTCAGCTTCTCGCATCGATCGATGCATATGGCTGTTCAAAAATACAAACGCTCAAATACTAATCCACGAAATTACAAAAAAAAGTTCTGAGCCATCAAGACAAGCTGATCCAATCGTGGATGTGCTTGTGTGACGAGAACAAAGCGAGCACCCATTGCTACGGTGTGTGATGTGTGTGTCCACTCACATGCTGGCGCTCACCTTCGGCCCACCCATTCCACTCTTCCCATTCATAGAAGCCTACTTGATGAAGTTGCCTCAGATTAAGAAAACCTGATGGTGATGTAGTAGCGACACGCGCCACTTTTTTGTAAGTCGACAATGTGCAGCACAATTCCAAACTGGAGAGCCGACACAAACCACACTATCATGGAGTTGGGTGTTCAGCAACAATTCTTTTTCTCAAGCATCTATGATATCTTTACTTTTAATTAATTTTTGCAAATAGCTTATAAACTTGCAGGACAATGCCAAAATATGTCCTTTAGCAGACAATACCACAAAGTTGGGACTGCTGTTGTTACTTCCCATTTTCATGGGGAAGCGTTTGTAGGCCACGACAAAATAATGGCATCATCAGTTACGTAAGGCTGATAGATCAATATATAGTACTAGTCGTTGGAACTACAAAACATGTATGCTCTCGAACTGCTCTTCATTGCAATCACCATTTACAAAAGTCCTAACATGTGTATGCTGATTGGATATCTCAGCACGCCTACATAAATCAGTCTGGTTCTAATAAGGATTGAATTGAACAACGTCTATATCCAACACATCATCTCTTTTAGTAATACTTTGTATTTTTCTATTATAAAATGCTTACAGCGTCTAGGTAAGTTCTTATAAGCAACCCATCATCGAAACGTTTGAAGGGACAGTGACCTGCAAAAGGGTAATCTAGGCAACTTAAAAACATTCTAGATGTGGAATTGTTGTTTTGCTAGGTGCAATGCTATCTTTTACAGCAAAAGAGTTATTAGTAATACTAACTTCAATCCTATCACTTGCCTATAAAAATAAGCTAGAATATAAAATCACACAATATAAGTACCACTATACTACACAAAACATAACGGAGGTGAGCATCACCAGTCGGAAGGTCACCGATAAATCACTTTACCGAGGCTGTTGTACAGCTTTGCCTTTAGTTACTCAATTAGAAAAAAGAAAGAAAAACCCATTGATGAGCCCATTCAACCTTATCCACACACGCCACGCCACCGCAGCTTTTCGCCGTGCCTGCATCCACACCGACTCATGCGCACCGCCGATCCAGCCGCCGCCTTGCTGCCATCGCATTCCGCTGGTTTCTCTAGCAAGGTAATGACGGTGCCAGTAGCGACATAAGGCTCCAGCGTTGCTGCGACCGCCTGGATACTCTCATCAACAGCCAGCTTAACTTGCCGTGTTGTGCTTTTGGTTTGCTTCCCCCCACATGCATACGAACTGGAAAGTGAACCCATGTTCGCTATTGCGCTGGTGCCTACCCCTGAGCTTGGGGCGGAAGCTCTTTACAATCCTAGTGCGCCTCTGATCATCATGAGTTGTGTTGGACTAACTAACGTATTGGTAAGATGGGTTCACTTTGACAGGTTGGTCTTGGTTTCAAGCCTTGTGGGGCTCTATTTTTTCATAGAGATCCCAGAGTATTTTCTATTTTGTTTTTCTGTCCTCGCCTTATCTTTGTAATAATTGGCCTGATTCTACCTATTGGTAGATGAAGCTGATATGAAATACTATCCATTATCTAAAAAAGTGCTCGATCATCGATGTAGGGAAATGCGGAGGCCACCTCCCTTCTTGAATGCATTAATACAAGCAGTAAGCCTACTTCAGTGATCTGTCCGCACCCAAAGTGACCTTGTGCTCTCTCCTGTTTTATGGATTGTACATGCTTACAAAATATACAAATATAAATGGACACTAGCATTTCCTTTTCTTTCTTCTTGATGCACCATATTTTTAGATAGGTTGTCTCATCTAATCATCTATCTCTCGTTAAACTAATTAATAAACATGGGATATATTTGTTCTGTTTAATTTTCTTGCATGTATGGCCAAACTGCGGAGTATAGATTGGCGGCTGCATGGGTACTGAGTGAGCTGGCCAGTAGCATACCTGCAGCTTAGTCCAGTGACATGGCACTTATGCCAATAGTGTAGACATCTCACCGTCTGCCAAAACTTGTGCCAGCAGAGCATGCAGAGCGAGTGGCAAGAGCAGCGCATTCTGCAGCAAGAGTACTACCTATAGCTTCCACCCATGCATCCGCAAAGGATGCTAAGTTCAGCTTGTAGATGTCCAGCACCAGCTCATCCAAAAATGATAATCTGGTTTTCCATCTTTGAGATTTCATCCTGTACGCCTAAGGCTCAAATATAGGAGACCAATAGCTGTGGTAATTGAAGAGCAACTATTCCATCCAAGAAGCTCACATAAGCTACCAAATCGTAGGGCGCCATGAAACAAAAGATTGATCTTTGCCAAGAAAAGGAAGGGCGCGCGCTAGCACACTACAGGATTGAAAAGGTCTATTGCAGGCGATGTGCATTGTTATTATGCGAGAGGGTTGCCATTATAAGACATTACATCAATCCTTTGAAGGACAGGAACACATCGTGTGCCAGTAAGATAAATCAGACTCATGTGTGAGAGTTTTGTCACGTTAGACTCACCAGAATGGAAATGGACTCAACCTATAATTGAACAGTCGTAGTAGGGGCCAGGCTCTCATGGAATGACCTTGAAGCACTTGCAAAGTTGGAAGGATAAGTAATGGTGCATCGTGGTCGTAGAATCTGTCGCCAAGGTAACCACAAGCTGAAATTAAGGACTGTTTTGGAACAAAAGGAATACAAATTAGAGGAAAGGAAACGCTAGAGTGAGGTATATGTTATGGGAAAATAGAGAATGGAAAACACTTGAAAATGTGGATAGAAGTGTTTGAACGAGGATTGAACACAGGATTCTCAAAAGATGAGTGCTGACAAGACATTAATAGTTGTTTTATTACTAAATATTGGTTATTACAATGTCAAATTTTAATTAACAAATAAACACATTTAAATTATGTGGGATTTAGGTGCTTCTCCCTAATCAATTGGCATGTGGTCTTATCCCTCACTTCCACTTACATATGGCCTATTGGTATGAGGTCTTATCTAACCAAAGTCCAGAGCTGATCCCCATCCACTCATTTTGCCCTCACCTGCTCAGGTCATTGTCTCTCTTTTTCTCCATGGTCGCCACTGCTGGCCCTCACGCAACCAACACCCAGCACTGCCGCTGGCCCGGGCTGCCAGTCTGCCACTCCACGCCCCTTCCTCCCACATCGGCATGATGGCAGGCTCACCATGGACAGGCCATGAGTTAAGGAAGAAGATGACCATTTCGCCACTTTGAAAGGTAAGAAGAGGCATGAGATGTGCTTTGTTGCTACCAGCTTCTTCACTTACGCACGCGCTTTGCCTTGGTCATCCCATGAAACTTTGGATCAGAGTTGATTTTTTCTTTTCATGCTTTGTGTATCGATGCATTCCTTTCCGTGGAATGGCCGAACTGAATACTCTTGTTCCAAATGGTATATGACGTCCAAGAAATGGAGGAACGACGTCCTTTGAAATTCCTAGAAAAACAGTTAAATGAAATAGAAGCCTCCGGGCTGTATCTGCTATAGTTTGTTATGGTGTTTGGAGAAGACCATCATTAAATTTAGCCTTCTATTTAAAAACCACATTGTCATCCTAAATAATACTAAGGAGTTCAGAATAATATGACCGATGAAAATGACTACAATAGGGAGCCAATATAATATAGGTGGAGACAGAGAGGGTCTTCCTTCATGGAGTATATATATATGTGCTCCCACATTGCTGTCCCAACCATGTAGCCTATACATGGCTTGTGCACTTGTGTTTATAAAATGCCTTACAAAAATTTTCTTAGTTGAAATGTTTCTATGTGATAAATATTAAGAATTTTTCATATTATGTTTAGAAACTGCTTCATGAAATAGCTTCACTGTTTCTGCTATAGTTTGTTATGGTGTTTGGGGAAGACCATCATTAAATTTATTTGCCTAAGCTATTTAAAATCCACACATTGGCACTTCTAAATAACTAAGGAGTTCAGGATAATATGACCGATGAAAATGACTGACAACAGAGGTTTCATTGGTAATATAGGTGGAGCCACAGTGGGGCTTCTCTTCAAGGAGTATATATATGTGTTCTCTCACTATTGCAGCTTTGCCCACAAAACCCCAGGCTGAGCTGCCGAACACAGACCCACTTTGTACTTCACAACACAAATATTTTTATGACGAGCTCGAACCTAGCACCTAGCCATCATGCACATATCATTATTCTGTTGTTTGCAGTACTTTGCACCTTTCTTGCCTTGCTTTCTTCTCTACCGAACCAAAGCAACGCGCCTGAAGAAAACCGAAGTGCACCGACCGCCGGGCCGGCTGGGTTGCCTATCTCGGAGCATGCACCGTGTGGTTTCAAAAGGCCCGTGTTTCTCGATGGATTCATCGCCTTTTCAAGCGACATGAAACACCAATATCCTCTCGCCTCCGATTTGGAGCCGCTCATGTCATAGCAGCTTGCCTCGCCCGAGATGGCCCGTGAGTTTTCTCATAAAGAACCACGCAGTGCTGGGCGCTCGACCCTCGACATTCGCCTCGAACTGTTAAGCGCGGGTACAAGTGCTCGAGCATGTCGCCGTCACGGGAGCAAAGTGGAAAAAGATGAGGCGGTTCTCACTCCGAGGTCCTTTCTCGCGATCAATGGAGCAACGACTCACAGCACCGACGAGTAGAGGAAGCCGACCACCTTTATCAAGTTCGTGGTACAAACCAATGCAACATATCAGCTAACATCGCTAATAGCGGTCATCATTGACGCACGCCATGTAGCCCGCATTTCTGTGGTAACATGGCTCGGAGGCTCGTGGTTCGGCTATGAGACACTCTTTGTCGCCGCCGGTCGTGCCTACAACGAGGGCAGCGAAGCCCCGGTCCCGAGGAGGTGCGCACGAGATGCGCCTTCACAATGCTCAACTACGCGGTACATTTTCTCTGTCTCGGATTACATCCCTGCTGCGTGACATGGATGGTTACTCGCCCTCGATCCCGACGGTCATAGGAAGGTTGCCAAGAGTGTAATGAAGACATCTAAACAGGGTTGCATGATCCCATTATACAAGAGAGGATCCATGAGTGGCATAATCTTCGGGAGACGTGGTGACAACATGGAGGCCGTAGATTTTCTTGATGTCCTAGTTTATGTCTTCAGGGACTCACAAGAGGCGACCTCCTTTATCGATCTCTGAAGAAATAAAAGCACGTGACAGCTGTAAGATATTAGCTAAATACTTACTATGCTGCACTCCCAATAGAATTATTTCTACCACAGTAAAATCTTGACTTCTTGTTGTGTAAGATTATTATTTGAATTACCTCGTAGATGTGAGACCCGCCCCCCTCGTCCTTCAGAGATAGTATCCGTGTCGTGTGCACGCACATGTCTCTCTATATGTTTGTTTGTAAGAATAATTTAGGTGTTCTATGTTTTGATTCTTCCAATTTGATCAATTTTTAGGCTCGTTCCTCTTTGTAGCCATATGTTGTCTCCGCTGAATCCTCCTTCTAACATATTGTGTCATGTCCAGGATATAATGTTTGCATCTCGTTGACAATCCATCAAAACGCCAGTTGGAGTGGGCATTCGCGGGAGATGATGAACAAACCGTAAGTGATGCACAGCAAAGACATGAACTAAACAGATGTGGTTGGCAAAGACAGGTGCTTGTCCAAGAATCGACATCCCTCACCTCAACTACCTGAAAGCCTGCCTAAGGGAGGTCTTCCGCTGCACCCCTACCACGCTTTCAACCTACCCCATGTTGCCATGCAAGACACCATAGTTTCGGCCACCTCATTCCAAAGCGGCAGCCATGTTCTTCCGAGCCGGTGGGGCTCCCGGCCGAACCTCGATGTTCCGGATGCCTCCTCCGCTTCCGCCCGAGCGACATCTCATGGTGGACAACAAGTCCGAGCATGTGGTCCCCTCACCGAGCAGACCTTAGGTTCATATCGCTTAGTACAGGTAGGAGGGGGTGTCCAGCGGTGTCACTGGCAGCTCTTGTTACAATGATGCTATCTCGCTAGGCTTCCTGCAGGGGTTCATATGGACCCAAGCCTCCCCACGTTCATGCAATCGAGCTGAAGGGAATCCACTACAAGTCTCACACTAGCTAAGCCACTCTTGTTGCAAGCTCAGCCTCGTTTTGCCATTGCATCTTTATGCCTCCTGTTTAGTCACATGGTCTGGGCTCCACTCGGAGAAACTTTTTATAATTATATTTTGGTACAAGTTGTAAAATATATATTTGGGTGATTATGCATGTATATCATGTGAAAGTGGTGTTTAAGCTAAGTATGTCAATGTATGATCTTGCATTGTGTGCTATATATATAAATAGTTTATTTATTTACTAGTTTTTGGTTTGTTTCTTTATGGTGTGTGACCGTGTGGTCACCTACTATGGTCGTGTGTAACATTTAAGTCCAATGAAATAAATGGTTGAAGATATGCTTGTAGGATTATGTGCAATATCACTGTTTGTGCAGCAGTACTGCATCTCCAGGAACTTGGCAACCTAACTTCCTCTTTTGAGGCCCTATGGCTGAAAAATACTCACTATTTTTGGCGCATATCACTCTAACAATTTGTTAAAAAACAACTCCTTTAGCTCAATCTTCCCCTCCGACCCTTATCTTTCTGCAATCGATAAAAAGCTTAGTATATCTGTCCTCTTGTGCCCATAGATGTCAATGAGTATGTAGTTTTCATACATTCCTGGACAAAATAGAGGACTGTGTGATTCCTTTTGTCAAGCTGTGCTGGAACTTCTTTAAACTTGATCTATACATTACAATGACAACACATTCTTTTCCTCTTCGTTAAAAGATTTCCAAAATAGCAATTCCATCTTGGCTTCTTCATGGATGTTTTTCATCAACGTTTGCTACTGTATTTGACCAGTGAGGAATGATCCCATCTTAAGAGAACTTCGAGCATAGGTTGAAAATTGCAGAAGGTTATTCATTCAAAAACTGTTTCTATTGTTGCGTACTTAGAGCATTATGCATAGGAGCTCCTTGTACTAGCTGGATGCTTCCTTTCTTTGTCTCTTTATTAACTTCCTTCATACTTTCTTTTATTAATATATATTAACCTGTAGGATCTCCTTTGTACTAGCTGGGTAGGAGGCAGTCTGCCATGATGCATACGGAGGTCAAGATACTCCAACTTTGTAAGGTTGGAGAGCAGGGGTGACACTGTGCCAGAGGAATGAATGCGAGAGAGGTCGACATGTCTCAAATTCTTCAGAGACCAAGAACTCGACCTGGGACAGTCTCAGTCTGGTTAGGCCCCATTGTCCCCTATCGACGAAATTGACAGTAACGTCAACGCAAGGTACCCCAAGTACAAGAGAGGAGAAAGCAATGAAGGTCTTATCTGCAGCAGTTCCGATCATGATCAACCTTGATGACATAGTTGAATCCACCTTGGCTGCCACAAGTGACTCCTGTCGAGTTGCAGCAATTATTCATGTCTTAGCAGCCAAGGCCCTTGAGTCGAGGTCGTCGACCCAAAGAGTGGTCGTTGCATCAAGTCCAGCAGGCGTCCCACTCATGCAAATAGTGCAGGCCTCTGTCGATGATATTATGGTCATCCTGTTGGAGCTTATCCGATTGTGGATGTGCTTTGTGTGACCAAGAGGAAGCTGGAGAGCAGGCATTTGCCACGGTGGGTGTTGTATGTATCCACTCACATGCTCACTCACCTTCCGCTCCACCCATATTCCCAAATCTTACCATTCACAGAAGCCTGCACTGATGAAGTTGCTTCTCTGACTCACGAAAAACCTGATGGTACTGTAATAGCGACACGTTTTACTTTTTGGTCAGTCGACAATGTGCAGCACTTCCAAAACTGGAGAGCTGACACAAACCACATCAGGGAGTTGCGTTCAGCAACATTCTTTTCTAAGCATCTATATATGATATCTTACTTCGTAATTAAGTTTCAAAAATATCTTATAAACTCGCAGAACAATGCCAAAATATCTCCTGTAGTAGACAATACCACAGTAGGATCAATGACGTTCACACTTCCCATTCCATGGGAAGGCCACAACAAAATAATTGCATCATCAGTTACGTCAGGTTGATGGTTAGTTATATTTTGGTACTATTTTTGTAAATATATATTTGTGTGATTTTGCATGTATATCATGTGAACGTGGTAAGTATGTCGGTGTATGATCTCGCATCGTGCTATTTATGGTTAGATTTTGGTACTAGTTGTTTCTGGCGTGTGTGTGACTGCGTGTGTGGTCAGCTATTTATGGTCATGTAACATTTACGTCCAATGAAATAAATTGGTGAAGATATGCTTGTAGTGTTTAATAATCTTATGTGCAAGATCACTGTTTCCGTACAGCAGTACTGCATCTCCATGAATCCGGCATCCCCGGAACTTCCTGTTTGAGTTCTTGGCGAAAAACTATTTTTTAAGCATAAAAAAAAACACTCTAACAACTTGGTAAAACAACTCCTTAAGCTCAATCTTCCTCTCCAACTCTATCTTCTCGCAATCAATAGAAACTCTTAGTATATATGTCCACTTGTGCCCAACCACCCCCACCCCACCTAATTCCCCACCTCCCCTTGTTACCAGCCCTAATTTCGGTTTTATTTCTGTTATCGCGAGTCATGGTGTTCCTGGCTCCTACCACTGACGTCCCAACTCCTAATAAGCGCCCAAGGGTATGCGAAGTCCTACCAATCCTTTCGCAGGGCCCAAAATTGTTGCTCGGACTTTTGGAACCAATCAATTCGTAGTATCTTTTTGGAAGAGAATTGCATTGGACTACAATGCAAACATGAATTTGTGTAAGACCCTCGCTAAGAGATATTTGATGCATGGTTGACTATTTTGAAAGCAGAAGTAAACAATATCTAGTCATGGAAAAAGGCAGCAAAATCTATGTTAGAGAGCCGCAGCAGACATGAATTTGCATGCAGAGCAAAACATGAAGGCAGCAAAACATGAATTTGCATGTGGAGATCTTGAGAGAAGGACATATAGATCTCAGATTTAAAAGGGTCTATAGTGCCGGTAGAGAAGTATGTTTTCAAATTGAAAACATCCTTGTATGGTTTGAAGCAGTCGAATCCCCTTGTCATTGGAATAAAAGGTTTGATTCATTTATGTCGCCAAACGGTTTTAAAGGTCTAAAATATGATAGATATGTTTTACATCAAGCATGTTAATGGATCACCTATATATTCTATTGTTATATGTTGATGATATGTTGATGGCTGCCAAGAGTGCGTTGAAATCATCAAATTGAAGAAACCGCTGAGTAGTGAGTTTGACATGAAGCACCTTGGTGCCACTAAGAAGATTCTCGTATGGAAATTACTAGACAAAAACTGATTTGCATATTTTTAGTCAGCAAAATTATATTGAAAAAGTTCTTCAAATAAGCCAAAGATACATCATGCAAAGTCTGTTAGTATTTATTGCACCTCACTTAAAAATTATCGGGCTGCATGGTGTCCTAGTACTGATGCAGAAATTGAATATATGTCAAGAGTTCCGTGATTCTAGTGTTGTCGCTAGTTTCTTTGATGTATGCCATGGTTTGCCCTCTCGCATTGATAATATACTATGAGTTTTATTAGTAGATACATGTTTAATCTTGGGAAAGAACATTGATGACGGTTCAAAGGTTTTTCGTGTACCTCGAGGTAAGCACATCGCATTTTGTTTTGAAGTTTGGCAAAACCGAAGGACTTTATTGATTATGTAGATTCGTGACTATGCTAGTGATCCGGACAGCTTATGGTCTCATTGGTTATGTGTTCACTTTTGGAAGTTGTGCTATGTGTTGAGGGCTACATTATAGATTGGTGTTGCTTTGTCAACCAATGGGGCAGAATGTATATGGTTGTTGCTTAAGCTGCAAGAAATTAATTTGGCTAAAAGGATTATACTGAAACGCGGTGGGAGTTGATTCTGTTGCATTTAATTTGTACTGTGATAGTAAAAGTGTTATTTACCTTACTAAAGATCACATATTCCATGAGAGGACAAAACATATTGATATCAAGTACCATTTTTATTTGCATGTTATCGGTTGTAAGCTAAAGGTATGCTGTATTAGTACTCATGATAATATCAAGTAATATGATGACAAAAGCCTATTCCTTATTGGTATAAGTTTGAGCTTTTGCCTGGGTTAGTTGGTTTAATTGATTAAGCCCAAGAGGCTATTTGGTGCCGTATATTTTTCTTTGTTGTGTTCAGGATGAAGGTGTAGATTTATGCTACAACAGGAATTTGTATCAACGGGCATTTGTTGAATATGTTCCTATTAAGCTAAGTTTTGTTGAATATTTTTTGTTGACTGTGGTCATGGGCACGTAGTGCGAGCAATGAAACCTCAAGCAGAGAAGACGGCTAGCCACAGCCGGCCGCTTAGCCATTTTAGACCATCTTAGCCGGTCGCCGTCGTCTGCCGCTCAGCTGTTTAGGCTGGGACCCCAAATTAATCCGCTTGACTGGCTTCCTAGTTCCGGCTAAGCCGACCTGGACAATTTCATATCAAAAGTTTATCTAGCTCTTGTTTTGGTGTGTTACCGAATTTAATTGTCAACAGAAGTATTTGTTGCCGTCTTTGATGCTGATGGTACTCTCTTGCGCTGGTGGTCAAGCGCAATCTGTGATCCTTATGGTAGTTTACCCCCAAGTTGGGCGGTTCAGTTATCCGTGTTTTCTTAGACTCTTTTATCTTGTTTGCTTCAAACTTATGTAAAAACATTGCGTATTTCTATTTAATGAATGAGAATGGGGAGTCCCCAAGTTTTTAAAAATCATGCATGGGTCATAGCCATAGGCGACAAAGCATGAACCGGCAAAGGGTGATTCGAAGTGAAGACGCGGGATGCTCTGGTGATGCGGATTTAGATCGTGGCTGTGTTCGTTAGCACAGCCCAGGAAGCTTTAGACATGCATGCCGTCAGGTATTGTTGACACTCAAATTTGGCTTGAGTCCGTTGCTTAATAAAATCTGATATATATTGTTGATTTTTTGAGAATGACACAAGACAACGCATTACTCACAACACGCGACGACACTCATCCCTACAACACACGTGACGCAAAACCTCTATCCCTATGAAAGCACCTCCAAGACTGAAAGACTAAGAGATCTCGGTCACCATTGGGCGCTTTGCCATTTAATTTAACGTCATACTACTTAATGCATAACGCCGAAAATTCTAGGAAAATCCCGTAAAAAGGTGCTTAAGCACTGTGGATTTCCAACTCAAAGCGGTATTGGCCCCACCTTATCCGCCCTACCAATGGACCATGCTCCAATTCACATATATATTGTTGATGCATTGAGTCGATGGATACCTGGGCTTAGGGACTAGTGGGCTTCCGCTTAGAAAGGCTAGGAAGGGAAATAGAGGGGAATAATGTATTTCAGCTTTGCCTGTGAGTTGCAGGCCGGCTGTGCAGTCTCAAAGAGTTTTTTCAAAGTTAAGTTTATGGATAATGTGGAACAAGGATATGTCCCAACTCAAGAACAGGCGAACATTAAACTGGAACAAACTAGCTTTTGCACCAAGACAAAGTACACAAGAGTTGGCAATGGACTCATTCAGATGAAAGCTGGTTCTGGGTCAGGCACACTAGAGAAGGTGAAATCCAGATGTACTCCCTCTATATATATCACAATTATTAGAAGTCCTTTCGAAAAACGCTTAGATCAAATATTGAGAATATAAATCATAAATAACTTTTAAGTCGTTGAGTGTAGAAATATATATGAAAAATCACATCAATAGATTTGGCTTGGAAATTATTTTCATAAAAATACATATATAACATTCAAATAAATATTTTTTAGAGAAAAGATAAGTTAAAGTTGTGCTTTTAAGACCATATTGCTGGCTTAAAAGGACTTCTAACTATGATGTGGGAGGGAGCATGCCTTTTGCATCAACCTGCTCCGACACGGGAGATGGAGACGCCTTCTTCGCAAGCTTGCACACTAGCTTAGCCGAACTACTCAAATTCATTATTGATTGGGTTTTTAATAGAAGTTAATAAAAAATACATAACAACGTACATGCATGGCTAGTACTAGGTGGTATTTTTTCCTAATAATATTAAACTAAGAAATAGTTTCCATGATCCTATATTTTTTAAGCCTATTCGTGTTAAAGCAGTTTGACTAAGATATTATCTTAAGAATTAGTTCAAAAACATACATAATAATAAAACTATGAGCATTCCATGTTTGATATGTTAGAACAGTGTGTGTAAGGCGTAATATGATGTCTGGTTCAAAAGATGCTAGAACGTATGACATGATCTTTGAATTTCGCTTCACAAATTATTTGATTAATCTCGTTGCAACCTACGGTTATGTTTACAAGTAAATATAAAGGGTGACGGTCGATTGAGACACATCCAAAATCCAATCGTTCTTCTTACATCCATACAACCCCTTTATTATGTCCCTCTTCCAACCACATGTTGCCGCTCGAATGCTTGATCCGAAAACCAAGGATTTGTGTTTCCAGGGCTCGCTACAGCCCAACCCAGAGCAACCCAATGATGTTACCTGACGGAGTCCCTCCCTTACGTCGTTTTCGTCATTACATCAGCGCCAGAGCTATCAAGGCTTTGCGGTTTGCTTGTAAACATCACTGCTCTTCACCGTGAAAGTGTATTGCTACTTCTACGCTCTTGGTTCGTGGCTACCCTCGACCATCGAGCCCCTAGCCAGTGTGTGACTGATCTCTTTTGCGTCAACTGGTCTACAGCAAACCCTTACAAGCGTAGCTGTATAAAACTAATTGGCTTCAGTACCAACCTAAACTCTATTCTTTTCCCCAAACCAATGTGTCCAAATCCTGCATCCGTATGCCAAGGCACCTTTGCGTTTTTTATTCAGGATGACCCCTTCTTTTTAGCTCAACGTGAATACACTGATATTTTTACTTTTATTTTATTTTTTATTTTTATTTTTATTTTCTTATAAATACATCATATACACTGAAGGTACAAAGAAAAAGGAAACGAATATATAGTAAAATATAGAACACACCAGTCAAATTACGGTATAAGGTGGCCACACGCCTGGCGCATGCAAATATTGAAATACAGGAAGATATAATATATCACGACATATTCTTCCTTCTTCATGTATGGGCTGCGTACGCACTGGTACGTAGTGGTATTGACGCACGTAAGTACATGCAGATTACGTACATATGATATATAGTATTCCTACGTGGCTACATGCCCACAATACTTATATACTGCAAGCTTGAAGCGGAACTACACATATACATACATACATACACTACTACAGATTCGTTTCATCACCGCCACGCATCACTACCATCGTAAATTAACCAACCGCTAGTGTAGACCCTTTCTTGGCTTCAAATCAAAAATAGCCGAGACTGACCATGATCCGCGGTGAAAAATTCATATCACTACCGGGCTGATAGAGAACCCGCAGTAATCGTGATATCAGTAATGGGTTATATTAGGTAACCCGACGCTGATCTACACTCCTGACCAAAAATTTATTCACCGGGCCGACTCTCGCCTTCTTAAGGCCCGCATTTCCTTCTTCCGCCCCTGCCTTGGAGATATTTCAACTCTGCCCGCACCACTCGGCCAAAATCTTGTACCCAAATTGCTCTACCCCTCGCGATGATGTCCATCGGCCCGGAGCCAGATCCGCCGGTTCCATGGCGGATCACGGTGATGCAGGATGGCGAAGTATGGGTCGGATGGTAGCTCACGTTGACGATAAAATCGGTAACACACCAAAATAAAGAGCTAGATCGCTTCACGTGGGGCAAGCACGAAACTGGGGATGCGGCAGCGCCTGGGATGTCCACACACCTAGACCGTGTGCCTCCAGCGAGAAGCGTGATACGCAAGACCGCGTCGCCCGAGAGGAGCCTCGTCGGGGCGCGATCACGCAAGACACGACGGCAAAGTCTCTTGAACCGAACCCCGCACGCACTACTAAAAAAAACGATTTTGCGTACGTGACACCTCAATTTTTTCCGTGGCGGGCAAAAGCTGGCCGCCACGCGGCGGCTCGTGGCCAACCGGGCGCCTGACCGCCGCCACGCCATCCAACATCTAACCGCGGGCGGCGCTTAACCTCGCCACGGAGGTGGGCTAAGCGCCGTGGGCGCGCATGGTATCTTTTGACCGCGGTGGGTACGTAGCTTACTACCCGGCGTCCAAAGAGGAAGGCAAAAAGGTACATGTGGTCGGGGTGGGAAACAAAGGATCGCGGGAGCCATGGAGTCCGTGAGCCCCTCATAGTACAACAACTACGCCAGAGTTTACGCCTTTACCCATCATCCACGGAAGATCAAGGCCGCCGAGGCCCGCGGTGGCGCGTAATGTCACTAGGACGTAAGACGGCCCCGGCACGCATGGATGGTCAAGAAGACCGCATGCAGCGCTCCGCAAAAAATGAGTCAACATTTATGTAATAGCACCAAATGTATGTACCACATTTATATATGTATATGACCATGTATGATATTTATGTAATAAGACCATGTATGACTATACATTTATGTAATGAACCAAACGTGTGTATGCGTTTTGTGAGATATATGGTTTTTGTGACTAGATCTTGATGAGTTCTAACATCCTTGTATTCAAAAAAAGGCTCCTACCGAGGTCATTATGTTCGCTTGACCATGGTTTGACCAAGTCAAACTCGTGATTTTAAAATGGCACGTTAGCTGCCAGTATTCAAACTCTAGATGGTTTCAAATCGGTGCCGTCAATGTAATACGTGTTTAGAAGAGCCCTTTCAAGATCTACATTTGGTATTAGAGTCAACTTTTCATGTTTCAAAGTTTTGATGTCTCAATTTTTTGAATTTTGAATTTTTACGGATCGACGAAGTTTTCGAGGCCCCAGACGGACTCGATTTGAGAAGTCATGAATACCAAAAATTCATAACTCATCGGTGATCCACATTCGTATTTTTAGGCCATTTTTGAGTTCTGCGGAAGTGTTCGAAAGTGTAGTTGTAAAACCACTAGTCGCCTACGAAGTTTCAAAAACTCTTTTGTGAGATATATGGTTTTGCGATTAGCGCTCGCTAACACTTCCTCTAATGCAAAATGACCAGATATGGAATGTAGATCTTGGATGAGTTCTAAATATCTTTGTATTCAAAAGTTTTCCAAATGGCGTCATTTAGTGTTCGGTTGACCATGGTTTGACCAAGTCAAACTCGGTGATTTTAAAATGGCACCTTAGCCAGTTTTTGAAACCCTAGATGGTTTCAAATCTAAAAGTCATGAATAATGCGGTTTGGAAGAGCTCTTCAAGATCTACATTTGGTATTAGAGTCAATCATGTTTCAAGTTTTGACGCCTTGAATTTTTGAATTTTGAATTTTTACGGATCGTAGACGAAGTTTTGAGGCCCTAGACGGACTCGATTTGAAAAGTCATGATACCAAAAAATTCATAACTCATCGAGATCCACATTCCGTATTTAGGACTTTTTTTGCATTTGAGGAAGTGTTCTGAAAAGTGTAGTTCAAAACCACTAGTCGCCTACGTAGTTTCATAAACCACTAGTGCAATTCCCTTTATTTTTACCGGCCCTCGAATTTTAAATCATTAGTTATTCAAAATTGTTTGGCAAATAGTTGGCAAATATAATTTTAAAAATCATTAGTTATTCAAAATTGTTGGGAAATATCATTTAAACAAGTTTAAAATCAATTTTTTCTAAACTTATTAACCGCTGCGGTTATTTAAGGAAAAACGCAACGGTTAATCATTTACTGGATTGCGGTTTTCGTTTAAATAACCGCAACGGAAATGGCCGTCTTGGCGAGACTCAGCGGCTAAGTCTTCGCCTCGCCCCTTGCTTTCACCCCGAAGGGTTGCCTAATTTTCCTTCTTGTCTCTGTACGCCGCTGGGCTCCTCCGCGTCCACCGCCGCCCCCTCGACCTCAGGCGCCACCCGGCGCCTCCGTGGCCACCTCCTCCCTCCACCTCCCTCTGCGCCTCCCGGATGATCGCACCGCCTCCGGCCGGAGGAGAAACCCTAACGCCGCCGCCACCGAGGCGCCGCTCCGTGGTCCGCCACGTCCCTTAGACCAGTCCTTAGGCCTCCGCCGGGCTCCTCTCCCCTCCTCCCTCGACTCTCGCCGTCGGAGCTGAAACCCTAGCCACCGGGGGTCCGAGCGCCGCCGTTATCACCGGATCGGCCGCCGGTCTCTGCGAGCCTCGCCATCCTCGGCCGCCTCGCCGGGTCCATGACCCCGCCGGTCCTCTGCGCCGCCCATCCTCCAGCTCCACCACGGGTCCTCGAGCTCGGCCCGTCCTCGAGGCTCGGCCGCCACGGAGAGGGGGAGCTCCGCCTCCGGCTGCCCTCGAAGCTCGTCTCGTAGATCCTCCTCGCTCGGTCCTCGAGCTCCGCCTCGCCATCCCTCAAGCTGGCCCCGTCCTCGTGCTCCTTTGTGATGCTCCTGCCCGCCATCCATGAATTTTCCTACTTGTGATGCTTCTGTGATGAGCATGCCATTTTTGCCATTTTTGCTGCCTGTGATGCAGCCATTTTTTGCTGCACGGATGCATGTTCTTAATTCTTTACTGTGATGCTTTGTCAACGAGTATGCCAAAATGCCACCGCCTCGCGATGCGAACTCGGAGGATTTTTTGTCCATGAATTTGAGATGAATTGTGTCCATGAATTTAGATGAATTTTATCCATGAATTTCAGAATTTGTGCTGAATTTTGTCCATCGGCCTACCCTTTTAGTTGCAAATCGCTAGAATTCTATAACCGCTTATCCTACTTTTTTGACATGTCATGAATTTTGAGATGAATTTTGAGCCCCCGAAGTTCATGAATTTTTTCCTCTTCCTCGTAAAAAATGGGATTATTGTCATCTCTTACTAATCTTATCGCTTCAAGTACCCTTTTACTTGAGATGAATTTTGAGCCCCGAAGTTCATGAATTTGGGATTATTGTCTCTGGATGAGCTTAAGCAAGAATTTTTCCTAAGAACTTAGCAAAATATTATGGAAAAATGTTGCTTTATCCTAAGAACTTAGCAGATTTTATATCCTAACCTTTACTACTCTTACCGCACATAATCATCTCTTTACTAATCTTACTTGCTCCACTACTCTTACTGCCTACCCTTTCTTGCTCTTACCTGTACTACTCTTACTACACATATGCCATGATTTTTTAGCTGAATTTTGAGAATTTGTCATGAATTTGGGATTATTTTTGGGAGAATTTTGACTAAATTGAGAACTTTTGTGTTGAGGCAGTGGCATATGCAGTGATGTTAATCTTTTTTATGCTGAGGCAGCGGGCGTATGATGAAGTGTCCCCATACTTCAGGATTGCCGCAAACTAGGACGGCTTGTATACCATATACAAGCAAAACTTTCAATTTAGTCGCTGGCGTGATGATAGTTGGGAACTTCGAGCCAAACACATTTTTTTCTACTTTTCTTTTCTCATAATCATGTAATTTCTTACACAATCATGTAGTTTTCTTTTCACAATCATGTACTTTTTAATTTTGTACTTTTCTTACATAATCATGTACCTTTTTTTTGTTAATTTTTGTACCCACTATATGTGTGAGGGAAAAATATGTAATCATGTTTTAAGAGAAATATAACAAGGATTATCTTTTTATATGTTCTGAGATGGCTGTATACTATGACATACTACTGCTGTACTTCACTCTTCACTATTGTACATTACTATAATATACTACCCTATGTTCCTTCAGAGAATCCAATGGCATAAAGATCGTGAGGGGTTTTGATGATCAAGATCTCGTGGAGCGAATCCGATGGCGGTACTTCATCATCGATGAGGAACCCGAATAATGGAGCCGTAAGAGCTAACACCGGTGGCCACCGAAAAAGTCGAGCGAGGACAACGGCGATCCGTAATCGACAAGACATCTAGATAAGCCTAGCACACATGTGGTTCTCGCGAAGTGTAGATCCCGGTGATGACACCGAAACCCAAAGGCTCCCCTCGGGTAGTATACAACTAGCTAGCACAACTTTGTTTGCCTCTTGTCACTACATCAGTACTTCCACTGACTTCATTATCCCGATAAATAACATGGTGCCTTTAAGCCTCGGCCTCGGAAGAGGAGTTGGGGCGCAGGCGCCAGCCGTAGGAGCAGGCATCTGGTCCCAACCCCAAAGAGTTCATCGCCAAAGAATAAGAATAAGTCGCTTGAAGAGAGGGCAGCACGGAGGCACCCTCACTATCCTAAAGGTGCATCAAATATTCAAGATAGGGGCCGTATGGAGAGTCCTTGGAGCCGACACAAGGTCATTGGTACCTTTAGCAACTAGGTCTCCCCATAGTCAAGGAACATGTGCCGACACTTACCAAGACTCCCGTGAAGGTCCCGAAGCTATCAAGAAAAAGTTGTGGGAGGGGAGGTGAAGATCCGGTTCCATTATCCTAAGAAAAACCATGATGAAGAAAAATGCAAGAGACATGCCGGCATTGCAAGCAGAAAGGCCACGACCTTCGTGGACCCGCTTCTACAAAAACTATGTGCTGAAGGGCCTGACACCATTTGAAGACTACAAAAATCATCAATAAAACCAGTTTGGGCACACGCTCGCCCAGATTGTGACTAGCTTTAAGAGCATCAAGCCAAGTCTCAACGGGGCAAAGAGCTTGCAACGGTTAACCACTTTCGCACACCCCTTGGCATGACTGATATGCCGTAATCGTGAGGCCGCAGGGCGCGTAAAGAAAGGAGGAAGAAGAGAAAGGGGAAACAAAACCGCTGAAACCCTTGGCAGGAGAGGACACGCCATTTCTTCTATGCTCACAACACAAAAACTAAAAGGCGGGCACGACGCCCACGCCCACATTAACCCAAAGGTTGACGAGGTGGAGAAAAAAAGGTGCCGGAGGTCAAAGATGCCATGCAGCCGAGTTTACACCAAGGAGGGAGACGACGAAGTTGACCGATGCAATCGAAGACCCGAAAGCACCGCGGCCGAAGTTCGCGTGCCTACCGAGGCATAGCTGAAGACTATGGATCTCTCGCATCCGACACGCAACACCCACCACAACAAGCGAGGTACAAGGAGGCCCCTCGCGGTCGTGAAGGCTATCGCCAGTTTCATAAAATGAAATTGTTGAAAAGAAGATAGAAGAGGCATTAACGAAAAGCAAATCACCCCAAGCATCAAGATATGCGGGCCACTTTTCTTCGCCAAATCGGGTTATCGATACATCCAAGGACGACGCAATCGCTGAAGCAACAAAAAAGCCCGATCGACGCACTTCCGGGTGGTTCAAGAAAGGGCTCTCTTCCGTGATGCCCGCCGGCGTGAAGGGAAAAAGAAAAGGAGGTGCCATCTAATGGGTGAATCCCGCGCAAGTATTGCCACGCTCAACAAAAGTCATCCCGCCATTATGTCATGGTGGACGGATATCCGGTACTCCAAACCGGGTGATGATGAGATGGATTTTCCGTGAAACGGGAAACATTGGTCAAACATCTTCGTAAGTTTACCACCATCATATGAACAAGGCGACATTGTCCTTATGTACAGCATGCCTCCAAATTTCCCCCGATGATGGCAAATAATGATGGCGATGATAACAATGAGAATGATGGCCTAGGGTGGCGGGTCTCGGCCATGACCTGCCTCCCGACACGGGCAACCTAGATGAAGGCAGCGACGCATACAACCTAGAAGATGAAGTTAGCGCAACGACACACCTTTTCACGCATTAAAAGTAGAGAACTCTTCCCTCGTGGTGATAAGCAGGTTCGCTTTGCCCTTGCACGCCATATGTTTACCAACGGATGTGGAGGTTTTAGAGAATTTGATCGGTACGTATGAAGTATGTAAATACATGGTTGAGTTGTACTCTAAGGGATTACTTGCACTAACGGCTAAGCTTTTTCAATACGTGTTTTCAACACCAAATCAAAAAGGGCTTATGACGCGGAATCTGCCCCATCAAGAACAAGCTATCAAAAAGAAGATGAGGAAGTCATGGCTATATGATCAACAAAAGGTTGTCGAAGTTTTCGACATGGCGAGATAGCGGGAAAGAAAACGCATGACCGGCCGGGTAAAAGACTAACCCGCCGTGGAAGGTCCATGGGGTACGAGCATGTATGCTAATCTCAACCAAACTCTAGCCCAACATATATGTATTGGCACGTGAATGCTAACGCATATCCTTTTCCTTCAGATAGATATTCACCGCAGAGTCGGTGGTCATTGTTCAACAATACGTGATCGCTTCCAAACTATTTCACTATGGCACGCTCATGTTGCCCAAGGGCATGCTCCTAGATGAGGAGGAGGGGACACTTCGAGGTTCCATAGATTATAATGAATGTTGTAAGTGAGGGTGAAGGGCTTCACTTTCAAGATGGCCAAGGAGCTCTTTCACTTGGACAATGATGATATACTACCCATAACCTTCAGCGCGGAAATGTATGGTAAGCTTTACAAGCGCAAGGACCTTGACATCTCCATTGTCACACTCTATGCCCCTGAGTTTATTTACGACAATTCGCCACACACCACCAATATATTGTAGCACTCCTCTAATGACTCGTGACATGTGCTTTTACAGACGCAAGCACATGTATCCCGAAAGTGAAGGGAGATAACATGGTGTACCTATGTCCAGCTGTTGTAAGCAATAAGAAACTTCTTGGCCCTGGATAAACAATCGATCACCCCCCGACCTTGTGAATTTGGTCGACAAATGCGGGAAAAAAAATATGTGAGTTTGGACATAATTGAAGAGAACGTTACAAGGGCAAAGAAGCTACATCCGCAAAGTGCATGAAGAAGGTCACAAAAAATGGGACTCTTTTGCGCCCATCAATTCAAAGTAAGTCAAAGGGCTATTAGGTTAATTATTCAATACTTTTATTTTTCCAAAGACTAAATCTATCTCTAATCTAATATAATGGTGTAGCTTTTGACGGTGTATTTACAACAACAATGACGCCCTTTGGGTTACTTGGATAATCAAGCCTGGGATGGAGTTGCGGAAGGATGGACTCCTTGAAGACACACCTCTAGGACTCTATAGACATTTTGAAAAGGCTCTCGCAATTGAAGTCACGATACTTGTATTCTTTCCATACACACAAGGTACATATTAAGTTTAACATACATAGTTGTTGACACTCTTGAATTTCATACAAAGCTTACAAGGAATACTTGGCCATCCCGATGCTACCATCGGAGATCCAAGGAACGGAAAAAGGGACCACACGAGTGAATCAAAGATCCTACGAGAGTTCCCGTATGTAGCATTACCGTGTCTATTTGGCCATATTGAATGCTCTTGAAATGGTCTAACGCATTTTGTGGTACATATATCATGCATGCAAAGGCGCCAAGTGTGACGTAAGATCACCGCTGTGTGGTTTCTATGCTTGTGCGCTCCTCAAGACTTGTGACGCTGCATGCCGGGCACCCGCATGAGTCGAAGAAGAGAGCCGCAAATAATGAATGGTGGTGGAAACCCGCCGACCGGGACCCAAAGTTCAAGAAATTTGTCGAGGAGATCCTTAGGGCCTTCATTAACGACATTATGCTACCCTAAGGGAACTTCTTCGGCGAGGGGAGCCCGTATGCTTTTAGACGACGACTTATGGCAAATACGCGCCATCGAGGAATAAGTTGAACATAGTCGACTATTCGGGGGGTGGCCCCTTTAGATGTTGACTCTCTAGATATTTGTAACTTAAACTTTAGAATCGGGAGGTGTGTTTGTAACTTAAACATGTGGTGTACATAAAATCATGTTCGACAAACTTACATTTGAATGTCCAAATGTGATGCATGCATGTTAAAGATTTGTCCAAATTCTCTTATTTTTATTATTGTATTCTATGGTGTTCCATTATTTATAATTTTATAATATTTTTTTTGATTTATTTTTTATTATTCTGAAATTATTAACCGCTATGCGGTTATATAATGAAAAACGCAATGGTTAATGCAATGGTTAACACATTAACCATTGGCGTTACATAAGGAAACCGCGAATGGCTAATGGTATTAACCGCTATGTTTTTGTTAAATAACCGCTAACCTTAAATCCATGTTAACCGCTATGTTATTGTTAAAAACCGCAACAGTTAATTGTATTAACGGTTATGGACTCTGGCTTTCCGAACGGTTAATCAAACGATTAACGCAACCATAAATCCAAAAACCGCAACCAAAAAAAAAAAAAAACTGTAGTAGTCGCGCGCAGTCAAACAGACCGGTGGTCCTGATATGGTTAGTTCAGAGCTGATTGAGCCCGGCGTTTACGGCTTCCGATGATTGTCAGGGCAGGTCGGTTGGCGGCGTACGCCCGCCAGCCCGGGCGAAGACGTGAATGGATTCGTGTTCTTACGCGCCGAAACCATCTCCCGTGGCTACGATTAGTGGATGAGTTTGTGGCTGCCTTTTTAGAAGCAGCTTGAGCCATCACTCCTCTCCACGCTGTGTTGAGAAAACCCCACCCCGCCAATCCCGTTCAAAGATCATGCCCAAGCTGCAGGCGAGACTTTTCGCCAAGAGGGCTCCGTGCACCCTCATGCCGGAAGCCCAAGCAAGGAAGGTACTTCTCAAGAAGATCGCGGGTTCAAGTTGAAGCTGAGCACGGTGATTGCTGATTTTCATTCGATGAGCTGCAGGCCACAAGCAACGGGCCCAATGGCTGAGATCAACTAGGAGGCCATGGCAACCTTCCTCCCCGCACGGTAAGAAGCGGCGTCTCAAGAAACAGCGCCGCCCTGAACTACGCCTGTCCCGCCGCTGCTTTGTGGTTACCATGTTAAGACGTAACCTCTTCAATTGGAATGTCGCGAGGCCTCAACTCGCGAGCGCCGCGTGATGCGGTGCGGGGAGTTGTGACCTGTCGAAGAGGCGCTAACCATCTTGGCTGCTACAAGTGACCTGTCGAGTTGCAGCAATCGTTCATGTCCTTGCCACCATGGCCCATGAGACCATGAGAGTTGAGGTCAGGGCGGCTCAAAGAGGGTCGTTGCTTCCAAGGCCAGCTGGCGTCCCACTCATGCAAATAGTAAAGTTCTCTATCCGGATATGATTATGGTCATCCTGCTGTGTTGGATTTTTATTTATGGCTTTCAATATTTGTTATTGTAATTATTTATTACCTCAATATGGAAATACTATTGATAACAAATAATGTACACGAGGAATTAATACACTCGAGGTGCCGAGGACATTTGTGATGGAATACAAATATGAGGAATAATGAGATTGACTCTAATGAATATATATTATGTATGTACTTATCTTGCCCTCGGGTACAGCACAATGGAAGAGCTGGGTTTGTTTGTTGCGAAGCTGTTGGACTCATATATAATTAGATTGGAATTAATCTCACATATACAATCTAATTATAGCACATGACTCACACATGTGTGATAGGACTAATATATTTTAGACTCGAACACTGGTCCGTCTCTGATCGTGGTTGGTGACGTGGTTCAGGAGTCACACGATTAATCAGAACTCATATTGTAAATCGCGGAGAGGCACCATGGAAAAGGCAGAGGAATAGAGAGTGGATCGTGATAGCCAAAAATTCCTTACATGCTGGAGCTGATCCAATTGTTTTTAGAAAAGGAATATATTGATATCCCAGCTTCTGATCGACCGATGCATATGGCTGTTCAAAAATACAAACGCTTCAAATACTAATCCACGAAATTACAAAAATAAAGTTCTTGAGCCATCAAGACAAGCTGATCCAATCGTGGATGTGCTTGTGTGACGAGAACAAAGCGAGCACCCATTGCTACGGTGTGTGATGATGTGTGTCCACTCACATGCTGGCGCTCACCTTCGGCTCCACCCATTCCCCACTCTTCCCATTCATAGAAGCCTACTTGATGAAGTTGCCTCAGATTAGGGAAAACCTGATGGTGATGTAGTAGCGACACGCTTTACTTTTGGTAAGTCGACAGTGTGCAGCACAATTCCAAACTGAGAGCCGACACAAACCACATCATGGAGTTGCGTTCAGCAACAATTTTTTCAAGCATCTATGATATCTTACTTTTTAATTAATTTTAAAAAATAGCTTATAAACTCGCAGGACAATGCCAAAATATGTCCTTTAGTAGACAATACCACAGTTGGGACTGCTGTTGTTACTTCCCATTTCATGGGGAAGCGTTTGTAGGCCACGACAAAAATAATGGCATCATCAGTTACGTAAGGCTGATAGATCAATATATAGTACTAGTCGTTGAACTACAAACATGCATGCCTCGAACTGTTTCATTGCAATCACCATTTACAAAGTCCTAACATGTGTATGCTGATTGATATCTCAGCACGTCTACATAAATCAGTCTGGTTCTAATAAGGATTGAATTGAACAACGTCTATATCCAACACATCATCTCTTTAGTAATACTTTGTATTTTTTCTCTCATTATAAATATAAGTGCATCTAGGTAAGTTCTATAAGCAACCCATCATCGGAAACGTTTGAAGGGACAGTGACTCCCAAAAAGGGGTAATTTAGGCAACTTAAAAACATTCTAGATGTGGAATTAAGGTTTTGCTAGGTGCAATGCTATCTTTACAGCAAAAGAGTTGTACAAACCAACTTCAATCCTATCACTTGCCTATAAAAATAAGCTAGGAATATAAATCACACAATATAAGTACCACTATACTACACAAAACATAACGGAGGTGAGCATCACCCTCAGTTCGAAGGTCACCGATAAATCACTTTTTTACCGAGGCTGTTGTACAGCTTGCCTTAGTTACTCAATTAGAAAAAAAAAAAAAAAAAAAAAAAAAAAAGAAAAAGAAAAACCCATTGATGAACCCACCGAACCCATCCACACGCCATTGCCACCGCAGCCACCGGTGCCTGCATCCACACCGACCATGCGCACTGCCATCCAACCGCCGCCTGCTGCCATCGAATCCGGTGGTTTCTCTAGCAAGGTAATGACGGTGCCAGTAGCGACATACAAGGCTCCAGCGTTGCTGCGACCGTCCTGATACTCTCATCAACAGCAAGCTTAACTTGCCGTGTTGTGCTTTGGGTTTGCTTCCACATGCATAGAACCCATGTCTGCTATCGCGCAAGCCTACCCTGAGCTTGGGGCGGAAGTCTTTTTAATCCTAGTGCGCTCTGATCATCATGAGTTGTGTTGACTAACTAACGTATTGGTAAGATGGGTTCACTTTGACAGGTTGGTCTTGGTTTCAAGCCTGGTGGGGCTCCTATTTTTTCAATAGAGATCCTGCAGTATTTTCTATTTTGTTTTTCTGTCCTCGCCTTATCTTTGTAATAATTGGCCTGATTCTACCTATTGGTAGATGAAGCTGATATGAAATACTATCCATTATCTAAAAAGTGCTCTGATCATCGATGAGGAATCCGTGGAGGCCTCACCTCCCTTCTTGAATGCATTAATACAAGCAGGCCTACTTCTGTGATCTGTCCGCACCCAAAGTGACCTTTTGTGCTCTCTCTGTTTATGGATTGTACATGCTAACAAAATATACAAATATAAATGGACACTAGCATTCTTTTTCTTTCTTCTGATGCACCATATTTTTAGATAGGTTGTCTCATCTAATCATCTATCTCCCTCAGTAAATCCTATTAATAAACATGGGATATATTTGTTCTTTTAGTTTAATTTTTCTTGCATGTATGGCCAAAACTGCGGGTATAGATTGGCGGGCTGCATGGGTACTATGAGCGAGCAAGCATACCTGCAGCTTAGTGAGATATGGCAATTATGCCAATAGTGTAGACATCTCGCTGTCTGCCAAAAACTTTACTTGCCAGCAGAGAGAGCATGCAGAGTATGAGTGGCAAGAGCAGCGCACCTGCAGCAAGAGTAGCTCCACCCATGCACGCAAAGGATGCCAAGGTTCAGCTGTAGGATGTCCAGCACCAGCTCATCCAAAAATGATAATCTGGTTTTCCATCTTTGAGATCTCGATCCTGTAAAGGCTCAAATATATAGGAGATCGATTAGCTAGGTAATTGAAGAGCAACTACCCATCTGAAGAAGCTCACCTAAGCTATCAAATCGTAGGGGCTGCCATGAAACAAAAAGATTGATCTGCCAAGAAAAAGGAAAGGCCAGCACACTACAGGATTGAAAGGTCTATTGCAGGCGATGTATTGTTATTATGCGTGAGAGGGGTTGCCATTATAAGACATTACATCGATCCTTCTAAGGACAGAGGAACACATCGTGTGCCAGTAAGATAAATCAGACTCATGTGTGAGAGAGTTTGTCACGTTAGACTCACCAGAATGGAAATGGACTCTCAAACATAATTGAACAGTAAATAGTAGGCCAGGCTCTCTCGGAATGACCTTGAAGCACTTGCAAGTTGGAAGGATAAGTAATGCAGCACGTGGTCGGTCGTATGTAAATGTCGCTTTACAACAATAAGCTGGAAATTAAGGGACTGTTTTGGAACAAAGGAATACAAATTAGAGGAAAGGAAACGCAGGAATGAGGTATAAGTGTTATGGGAAAATAGAGGAATGGAAAAACACATGAAAATGTGGATAGAAGTGTTTGGAACGCAGGATTGGAAACACAGGATTCTCAAAAGATGAGTGCGATTACAAGACATTAATAGTTGTTTTATTACTTAAATATTGGTTATTACAATGTCAAATTTTAATTAACAAATAAACACATTTAAATTATGTGGGGTTTAGGTGCTTCTCCCTAATCAATTGGCATGTGGTCTTTTATCCCTCACTTCCACTTTACATATGGGGCCTATTGTATGAGGTCTTATCTAACCAAAGTCCAGAGCTGATCCCCATCCACTCATTTCTGTCTCACTCCGTTCAGGTCATTGTCTCTCTTTTTCTCTCTCCATGGGTCGCTACACTGCTGGCCCTCACGCGAACCAACACCCAAAGACTGCCACGCGGCCGTCTGCCGCCACCGCTGCCCGCCGCCCCCTTCCTCCCACATCGATGCATGATGGCAGGTCGACCATGGACGTATGGCCATGAGTTGAAGGAAGAAGATGACCATTTCGCCACTTTGGAAAGGTAAGAAGAGGCATGAGACAGTTTGTTGCTACCAGCTTCTTCACTTCCGCACGCGCTTTGCCTTGGTCATCCGCGAAAACTTTGGATCAGAGTTGATTTTTTCTTTCTTTTATTGTTTTGTGTATCGATGCATTCCTTTCCGGTGGAATGGCGAACTGAATACTTTGTTCCAAATGGTATATGACGTCCCCGCAAAATGGAGGAAATCGGCGATCCTTTGAAATTCTAGAAAACTGCTAAATGAAATAGCTTCCGCTGTATCTGCTATAGTTTGTTATGGTGTTTGGAGAAGACCATCATTAAATTTCTTAGCCTTCTATTTAAAACCACATTGTCACTTCTAAATAATACTAAGGAGTTCAGAATAATATGACCGATGAAAAATGACTACAATAGGGAGCCAATATAATATAGGTGGAGACAGAGAGGGTCTTCTCTTCATGGAGTATATATATATGTGCTCCCACATTGCTGTCCCAACCATGTAGCCTATACATGTATTTGTGCACTTGTGTTTATAAAATGCCTTACAAAAATTTTCTTAGTTGAAATGTTTCTATGTGGATAAATATTAAGAATTTTCATATTATGTTTAGAAACTGCTTCATGAAATAGCTTCACTGTTTCTGCTATAGTTTGTTATGGTGTTTGGGGAAGACCATCATTAAATTTATTTGCCTGCTATTTAAAACCACACATTGGCACTTCTAAATAACTAAGGAGTTCAGGATAATATGACCGATGAAAATGACTGACAACAGAGAGCCAATATAATATAGGTGGAGCCACAGTGGGCTTCTCTTCAAAAGGAGTATATATATATGTGCTCTCACATTGCAGCTTTGCCCACAAACCGCAGGCTGAGCTGCCGAACACAGACCCACTTTGTACTTCACAACACAAATATTTTTATGACGAGCTCGAACCTAGCACCTAGCCATCATGCACATATCATTATTCTGTTGTTTGCAGTACTTTTGCACCTTTCTTGGCCTTGCTTTCTTTCTCTACCGAACCAAAGCAACGCGCCAAGAAAACCGAAGCTGCACCGACTGCCGCGGGGCCGGCTGGGTTGCCTATCCTCGGGAGCATGCACTGTGTGGTTTCAAAAAGGCCCGTGTTTTGATGGATTCATCGCCTTTTCAGGACATGAACACCAATATCCTCTGCCTCCGATTTGGAGCCGTTCATGTCATAGCAGCTTGCCTGCCCGGAGATGGCCCGTGAGTTTCTCATAAAGAACGGCGCGGTTTTTCGGTCTCGACCCCGACATTCGCCTCGAACTGTTAAGCTTCGGGTACAAGTGCTTTCGAGCATGTCGCCCGTCTGGGGAGCAAAGTGGAAAAAGATGAGGCGGGTTCTCATCTCCTGAGGTCCTTTCTGCATCAATGGAGCAACGACTACAGCACCGGCGAGTAGAGGAAGCCGACCACCTTATCAGGTTCGTGTACAACCAATGCAACATATCAGCTAACATCGCTAATAGCGGCATCATTGACGTCACGCCATGTAGCCCGGCATTTCTGTGGTAACATGGCTCGGAGGCTCGTGTTCGGCATGAGACACTTCTTTGCTGCTGCTGCTGGTGCCGGCAACGAGGGCAGCGAAGCCCCGATCCCGAGGAGGTGGCGCCGTAGATGCGCTCTTCACAATGCTCAACTACGGTACATTTCTCTGTCTCGGGATTACATCCCTGCTGCGTGGACATGGATGGTTACTGCCCTCGATCTCGACGGGTCATCGGAAGGTTGCCAAGAGTGTAATGAAGACACTAAACAGGTTGCATGATCCCATTATACAAGAGAGGATCCATGAGTGGCATAATCTTCGGAGACGTGGTGACAACATGGAGGCCAGAGATTTTCTTGATGTCCTAGTTTGTCTTCAGGACTCACAAGGGCGACCTCTTTTTATCATTTGAAGAAATAAAGCAACGCAGCGGTAAGATATTAGCAATACTTACTATGCTGCACTCCCAATAGAATTATTTCTACACAAAGAAAATCTTGACTTCTTGTTGTGTAAGATTATTATTTGGAATTACCTCGTAGATGTGAGACCCGCTCCCCGTCATACGTATATATCCGTGTGCGTGTGCACGCACATGTCTCTATATGTTTGTTTGTAAGAATAATTTAGGTGTTCTATGTTTTGATTCTTCCAATTTGATCAATTTTTAGGCTGTTCCTTTTTTCTTTGTAGCCATATGTTGTCTCCGCTGAATCCTCCTTCTTAACATATTGTGTCATGTCCGGGATATAATGTTTGCATCTGTTGACAATCCATCAAACGCGGTTGAGTGGGCATTCGCGGAGATGATGAACAAACCAGAAGTGATGCACAAAGCGATACATGAACTAAACAAAGTGGTTGGCAAAGACAGCTTGGCTTGTCCAAGAATCTGACATCCCTCACCTCAACTACTTGAAAGCCTGCCTAAAGGGAGGTCTTCCGCTTGCACCCTTACCACGCTTTCAACCTACCCCATGTTGCCATGCAAGACACCATAGTTTCACGGCCTCATTCCAAAGGGCAGCCATGTTCTTCCCTCGAGCGGGTGGGGCTCGGCCGGAACTCTGATGTCTGGGATGTTCCTCTCCGATTCGGCCCGGCGACATCTCATGGTGGACAACAAGTCCGAGCATGTGGTCCTCACCGAGCCAGACCTTAGGTTCATATCGTTTAGTACAGGTAGGAGGGGTGTCCAGCGGTGTCACTTGGCAGCTCTGTTACAATGATGCTATTCGCAAGGCTTCTGCAGGGGGTTCATATGGACCAAGCCTCCCCCACGTTCATGCAATCGAGCTGAAGGAATCCACTACAAGTCTCACACTAGCTAAGCCACTCTTGTTGCAAGCTCAGCCTCGTTTGCCATTGCATCTTTATGCCTCTGTTTAGTCACATGGTCTGGGCTCCACTGGAGAAACTTTATAATTATATTTTGGTACAAGTTGTAAATATATATTTGGGTGATTATGCATGTATATCATGTGAAAGTGGTGTTTAAGCTAAGTATGTCAATGTATGATCTTGCATTGTGTGCTATATATATAAATAGTTTATTTATTTACTAGTTTTGGTTTGTTTCTTGGCGTGTGTGTGACCGTGTGGTCACCTATTTATGGTCGTGTGTAACATTTAAGTCCAATGAAATAAATGGTTGAAGATATGCTTGTAGGATTATGTGCAATATCACTGTTTGTGCAGCAGTACTGCATCTCCAGGAACTTGGCAACCTAACTTCCTCTTTGAGTTCTATGGCGAAAAAAATAAAAAATCACTATTTTTTGCGCATAAAAAATCCTCTAACAATTTGTTAAAACAACTCCTTAAGCTCAATCTTCCCTCCGACCCTTATCTTTCTGCAATCGATAAAAGCTTAGTATATATGTCCTCTTGTGCCCATAGATGTCAATGAGTATGTAGTTTTTTATACATTCCTGGACAAAATAGAGGGACGTGTGATTCCTTTGTCAAGGTGTGCTGGAACTTCTTTAAACTTGATCTATACATTACAATGACAACACATTCTTCCTCTTCGTTAAAGATTTCAAATAGCAATTCCATCTTGGCTTCTTCATGGATGTTTTTCATCAACGTTTGCTACTGTATTTGACCAGTGAGGAATGATCCCATCTTAAAGAGAACTTCGAGCATAGGTTGAAAATTGCAGAAGGTTATTCATTCAAAAACTGTTTCTATTGTTACGTACTTAGAGCAAAAAAAAAAAAAAAAAAAAAAAAATATGCATAGGAGCTCCTTGTACTAGCTGGATGCTTCCTTTCTTTGTCTCTTTATTAACTTCCTTCATACTTTCTTTTATTAATATATATTGACCTGTAGGATCTCCTTGTACTAGCTGGGTAGGAGGCAGTCTGCCAAAAATGATGCATACGAGAGGTCAAGATACTCCAACTTTGTAAGGTTGGAGAGCAGGGGTGACACTGTGCCAGAGGAATGAATGCGAGAGAGGTCGACATGTCTCAAATTCTTCAGAGACCAAGAACTCGACCTGGGACAGTCTCAGTCTGGTTAGGCCCCATTGTCCCCTATCGACGAAATTGACAGTAACGTCAACGCAAGGTACCCCAAGTACAAGAGAGAGAAAGCAATGAAGGTCTTATCTGCAGCAGTTCCGATCATGATCAACCTTGATGACATGCTAACCACCCTTGGCTGCCACAAGTGACTCCTGTCGAGTTGCAGCAATTATTCATGTCTTAGCAGCCAAGGCCCTTGAGTCGAGGTCGTCGACCCAAAGAGTGGTCGTTGCATCAAGTCCAGCAGGCGTCCCACTCATGCAAATAGTGCAGGCCTCTGTCATGATATTATGGTCATCCTGTTGGAGCTTATCCGATTGTGGATGTGCTTGTGTGACCAAGAGGAAGCTGGAGAGCAGGCATTGCCACAGTGGGTGTTGTATGTATCCACTCACATGCTCACTCACCTTCGGCTCCACCCATATTCCCAATCTTACCATTCGCAGAAGCCTACTTGATGAAGTTGCCTCGGACTACGAAAACCTGATGGTAATGTAATAGCGACACGTTTTACTTTTGGTCAGTCGACAATGTGCAGCACTTCCAAACTGGAGAGCTGACACAAACCACATCAGGGAGTTGCGTTCAGCAACAATTCTTTTCAAGCATCTATATATGATATCTTACTTCGTAATTAAGTTTCAAAAATATCTTATAAACTCGCAGAACAATGCCAAAATATCTCCTGTAGTAGACAATACCACAGTAGGATCAATGACGTTCACACTTCCCATTCCATGGGAAGGCCACAACAAAAATAATTGCATCATCAGTTACGTCAGGTTGATGGTTAGTTATATTTTGGTACTATTTGTAAATATATATTTGTTTGATTTTGCATGTATATCATGTGAACGTGGTAAGTATGTCAGTGTATGATCTCGCATCGTGTGCTATTTATGGTTAGATTTTTGGTACTAGTTGTTTCTTGGCGTGTGTGTGACTGCGTGTGTGGTCAGCTATTTATGGTCATGTAACATTTACGTCCAATGAAATAAATTGGTGAAGATATGCTTGTAGTATTAATAATCTTATGTGCAAGATCACTGTTTGCACAGCAGTACTGCATCTCCATGAACTTGGCAACTGAACTTCCTGTTTGAGTTCTTTGGCGGAAAAAAAACTATTTTTGCGCATAAAAAAAACACTCTAACAACTTGGTAAAAACAACTCCTTAAGCTCAATCTTCCCTCCAACTCTTATCTTCTCGCAATCAATAGAAACTTAGTATATATGTCCACTTGTGCCCAACCCCCCCAACCCACCCCCCCCCACCCCGACCCCCACCTCCCTTGTTACCATTCGACTTTATTTTATTTTGTCGTGAGTCATGGTGTTCCTGGCTCCTACCACCGACGTCCCAACTCCTACTGCTGCCCAAGGGTATGCGGAGTCCTACCAATCCTTTAAATTGGGCCCAGCTCTGTTGCTCGGACTTTTGGAACCAATCAAATTCGTAGTATCTTTTGGAAGAGAATTGCATTGGACTACAATGCAAACATGAATTTGTGTAAGACCCCGCTAAGAGATATTTTGATGCATGGTTGACTATTTTAGCAGAAGTAAAACAATATCTAGTCATGGAAAGGCAGCAAAATCTATGTTAGAGAGCGCAGCAGACATGAATTTGCATGCAGAGCAAACATGAAGGCAGCAAACATGAATTTGCATGGAGACCTTGAGAAGGACATATAGACGGACCAGCCTAAAGGGTTCATAGTGCCAGCGGTAAGGAGAAGTATGTTTGCAAAATTGAAAACATCCTTGTATGGTTTGAAGCAGTCGATCCCCTTGTCATTGGAATAAAAGGTTTGATTCATTTATGTCGTCAAACGGTTTTAAAAGGTCTAAATATGATAGATATGTTTACATCAAGCATGTTAATGGATCACTCATATATCTATTGTTATATGTTGATGATATGTTGATTCTTGCCAAGAGTAAGGTTGAAATCACTAAATTGAAGAAACTGTTGAGTAGTGAGTTTGACATGAAGCACCTTGGTGCCACTAAAGAAAGATTCTCGGTATGGAAATTACTAGACAAAAAAAACTGATTTGCTATTTCTTAGTCAGCAAAATTATATTGAAAAAAGTTCTTCAGCGTTTCAGCATACATCATGCAAAGTCTGTTAGTACTCTATTGCACCTCACTTAAAATTATCAGTTGCATGGTGTCCCTAGTACTGATGCAGAAGTGAATATATGTCAAGAGTTCCGTATTCTAGTGTTGCTGCGTCTTTGATGTATGCCAAGGTTTGCCCTCGCCCGGATTGATAATATACTATGAGTTTTATTAGTAGATACATGTTTAATCTTGGGAAAGAACATTGGATGATGGTTTCAGTGGCTTTTTCGGGTACCTCGAGGCACATCAGATTCTTGTTTGAAGTTTGGCAAAACGAAAGGGGCGTATTGATTATGTAGATTCAGACTATGCTAGTGATGCGGACGAGGCGATGGTCTCTCATTGGTTATGTGTTCACTTTTGGAAGTTGTGCTATGTGTTGGAGGGCTACATTGTAGATTGGTGTTGCTTTGTCAACTCTTTGAAGCGAAATACATGGTTGTTGCTAAAGCGTGCAAGAAATTAATTTGGCTAAAAAATTATTATCGCCCGAACGTGTGGAGTTGATTCTTGCATTAATTTGTACTGTGATAGTAAAAAGTGTCATTTTACCTTACTAAAGATCACATATTCCATGAGAGGACAAAACATATTGATATCAAGTACCATTTTATTTGTGATGTTATGAAGGTAAGCTAAAGGTATGCCAGATTAGTACTCATGATAATACTTTGCTAATATGATGACAAAAGCCTATTCCTATTGCTAAGTTTGAGCTTTGCTCAAGGTTAGTTAGTTTTAATTGATTAGCCCAAGAGGCTATTTGGTGCCAAGTATTTTTTCTTTGTTGTGTTCGGGATGAAGGTGTAGATTTATGCTACAACAGGAATTTGTATCAGCGTGGCATTTGTTGAATATGTTCCTATTGCTAAGTTTTGTTGAATATTTTTTTGTTGACTGTGGTCAAGTGGCATCGTAAAAAAGAACAAATCGAAACCCTTGAGAAGACGGGCCACGGCCCGAGGCGGGCTTAGCCATTTTGGCCAGCAGCTAGGACGGCTCCCTTTTAGACCATCTTGGCCGGGTGGCCCGGGTGAGCCAAGCGGCTCAGCCCTGTTTAGGCTGGGACCCTAAATTAATCCGCTTGACTGGCTCTCCCTAGTTAAATTAAAAGCCGACCTGGACAATTTCATCAAAGCGATCTAGCTCTTGTTTTTTTTGTGTTACTAGAATTTAATTGTCAACGTAGTATTTGTTGCTGTCTTTTGATGCTGATGTACCTCTTGCGCTGGTGGTCAAAGCAATTTGTGATCCTTGTGGTAGTTTACCCCAAGTTGGGCGGTTCAGTTATCCGTGTTTTCTTGAACTCTCTTATCTTGTTTGCTTCAAACTTATGTAAAACATTGCGTATTTCTATTTAATGAATGAGAATGGGAGTCCCCAAGTTTTTAAAAAAAAAAATCATGCATGGGTCATAGCCATAGGCGACAAAGCATGAACCGGCAAAAGGGTGATTTGAAGTGAAGACGGCGGGATGCTCTGGTGATGCGGATTCTAGATCGTGGCTGTGTTCGTTAGCACAGCCCAGGAAGCGACATGCATGCCGTCAGGTATTGTTGACACTCAAATTTGGCTTGAGTCCGTTTTAATAAAATCCTGATATATATTGTTGATGCATTGAGTCGGATGGATACCTGGGCTTAGGACTGGTGGGCTTCCGCGAGAAAGGCCAGGGAAGGGAAATAGAGGGAATGGGCTGGGCCGCGGCCTGGTGAGTTACAGGCCGGCTGTGCAGTCTCAAAGAGTTTTTTCAGAGTTAAGTTTATGGATAATGTGGAACAAGGATATGTCCCAACTCAAGAACAGGCGAACATTAAACTGGAACAAACTAGCTTTTGCACCAAGACAAAGTACACAAGTAAGAGTTGGGGCAATGGACTCATTCAGATGAAAGCTGGTTCTTGGGTCAGGCACATCAGGAGAAGGTGACCCCTATTACTCCCCTCTATATATATCACAATTATTAGAAGTCGTTTAGGAAAACGCGTTTAGATCAAATATTGAGAATATAAATCATAAATAACTTTTAAGTCGCTGTTGAGTGTAGAAATATATATGAAAAATCACATCAAATAGATTTGGCTTGGAAATTATTTTCATATAAATATACATATATAACATTCAAATAAATATTTTTATAGAAAGAGAGTTAAAGTTGTGCTTTTAAAGGTATTATATTTGGGGTTTAAAGGACTTTCTAACTATGATGTGGAGGAGCATGCCTTTGCATCAACCTGCCTGACACGGGAGATGGAGACGCCTTCGCGAGAGCTTGCCACTAGCCGGGCCGAACTACTCAAATTCATTATTGATTGGGTTTTTAATAGAAGTTAATAAAAATACATAACAACGTACATGCATGCATAGTACTGGTATTTTTTTCTAATATTAAACTAAGAAATAGTTTCCATGATCCTATATTTTTAAGCCTATTCGTGTTAAAGCAGTTTGATAAGATATTATCTTAAGAATTAGTTCAAAAACATGACATAATAATAAAACTATGAGCTTTCCATGTTTGATATGTTAGAACAGTGTGTGTAAAGGTAATATGATGTCTGGTTCAAAAGATGCTAGAACGTATGACATGATCTTTGAATTTCAAGCCACAAATTATTTGATTAATCTCGTTGCAAACCACGGTTATGTTTTACAAGTAAATATAAAGGGTGACGGTGGAATTGAGACATCCAAAATCCAATCGTTCTTCTTACATCCATACAACTCCTTTATTATGTCCTCTTCCAACCACATGTTGCCGCTCGAATGCTTGATCCTAAAACCAAGGATCCCAGTGCTCTAGGCTCGCCAGCCAACCTAGAGCAACCCAATGATGTCCCTTTCACCTGGACGGAGTCCCTTACGTCGTTCTTCGGCACATCAAGCGCCAATAGCTATACGTTTGGTGGTTTGCTTTTAAACATCACTGCTCTTCACCGTGAAAGTGTATTGAAAGTTTACTGCTTCGTTCTTTGGTTAAATGGTGACCGACCATCGAGCCCTAGCCAGTGTGTGACTGATCTTTGCCGTCAACTGGTCTACAGCAAAGCCGCTTACAAGCGTAGCTGTATAAAACTACACTGGCTTCAGTACCAACCTGTAAACTCTATTCTTTTCCCCAACCCAATGTGTCCAAATCCTGCATCCGTATGCCAAGGCACCTTTTGCTTTTTATTCAGGATGACCCCCTTCTTTTTTAGCTCAACGTGAATACACTGATATTTTACTTTATTTATTTTATTTTATTTTTATTTTATTTTCTTATAAATACATCATATACACTGAAGGTACAAAAGAAAAGGAAACGAATATATAGTAAATACAGAAATCACACCAGTCACCACAGTACAAGGTAGCCACACGCTCCGGCGCATGCAAATATTGAAATACAGGAAGATATAATATATCACGACATATTCTTCCTTCTGTATGAGAAACTTCCATTACGCACTAATTTTTGTAGTGGTATTGACGCACGTAAGTACATGCAGATTACGGTACATATGATATATAGTATTCCTACGTTGGCTACATGCCCACAATACTTATATACTGCAAGCTTGGAAGCAGGAACTACACACATATACATACATACATACACTACTACAGATTCGATTTCATCACGCCGGCATCACTGCCGAAATTAACCAACCGCTAGTGTAGACCCTTTCTTGGCCGAAATCAAAAAATAGCTGAGACTGACCATGATCCGCAAGTGAAAATTCATATCACTACCGGGCTGATATAGGAACCCCTAGCGGTAGCTGTATATCGCTATCGGTTATATTAGGTAACCGACGGTGATCTACACTCGACCAAAATTTATTCGTAATCCGGCGGACTCGTCTCTTTAGCCCGGCTAACATCTTCCTTCTCTCTCCGCCCTGCCTTGAGATATTTCCCTAACTCTGCAGTCCACTCCACTACAAATCTTTTAGTACCCAGCTTGCTCTACCCTCGCTGATGATGTCCATCGGCCGAGGGCGGATCCATGTGCAGCACGGTGTCCTCCATGGCGGATCCACGCGGGGCTGCGGAGACGGAGGAGGAAGGGAGTGGTAAGTTTGATCCGTGGTCTCCTCCGTGATCTTCCTGTTTTCTTTTTTCGCGAACAATTATGGATTTGTATACGGGACAAGATTCATGCTCATCGCTTGCATAATTGTACCATGTATGCAGCTAGCAAGAGGATGGATCCGTGGGGGGCGAAGCGTCTTTGTACTACGCCGGCACATGGCGCGGCCACCACCGCTCAGATTTTGATGGAGATGGGCCATGGCGGGGCGGAGCGATCCACCCCAGCGTGAGGCAGCTGCACGCCTTTCCAGGGATCGTTATAATGGTAGCTCACGCATAAAATCCAGAATAACACCAAAAATAAAAGAGCAGATCGCCTCACGTAGGGCAAGCGGAGGGATCGGCAAGCGCCTGGATGTCCACATTCTAGACCGCGGTGCCTCCAACGGAGCGCCACGCTAATCGCCGAGGAGCCTGCGTCCGGGGCCGCGTACGCAAACACTGACGGCGAAGTCTCTTGAAACCGAAACCCCGCGACGCACTACTAAAACGCGATTTTCGCGTGACACCTCAATTTTTTTCCGCGGCCCAAAAGCTGGCCCCACGCGGCAGGTCCGTGGCCAGGCGGGTTTCACGCCCGCCACAGCGACATCTAACCATGGCGGGCGCCTTAAAAGCCCCGCCACGGAGGTGGTGGCTTGCCGTCGCTGCACATTAACCGCCCGCGGTAAATCCTAAGTTCATAAATATCAGCCACCAACCCTCTCTTCTTCTCCACGGGCCTTCACCTTCCAACTTGTTGGGGAGGCTTTGCCCTAAAAAATTGACCAAATTTTTAAATTGGGAGTTTAAGCTTGGATTTGGGGGAGCAAAACACAACAAATGGTACTTGAAAGCTCCCTCTAGCTCTCCCCCACTCTCCCTCTAGATCTAGATCCCCCCTCTCTTTCCCTCTAGATCTAGATTTTCTCTCTCTCTCCCTCTCTCCCTGTCTATCCTCTCCCTCTCCCTCTCCCTCTCCCTCTCCCTCTCTCCCTCTCTCTCTCCCTCTCCCTCTCTTTTCCTCTCTCTCTCTCTCCTCTCTCTACATCTAGATCTAGTTCCATTTTTCACTTTGAATACTATATCTAACATTTTAGAAGTGCTATTTTGTTTGGAGGAGCAGGCAGGAGGGATCATTGAGAGGACCACTCCACCCAAAACGTTTTTAGGCAGTAGTGAGGCCGGGACGGACCCGCGGAGGGCGCGGCAAGCAGCTATGGGGCTGCCCTAGCCGCCTGCTGGTCAGCTCTAGAGGCGTTAATGCGCCGTCGATATTCTGTTTTGGCATGGCAAGAAGAAGGAGAGGGAGATGACCTACAAAGCAAGACGGTAGTAGAGATGTGTTTTGTCGATTGACATGGATGAGATCCGTCGGCCCGCTCTAACCTCTTTATTATATTAGAGGGAGTAGGGTGGTCTTATCCTTTTTTAGGGAAACCGTCTTAGACGTTCCAATCACGAAAGAATTCCAAAAAATCGATCAATACGTGAATCGGTTCGGACTTCGATTCGCGTCGCGAGTGAGCGCCAGACGCCCGACTGAGCAATACCAGACGCGTCTGCCGCGTCATCAGACGCACAACAGAGACCTGCGTGCACGACGGGGCGCCAGACGCACGATCGCGGAGCGTCGTACGCATCTGTCGCGTCGCCAGACGCGGTACAGAACGCACCTCCGCGCGCGTCAACGCGCCAGACGCGGGTGTCAGACGCGTCTCTGCCGCAGCAGCGCAGCGTCTGCCGCGCATCGCGGGCCTCTGCGTCCCCGCCATCTTCGCGCCAGACGCAGCTTGCCGCGATCCTGGTGTCGCCTTCGCTGCTGCACAGGTCGATGTGATTGCTTCGCTGCTGTCCACGCGCGCGATGGCACGCGGTCCTCCTCTGGCCGGCTGACACGGTCTTGCTGGCCCTCTCCGTGTCAGGTGTTCATCTATTTTTCTTTGGCTATGCATGTCGTGCATGCATATACACATATACATGGTACGTCATTTAGCTATGCTTTGATACACACACGACATGGCTCGGCCATATATATGCATATATATCTTCTTTTGCTTGTCACGTGATGGCCCCTGGACATACTTCTCCAAATAATATTTCTTCACATGAAATGATGCCACTCTTACACTTTGACACGTTCAATTCATTGAAATAACACGTGGACAATTTCGGTGTCAACATATGCCCCTGTTTTCAGGCGGTGACTGCACCTAACCTGAAAACAAGACAAAAAAACCGAACAAATAAATCTAATGCCCATCATATCCCGGTTGTCAGTGAATATTTTATATAGGCCATTTTGTTTCCTAAGGGCGATGCAAGTATCGGCTATTATTTGGGAGAACGCTAGGCTTCTTCCCAAACACTTGGAAAACTTGTGCCTTCTGGAGCATTCTCCGCTAAATGCTCTTGTGATTCTCCAATGCTCTAAATCGTGCTAGAATTACAGAAATAAAATAATTTTAGGCGATTTAAAAATTTCACGTTGAATAGAGTTGGACGACCATTCAGTAGAAAATCGATTAGGCGATTTGATCAATGAAGCTTGGCTGATCAATAATCACCAACAACTGAATTAATCAGCTGAACCGTTTTGTCGGCCGTGCATATATATTCATGCATACACATATATAAACATATATCCCTTTGAAGCTAAGCTGAAGATCAACTTTCTTTTGAAAATCCCTGAGACACGTCCATGTTGCTGTCAAACAATTAATACATTTGGGTGTGCAACTTACTTTTGATGCATGCATAAATATGTAGTTTACCAGCTGATGCATGTGAATATGTAAAAGCAAGATTAACATATCCAATCAAACAAATCAAATGAAAAGGCCACGATTTAAAGCATGCATAAATAAACAGCTAATTTTAACATTCACATGTACCATGCCCCTAAAGCCACAGAGGTAATTTCCACAGAAGGCTTTTCACAACACAATTGTTTAGACAATTCATGTGGCAAATGTTGTAAATGGAATTTATGTTTTACCTCAAAGCGGATGCCCATTGAGCAAGCAAGTTTGCTCTTTGCACGTATTTTACATGCAAGTGATCTTCTTCTTGCCCCCGGCCATAAGTCAAAAGAAATAAAATTCCCTAGGCGCTTTTCATAAAGCATGATGGTTGTAAACATTCATCGGGCTATATTGCACTTAAGTATGGTAAAAAGTATCGGCCATATGGATTCACCCATACCAACGAGCATAGCGAAATATTTATTTTTGTCTCTTGATTATTGATAAGCAATATAATTTGGCAACCCTCCATAATATAAAAACCATACCAAGGATCAAAAATAAGAATATGAGGGCTGACCATACATATCCAAGGATAGATTCACATATATAACGTAGGCAAGTGAAAACGACAAATGCCATGACCAAAGATTTTGATGATTTGGTGCAAAGCTCCAATTTGGCGATTGTGTCTTGAAACTCTTCCTTCTTCTATTCTTTGTTTTGTGATGCACCGCTTACTTGATCCACCATCCCTTTTATTTCTAATGCTTCCTTTAGGACCCATGCTAAACCCCTTTCTCTCTCAACTTCTCTCAAGGCTGAAGCTTCGGTAATTCTTTCTCCTCACATCTTTGGTAAACCCGATTGAGTATATCGGTTTTGTCTTTGTTGTGACAGCAGCAATTCTTTATTGATCTTAGGTACTTTTGCCTTTTCTTGTTTTAGATTTAGTACCTACAATATGAATAGAGAGAATTTTCAACTTGTTTTAACATTAATAGCCAGATTTTTTGCAATGTAATCGCTCTTTAATGGCGGCATTTAGATCTGAATTTTTCTTTTCCGTCCATCATACTTCCACTTAAACTTGATTTACCACCCTCCCCTTTGGTACAGCTCGGACCCGATTATGATCAAATCGGGTCTTTGTAAGATGATGACTCTTTTCAAGCATTTGGAACTGCATACTTACATGTTGTGGCTTGAAATAGCGATGGAACATTCATCTTCCTTTGCAATGTGTTGTTTTTGAGGGTTTATGCTTTGGAGGCAACTTTGATGCTTGGATTTTCTTTAATCGATTTGCTTCCCTATCTTTTGTATATTTGCTAAAGCTCCCTCGAGCTAAGCCGCGTCTCCTATTGCCTTTTTTCCTTGTCATATCTTTTGCCTCCATTGGCTTTATAGGCATCCCTCCGCTCTTCATCTTGTATGGAACATGCTCCAAAGAAGGGACCTCTAGCCGTTCCTGCTCAATGGAAACAATCAGCTTTTGTAGAGATGGAGAGATTTTATTTGCCCCCCAATGTCTTCTAAAATTGGGGCAACATCACTATCCTTCGAAATATCTTCAACTTGAAACTTGCTGATAACAACTGCATCTTAAACGAGGATTCCCATCTATTTCTTGATCATTAGAGACTTGAGCTTCAAATGAATCGGTTAGTAACATAAGCTGATTCAAAACCTGGTTATTTATCGGGCCGATTGAATCTAATCTACCCAATTTGTTGAGCTCTCAAAACCCCAATCGGTCATTATCAATGTCCGATTGGATCCTCATGATGAAATATATTGCAACTATGAGTATTACGATCAAATGAATTACACAACTTGCAAATATAAAAGCCTTTCTAAGTCATGAGTTGATGACAAAGTATTGTGACCACTGATTTTAATAAATCTATTTTCCTGCAATATATTAAAAGATATGATCGACAGATAGAACCAAAGGTGAGAGCACAAAATTTGTAAAGCAGATTTTCTTGTGTAGAGTCGGCTTCAATGCTCAAGTAAGTGCGTTTAAGAGATTAAATTTGACATCAATCCATTCGCCACACCTTTTGTTATCTTTCATCATGGATGTTATAGATTTAAATGTAGAACAAACATCGGCATGAGTAATATTCTTCAACCTTAGTCAGGCAATTATAAAACTTATATCTCATTCGGGACCAAGTATGAATTGAATTGAAAATAAAGTAAAAGCGAATTTTTATAGGTCATGCGATCGCAGCTGTAGCTGCGATGGTTGACCTCAAGGCATCTAACTATTGTGTGAGTCGCACCCATGCCGGGCTTTGCTGGAACGGTTGCATGAAGAGTGGTGCCTTTGGATGATGTGCAAGCTCAAAGGAGAAGCCGGTCGGCCGAGCGGTGGGGCTGCACTTCATGCCTGCTACATACACCCAAGATAAGCTCGAGGGATCTCTTTGCCCAAGGGGTGTTTAGTTGGTGAAATATTTTTGGTTCTGGCTTACTGTAGCACTTTTTCGTTTGTATTTGTTGATTATTGTCCAATCATATGTACTAAATAGGCTTAAAAGATTCATCTCACACTTTTCGGTCAAATCCACGCAATTAGTTTTTGTTTACCTATGTTTAGTGCCTCATTATGCTAAAACATCATTTTATAATTTTGCATGTTCCAGAGTAATTTTTTGGTTGGTGTATGGGAAGTGAATACCCCCAAAGCCGGGTTGC
>JADLZK010000418.1:0-71712 GCA_015847255.1 Hyparrhenia diplandra | reverse complement strand
ATTCATTAGTAGAAAACCCTAATAAGGTTATCTAATTTTTATTTTAGTTCTTTTCCATGAATGGTTGATGCATAAAAATATGAGTTAGTGAGCATCAACACCAAGCTTTGCTACCTTGTAGGCATTGTATGATCCACCGGCTTTCGACATGTCAAAAGCTCCAAAAAACCACGCCAAAGGTATATACATCACTTTTTCTCGGGTTAGTTGGCCGCTTATTGCATAGCCGCGGGAATCAAACCTCAAGTCAAATTGTAGATTGATCGTACAACAAATGCACTTCAATCAATAATCTAAAAACAATGCCTATTATCAAATTAGTTGCTGCTAGCTAGAGAGTATCGATTCGCATTGTAGCTTGCTTGTCATCCAGAAGTAATTGGCTGGTAGCGAAAAAATAGAACAAAAGATTCAAGGTTGCCATGGATTCAAATTGTTGGTCATTTTTTTTTTGTAATCTATGATGCTATGTAAAAATAATCTCATTTTCCCTACTGAAATTCAGTAAACATCTAACCAAGAATGAAATTGTTTTGGATTCAAATTGTTTGCATATAACTTTCTCGAGGCGAACTATGGCAAAATGAAATAACTAATGTGGTCCACAGTGGTGGTCTTCATATGTGTTTTTTGGATTAACAATTTGGAAGATTATCATGTCAATTGTGAATATATTTAAGGGATCGACAAAGCATTTGTGTTTAAAAAAAGGAATATACCATGCAAATATGTGGGAAGGGAAGATGCACAGAGGCTCTTCTTTCTATTTCATTATCGGTTAGGAGTTTGTATTTTTTTAAAAAAAATCTGAATAGAGGTCATCTAAAATTTGAAACAAAGACACACAAGAATAAAAAAAATAAGCATGATACAAAGCTTTTAGAATAATACGGCCTGCCATTTAAACTTTTAGGATAGTAGTTTTAGACTCATGTTTGTTACTAATTATTAGTATCGCCATTCTCTATCTCTTTGTCTTTGCCTTCCCATCAAGACACGGGCATAACTAATAGTAATGCTTAAAAAATAGCTTTCGAACTCAAACCGTTGCATATTCTATAGAACTCGATACACAAGGAGTAGTAATAGAATTCTAGTTCATTGGCCAACATCCGGATCACATATGGAGTATAGCAACTTCCATAGGACCAAGGCAAGACATATTACAAATAGAACTTTTTTTCTTAAACTTACCTTTGGTATCTAGAGTTTCGAAAGCGCTATGGTGCCAAACTCAAGGACATTGACATCTGACGTAACCAATTTTCAATAATACAATGACTGAATCAAGTTTTGGCTGCAAGTAACAACAAATAAAATTGAGTAATTAGGCATTCAAGAAACTGTATTAACTAAGCAGCTCATGGCAACATAATGCATTGACACCTACCGGCTTGCAATGGACTGAAATAACATCATACAACTATAAATAAATAATAAATAATACAAAGCTACACATGATCTCAGGTGATAACTTAGCATAAGAATAACTCGCATGGGCTGGAAGCAGCCGCGAGATCGTAACCCAACCCTAACCATTGGGGCACATGCTGTGAACGTTATATACATGGTTAGAAGACATGGAGAGAGAGAGAGAGAGAGAGAGAGAGAGAGAGAGAAGGGAGGGGGGTCACCGGCGCCGCCGCCGCCGCGCCGCCGGCCGCCCTCAAGCCGCCCCGCCGGCCGGCAGCCGCGCCGGGGCTGCCGCCCGCGCCCGGCTCCGGCCGCCCGTCGCGCCACCCCCTTGGGGCTGGCCGCCCGTGCCCGGCGCCCCGCCGAGCCGCGGTGGGAGGCGGCGGCTGGGCGCGCCCTCCCGAGACGCCGCCGCATCGGGAGCGAGAGGAGAGAGTGAGAGGCGGAGGCTTCGTAGTTTGTTTGTTTTTTTTTTACCGTGAGGAGGGGGCCAAATATATACGTGCTGCTACAGTAGAATGAGCTAGATCCGGCCGTCGGCCAAGATCGAACGGTCAAAAATAATTTTGCTAACGTGGACATCCCGGCGCCGCGTTTTCTCCACACCAAATATTACTTTTAAATATTCTAGTGGCAGAGTTCATATTGTCTAAAAAGAAAAATCATATTTCAGATAGCAAAATTGTACATTTCTACTCACTGTAACAACTATAGGATAGTAATCAAAGGATGCTAATCCATAACTATAGTTCAGAAATCTAAAGAAAAATCGAAAGGCACTAATATTGTTCACCAAGTAATAAATTACCTTGCTAGCAAGCCCATCCGCCTACACTGCAGACTGCTGTAGGCAGTGCCGCTCGCCCTATTGCTGCGGCTGCCTTGCCCATGGCTGCTGCAATCAGACACCTACCACTTGCCTTGACCTAAAGGCAACACCATTTTCATGGTTAGAGTCATCTACAAATTGGAAATTTTCATGTCAGGACAAACCTTTTTAAATGGAATAACGTTGACAGAGGCCACTTTCAGGTAATTTTCAGGTAACAAATATATGGTTACACGATCCATTACAAATATTCAAATAGTAGTAAAACAATCCATTGTTGGGTGGATTTAAAATAATATCATATACATAAATATTTGAGCTGTCTCAAATAGGGAAATACTAACAATTTTTCAACTGAATAAGATTAACCAACCCTGAAGCTACTTTCACATGTCCTGAAACATTAAATTACAATACTGAAGGGCTCTATCACATTAAAATCCTATGACGTGTGCAAAAATATACTGGATTGAACCATTTCATTTCATACTCAAAATAGGACAGAGGTCAGCCCATGCATTATTTATATTTGCTAAACCACTGATAAACATATGTGCATGACACAACAATGCATCTGTAGATAGCAACAAAAAATGGACTGCTAATCTAGCAGTTTGATAATAATGACAGAAATTAGATCCCTAAGAAAGCACTGAGCACTGACGGAGTCATTTACCACGATTTTGGAGTCCTAAGATTCGTAAGAAAGCTTCAGATCAAAATGAGGAAAATCTACAAGGGACAAGGAAACATAAGCAACTCTATAATAGCATGATTCCACCAGGCTTTAGAAAGCACATGTAAGAGGAAATAAAGAAATACATCAAGGCTCTCCAATTAAACCAGAGCTAGAAAGCAACGAAGAGGACAACCTACCAATAGACATATATATGGGGGTGTTCTTGTAGCCTCAATAGTTAGCATATGTATAGTCTGAGCACATATGAGTCAATTCATGCCTAGAAAAAGGCTATAAATCAATCTTGCCATTTAGCACGAAACATTGAGAATGCAAGGTTAGGATTTTTAGAACGGATATGGCACTGCCTTGCACATCTAATATCGTATAATCAGTATCCAAACTGAAATGTGACACATCTAGGTGACCAATGGCAGTAAAATAAAAAGAGCCAGCTCATATGCTCAATTCGCTCCAAACAAAAACATTGGTAGATTCTAAACTGCAACACACATATTTCTATGGTAAAAGAGCCAAACAGAGTTTATACATTCAGCATTTGAAATTTCTATCTCCGAGAAGAAAATTTGCTAATCTTAAGTTGTGGACCTGCATAATAAAAAGAAACATTGAATTCATCTGAGGCCACCAGGTTGCATATTTTAAATCCATACAAATATATACATGGAAAAACAGCATAGAGATTTACACTTATGCGGCTCATGATATCACCTAAGCTTGGTTCACTGAGGCTGGGAAAACTGAAAGAATGGTAAATTAAAAACTGGTACCTTTATCTAATCAACTTCGGTGAAGTTTAGGTTAGTACAATGTGTCACTTAGAGATGAAAAACCAATTACCTGCATTCCTTCGTGAGTGAAGTGTAGAGACAAAAGGCAGCGTGAGCATGAGCACAAGAAAAAAATTCTGATCCAATGATAAAATCAAAGGGGTAAAGATCGACCTCAGGTTCATCCATCCGCAGGCAAAAAGTCTAGGCAAATCAAATGGGAGTAGGAATAAAAAATGAAGCAAAACAAAGAATCTAGATTAGGACGTGGCGCTCTACATCTGAAGGCCTAAACGGCCAAATCTCAAGGTACATACACCAGATCCTTGAATCTAAATCGCAAATCAAATATGGAAACCCAAAATCGAAGAGGAAAATCCCGAAGCAGAGCAACCCATATATGAATCCATAAACCCTATGCAAGAAATCTCAGATGAGCCGGCCCACATCAATCCACGGCAATCACAGAAGAGAGGATGTAGCTATGAAACAAAAAAGATGCGAGTGACAACCAAGGGCGGCGGTACCGGCGGGATGGGGAGTGGAGAGATGGCGGGCTCTGTTTGCATCGCGTGGCGGCGTAAGCGTCTACCCCATGGCTCTCCCACCGTGTCTTCATCGCCACCGCCCGTAGCCCTTGGCCTTGAAGACTTCACGCTTGGTGCTCGCACAGATCCGGTGGGGTAACAAACGGATCCGACCATAGAGGCCTTGGATCCGTCCGGTGGAGCGGATCGGACTAGCGGTGGCCTAGGAGCCCGGTAGCCTACAACGTAAAGAGAGGGAGTGCGGCTAGGCGCCGTCCCACTGGGAGCTGCCCACGCCGGTCTGCGCCGCCTTGCCGACCTCCGTGGCCCGCCCACGCCGGGCGCCGGCGCGTCCATCGACGGCACTCGCCCGAGCCCACCCGGCCAGCCACCCACGCCGCCGCTGTCGAGGTGCGCGCCGCGCCCGCACTCCGCGTCGCCACACCGCCGCGGCCGGGGCCACCCGTGGGGCCCGGCCGGGTGGCCGCCATGCGGGGGTGCCGGCGAGCTGCGGCCGGGCGCCGGAGGGAGGGAGCCGGAGAGCCATGTGCACTCGTCGGCCCCTATGGCCGCCGCCACGTGGGCGCCGCCGCGCCGGGTTGTGTCGTGCGTCGGGCGCCATGCCACCGCACCACCATGCCGGAGAGCCGGGTGCACTCCCCGGCGCTGCGTCGGCCGCCCGCGACCGACCGCAACCCGCCGCACCGGGTTGCGGCCGCGCCCTGGGCATCCAGGGCCCGCTGCGATGGGTGGCGGCTTGGGCCGGAAACCGCCGCCGCCTCGAGAAAGGATGGAGAGGGAGGAAGCGAGGAGAGCTAGAGTTAGGGGTTGAAACCGGTATTTAAAATTTTGCTACCGTGGACACGGTGAGGCCGCGGCATGGCCTCACGTTCTACTATCCCGGGCCAGCCACTCACCGAGCAGCGGCGCAAGACGGGCGGCCAATGGGCCTTCGACAACAGCGTCACGGCTTCACCTGCTGCTGGGCCACGGGACTGCCGAGCCCCTGTTCACAAAAGTCAAGAGGCCGCAGCGCCGTCGATTGAGATCCCAGCGGTCAAAAAAAATTTTACTACCGTGGACACGCTGGCCGCGCGGTTGCTCCACAGCCAATTTACTCTTTAAATTGGCCTGCCTGATCGGCTGCATTTCATTCAGCTGCTGCACTGATGCAAATTCATTCACAATGCTACAGGGTTCACCACTATTACAATGGCTGGGATGTTGGCCCTTTCAACAACTGATGAGAAAGGGAAACTGACCGATGCCACAATTCAAAACACCGTCCATCCAGAGAGCATGAAAGATAAGACAAATGCGAATTAAATCCCTGAAAAGAGACAGAGTCAAGAAAATAAATCAAATCACCACCACCTGTTAACAGGCACAAAATGGGTGAGAATCCTAAAACAGTAGTATGCATTTAGGCAATTTATTGGGTACCAGCTGCAGCAGAAAACGAGAAAAGAAGTCACCTACTATGTCAAAATCATTCACAGAATCAAATCTACTAGAGAACTGTACCGATGTCTCTCCTGTTAACAGGCACAAAATGGGTGAGAATCCTAAAACAGTAGTATGCATTTAATGGAAATTTGCAACAAACTAATGTCTATAGTTCCCCCCACACACACACACACACACACACCACCACACACACACAAAAAATTAACTGGGGAAGTGAACATGATGGTGTAGTACCTACAAATAAAGAATAATGGAAACAAGATATAAAGAATCACCCATGATTAACTGATTATGTTATATTTGAGTAATATTAGATCAACCAGTGTTGTCCCCACAAAGGCAAACAATGATATTCGAGATATTTTGTGTGGTTCCTTGTATATGCTTTCTTTCTTTTCTTTTTAAAGAGCCAAAAAAAAAAATCATGAATACCACCAGATCTACTATTATCGCAAAGTCAAGCTAGTGTAATAACAAGTGCTAATGTAATAATAAATGCTAATGCAGGGACTCAGGACAATTTTAGTTCCTCGCTAATTCCCACTCTTGCTTGCTAAAGCGCCAACTTATCCAGATTCAGGACAGGTCAACAATTCATACTGTTTTCAGAGATTTCAACCCCACACTTCCAACAACAAAGAAATGTTCCATGAATGCTAATCAAAGTCATTTTAGGTCAGTCTACTGAGAACATAATATAACTGTTTAAAATTTTTCAGATTTTATGTATTACTATATATTATTATTTACCAGGTATATAGTGATTGCGCTTTGCAATTAATGTAAGATACTCAAAAACACTTATGATGATCTGTGCCAATAGAAATTATACTTGCATGCCATGTTAGGGCATTCCCAAGGGAAAGCTTCAACATCGATGTGCCAAAAATCCTAAACATTCAAATAATTCAGGGTAATGCTCAAAGTTGAAACTGATTATTTGATTGTGGTTCTCCAACATCATAAACAAAATGGAAAATAAAAAATTATACTAAAGAAAATAAAATACCTACAAGAAAGAAGCATCAATGCATCAAGCAAGAATCAAACAAATTACCTGCAAAAGTGAGAGATACAGGCTAATAAAATGATTTGGCTATATTTCAAGTCAGAAGAACAGTTGGTGTTCAACATCTGTGCACTGCGCTAAACAAGCATCAACAGGCAAAAACAATAGAAAACAAGGAATATAACTGGTTTAAACTGAAATAATAACGTTAACAATTCATAGAGGTCTACTCATTGGTCTAATAAAAACAACAGAGGGGCATGTGTCCAACAAGTTACAAGTACAAAGAAACTTCAGACTTCAAACATAAGATCTACTCATCTAACTGAATGATTGCCAGAAATAACACTCCTTGATGCAGCTCTAGTGCTCTTCAGCTAATGAATTAATCTGAGAAGAAAGGGGCGTATGGAAGAAAGTGACATCAGAGTCATGTCCAAGATTGCAGATGACACGCACTTCCCTTCGGTCCATTTCATAAGCCATCAACGTGTTGTCCCACCCATAAACAAAGAAAACCAAATTACATTCTGGATGAACTGCAATCACTTCATAGCCTTGATAGTGAAAAGATCGCAGTTTCTTCCCTCCAAACAGACCACGGGTGTTGATTGTATACTTCTTTGTCCATTCATCTGTACTGTGATTCTCAAAAATCCAGACTGACAGCTTGTAATCATAATCATCCGCAACAAAGTAAAGCAAACGACCATGAGATTGATGGATGGACATATGATCAGGACTGTCTGTAGGCACAGGAATTCTTCTCCATGTCTTTCCCTCCATATCCACAACGATTATCCCTTGACTGTATGTAAGCATGTGCATAAAACCGTTAAGAAAGACACTTCTTGATCTATCATGTACATCAAGCATAACATCATCGCCCCATTCACTTTCCTTAAAGCTCCATGCTGCAGTTTTGGATGAGTAGATCTCCACGCCTATGATGCATTCATCCAGATCCACTGCATATTCCATCACATGAAAGTGCGAAGATACCGTTGGATCAAATCCCAGGCGAGCAAGGCGATGTTCGCCAGCAACTCTGCTGCTATCCGGTAGCACCAGCCATTTCTTCATCGCCGGATTGCACACCACATAATGAAATTGGGCGTCACGACGAGGACCGGGCTCATAACGACAGAGGAGGAGGCCGTTGCGGGAATCTATGAGGTCGACATCCTTTCTGGGTACGGGCAAGAAGGAGAAGGAGGGGTGGATTAAGGGGAAGCCCTTTCCGGTGACATTGGTGAAGTGGTACGCATGAGAAGGAAATCGCCCGAAGTTCGAGCTGTCATGGAAGAAGCCGGCGAGCGTCTGGGGCACGCCGTTGTCGGGGTTGGAGATGAGCTTGTACCACGAACGAGATACGCACTTGAAGCGGCACACGGAGCGGACGGGAAGGCGGCGGAGGATCTTGACAATGACATCCTCTGTGAGGCTGGCCGCCGGCTTGCTCTTCTTAGGGCCCCTCTTCTTAGGGGCTGCCTCCATCTGGATTCTGGAGAAGCCAGACTTAGTAACAAGTAGATTAGATGAGCTGTGAGGAGAACAAGATTGTTTGTGTGTCGGCATGGTGTTTACCTTTGGATTTAGCGATCGGCGAAGCGCGGCCGGCGACGGAAGCGGAGGTGGGGCCGTGGCGGCGGCGCCGCCGCCGGGATTGGAACTGGGGTACTGGGAGTAGGTTTGGGCGCGGCTGCAGTTCGTTTCTTTGGTGGATTGGTGCGCCCTAGCTCCAGCGCCACTGGACTAACTGGACGGAGTTGAGAACATTCGAGTGGAGCTGTGAAAGAGGAATGGCCGAATGGGCCGATGGCTCGTTTGTGCTGTTCACAATTTTGCTTTCTTTCCGTTTTTTTTTTTAAGATCGTCATGTTACAAACTTACAGTTGTGAACACACCCCAAAAAAAAAAAAAAAAAAAAAAAAAAACCCGATAAAAAAGAATTATCTACGTGGCCCTAGAAAAAATTATCTTTAGGTACATGGCCCTATTTTTTTTGAACTTAGTTGTAAGGCCTTAAAATAATTTTTAGTTGGCTCTATGGCCTTGCGTCCAATTCAGGGCACTGTTAAGTGGGCGGTAAAATGATCATTTTAGCTCTAGCAAAAAAAAAAAAGTATCGCGTGTTATGAGTGTCTGCGTTATGATTTTTTCGCTTAAAAAAAAAAAAAAAAAAACTAATAAATCTATATATATATCTATATCTATATCTATCTATATCTACCTTTAATAAAAAGAAAAATTTGGTCCCACCTCTTTTTTCACCGGGCTTTTTCACCTTTTTTACTCGCGGGGCCTTTAATAAAGAAAAATTTCTCCTCTTTTTTCATCCGTTCTTTTTTTCACCTCCTTTTTTTTCTTAGGCCTTTAATAAAGAGAAAAATTTCAGTCCAACGTCTTTTTCATTTTTTCTGCCTTTTTTTTCGCCTCCGACGTCTTCTTGCAGCCGGACTCTTCTTTCTTCCGCGCCTCGTGCGTATACTCCTATGTGCACTCCCTTCCGTCTGCCTTGCCTTCCGCGCGGACAACGTGGGCCTGCGCCCAGCCCAGGCGCCCACGCGTGCGACGTTGTAAATCCGTGTCTCGTGCGGCCCGCTCTTGGCCGCGAGTTGCGCAGGGGATTTCCTTTGATACTCGTGGGCATTGAACCCCTGACGAAGGGGCCCAACCTGCAGATGAGAAGAAGCGGAACAGATTTCGCTTTCAACTGATAACGACGGATGCGTCCAGGAAGTCCCAGCCAAACGACACCACAGGTATATGTACGTATTATATATCAACCATCACTCAAGCTCGACGGGAGGGAACATATATTTTGTAGCACACACACGTCTGAGTTCTGACTTGTTTCTTATTACGTTCATCTAAGCCACAAGTCTCATGTTTTGCCTAAAAAGAATCTAAGCCAAGCCACATGTTTTTTAACAACAAAAGTCGCGGGTGAGATCCACACATTGACGGTCATTTTCATTAATTTTAAGAGAGGAAAAGGTTCTTATATACAAAGCTTAGCGAAAGCATCTTGCTATATACACATGAAGATTACCGAAGATCAACTATGACTCTAGCGATTGTAATAAATATTAGCTTTTGAAATTAGCCAAGCCACGTAAAGTTTGAGATCACGTGTGCCGCAGAACAAATATGTAGTATAATAGAAATTACAAAATTTAATATAATATTGCGAGATAATAAACTATAACAAAAAATAATTAAAAGTTAACAAATATCTTTGGTGTGGCGGCGGCGCTCTCTCAAGCAGCTTGAGCATGATGAAGTTTCGGTGGCCTTTGAGAAAACTCCATGAGAATGTAGACATCGTCGGCCCGCCCTCACGTAGCCTTGATACGTGAAGTTCCACAGCATGTTGTGATACATATAATCTTTTTTTTCACGTAACTAGCGGCGCTTTGGCACTTTTCCTAGTATACTAATAAAGAGAAAATTTACGCCACTTTTTTCACCACCTTTTCTTTCACCTCTTCTCTTCTCTTCTCACATCGTTTTCTTTCCTCTCTTCCCTTCTCCAAGTCCCGGCCTTATTTGGATTCGAATAGGACTCAATCCATCACGGCAAGAGATCGTGTCTGATAGAAATACGCTGGCCCTCTCCACCGATAGGTAGCAGCGGTAGCAGGTTGGCGGAAGAGGATGAGAAAAAAGAAAAAAAAAAAAACTAGGGTTCTAGAGCAAAAATGCTAGAGAGAGAAAAAAAAAGTGGAAGGATCAAAATTGAATTTAAAAAACTCGTGGATTCCTGATGTAAAAGTAATAATCAATCATTACGTGCTCTACTAGAATTCTCTTACCAAAGACTAATAACCAATTATCACGTACGTGCTTTGTTAGGATTCTTTGATCAGAGAAAAAATTTCTTTAGTCGTCACGAGTTCAAATCCGAGTCTCGGCCGGTTGCAATTCCCGCGTGTATATATTCCTTCATCTTTATGCTACAGGCGAAGTCGTTGTAGTGTTGCTTGTGTTCGGTTTATGGCCTCCGTGAGACCCACGATTGAACAAGCGCGAACACGCAGGCGTCCCAGACCATGCACACAAGTTGTTGCCCACCTGGTGTTCAAAAAAAAAAAAAAAAAATGTTGCCCACCTTCTTCGCTGGCACGCACACCTTCAAGCCGTAGTAGTCCGGGTACAACTTTAGCATGTGGCAGACGTTGGCGAAGAAGCAGATCCCAACATGGGCGTCGAGCCTAACGTCGATGCACCATTCATTGTTTCGAGCTCCACTGATACCACAAGTCCACAAGCATCGATGCAGCGTACACGAAGCATCTGAGAGGAGGCGATCAGGTGAAGACTTGACAAGCTGGCAAGGCATAGACGCACAACCAAACCCACACACCACGTGCACGTATGTCGATAGAGAGCAGCACGGTGATCACTCGATCGACATCAGGTACCCAATTTTTTGAGGATGAACCGTGGGGCAAAGACCCCGGCAACATAGACATAAATTAAATAGGGATAAAGTGACTTACAAGGACCCAACCAGAAGGTTTTTGAAAAAGAATGGAATAGCTGCAGATTTAAAGGGGAGAAAGAAGAAACCTAACAACAAAGATCTATTAGAAATATTGATCAAATTTTAGAACAACAGAACCTTCATCCCAAAGTGAACCATAACCTTCAAACCAATAACCAGCACCCAAGAGCTGCTCAAAAAGGTGTACCATATACAACGGCAAAGAAAAAACAAGAACAAAAACAGAAAAGCCATAGTTAAAAGGAATTGCTTACCTCATCAACCCTGAACTTCTTCAACAACCCGAACCAGATGGCTCATACCCTCTTGACCTATTTCACAGATCTTTTCTCCTCTCATAACCATACATCCCAACCCATGGCCAACACTTGTCACCACGTTATTTAACATGAGGTCAAAGCAGGGAATGAGGATTTCAGGTACACATAACTATGTTCAAACATTTCAAGAGATGAGAAGCAATTAATTTTTTAATAATAAAGACGTTAAAGGTAAAAGAAGATATCTATAAAGTGGTAGTAAAATGCATCTACCACCTGATAAAAAACCTACATTACGTTTTCCTAAAAATCAATTAGCCTATCACCCCTAAGAAATTGTTTTATGTAATGTCATTTACAAAGTTCTTTGTCAATTTGAGTTTTTTGAGTCCTATCATTATCACTCAAGAGAATTTATTCTTTTAATCTGTTGGAAAATCATGGTTTCATGCTAAAAATAGATTTAGCTAAGGCTTTTGATAGATATGGGAACTTCATTAATCAAGGCCCTTCGTAGAAAAACGTTTTATTAATCCTATTTTTGCATTTCTTCTCCGGGGTTTGCGATCCTAGTTAATGAACCCACTGATTTCTTTGCTTCTACAAGAGGTCTTAGGCGTTTGCCCTCTATCTCCATATCTTTTTTGTCATTGCTAAAATGAACTCTCTCAGCAAGGTTGCGGGATCATCTAACTCAAAACAATCTTCTTCGAAGAGGTCCGGGCAATACAAAATATTTGGAAAGCAACAGAAAATCAAATTAAACCCCAAACCTGCAAAAATCATCCATTTATTTTAGCAAAAATGTCCCTTTAATGTCGTATTAAAGGCATCTTTCAAGTTCAAGATCTTCAACCAAACACTATGCATCTAGGTCATCCCTTGATTTTCTCACACAATGACAAGAATAATAAGGCGACTTCATCTATGTAAGTTTATGGCCAAGTTTGGCACCATTAAAAAATAAACTAAACCATCTTTGGTAGGTCGCAATATATTAAGTCTGTTAGCTTCAATACCGATCTACTACATGTCCACAGTTTCTCCAAGACTTTTATTGGTAAAATCAATACTATTATTAGAAGATTTTGGTGGGCGTGAGTGCGGGAAGAAGAGCAGAAACATCTCCAATTCATTACGGATCCCCGGATGACATGTGCAAACCCAAGGAACAAGGAGGGCTCGGACTAAGGGACATGGAGACTATAAACCCGAAGCCTAATCATCCAATCCGCATGGAATGTGGTAACACTTAAAAACCCTTTTCTCTCGGCATCCTTAAAGCTAAGTATTACCCACATAATTCCTTTTGGTGCTCCAACCAATACTCCTAAATCCATATATTGGTCCTCGGTTTTGCGGGTTAAGCACCATTTACATCTTGACACTATTGTGCAAATCCATGGGGGGATTCCTCCATTTGGTCCACACCATGGTCAACTTGCAGGAAGAAATCCATGATCACCTCACCCTTCTGTCACAACCAATCCACTTCCCTCTAAAATAGCAGACACGTGGATCCCCTGGAACCCAAGCACGGAACCACAATCTACTAACTCAAACCTTCTCAACCGAAGCGGTACAAGCTATTGAAGCTCTCCATCTTGTTCCCTCATATGAGGCCCGACATCCTAAGGTGGAAACCGGCTCCTAATGGAATCGCTCACAAAAGTCATTTTACAATCACTGGCAGCCCAAAGCAACCACAACCCGCCCACCCAAGGTTCCGGAAGCATCACCAACCACATTCTTCAAAAGGTTTGGAAGTCCAAAACCATTCCACAAAAACTTTTGCATGGAGACTCATCGAAGGGCCCTAGCTATAGGTGAAAGAGCGGTAGGTACTCGAGAGCACATTGATCAAAATCAGTACTTACTGCGGTGCCATTGAGGATGATAATCACCGTTTTTCCAATGTACTTTACCAAATCGAGGTTTGGGCAATCGCAAACCTTCCCATAAATACTTTCAGTTATTACCCATCGCGAGGATGGGGTTCAGACTTCTCTACCTCTTCTTCTTACACCAAACCCCACCGATGATAGACTCTCCAAATTTTTATTTATTATGTGGTACATCCGAAAGCTAGAAATGATAACGGTATCAAGGAAAGGAGTGGACACCAATTCAGGTGCTCGCGAAAGTCACACATGCACACATACCTCCATGCATCCATCTCAAAACCCTCCAGGGTATGACTATTTCAATGGCAATTTACATCCAACCCTGCACAAAGGGAATGCACAATCTCAACGGGGTTCTCAACACCGGGTGGCGCCCGAACATGTCGCGGCAACAACCATGGATGATTCCCATGCGGGGTTTTATTGACCGTGAACTGCCGTAACCAGAAGGCCAGAACGGATGCCTCCATGCTTCCGGCTCATGCACAACAAGACAACACCTTTGCAGGGAATAGGGTGTTCTTCATCGACCGCGAGTCACAACCACCTCTTAGCTTCTTCATCAAAAGGGTGTGTGCGGGGATCGCCCTCCATCTTCATGGCGGAGGCAAGTAAGAAGTCGAGTTGGCCACTATCCTCAACCTAGGATGGGCCTACCTCATGTAAATTTCTTCTCGGATAATTTGCGGCCATCAACTTCGGACGATAGAGCAAACCCACGGAATGGAGAACAAAACCACATACACAGATGATATCTTCCATGATTCAAGCTACAGATTCTTCTTTGCGCGGGATACCGAACAAACAACTTAATGGCAGATTCATTAGCAAAGCAAGCTTTAGGTGCAATGGTAGTACATGATACTGTTTTTCTCTACGGTATTTGTGCTAACCCGGCACATGCCCATCGTGTCCACTGTTGGAGCGCTCCGATCTGACTAGTGGTTCTATTAGGACCATCTTTGCTAATCAATGGAATTATGTTTTCTTGTCAAAAAAAAAAAAAAAAAACAACGACAACTAACTGTAGACGTCTTTTTTTATAAAAGTTGTTTATTTAATTGTTGGTTATTGTCAATTTGATGAGTTAATTTATAATGACGTTAAAGGTAAATCGAGTAAATGCATAAAGTTTGAAGCAAATTGTTTGGCAACAGGTTCTTTGTCAATTTGAGTTTTTGTCCAAATTAAACTGTTGGGCAAACTATGGGAGGCAAGGCAGAAAAATTAAATAATCCTAATTTTGTAATGTGAAGAGAAGAGGGAGAAAAAAATACTGAAGAGGAGAGGCAAAAACAAAGATTTCAGAAATTTTACCATTTTATTATGTACTAGGAAATATGCCCGTCGTGTCATTGCATGCTTAGTAGAGAACCGATCAACCGGCGCTCGATCTGGTGGGGGGCAGGGTGGGAGAGCACTCGACGCCGTGCTTCTTGCGATCGGCGTCGCGCAAAGACGTAGCATGTCACCGCCGAGCAACCATCGTTGTAGGCGTAGCACAACAAAGCTTGTCCGCTGGTAGTCCGGGCGCGCACCGTGTTCACCATCACCATCGGTTCACCATCACGGGCCGTCGCCCCGCTGCGTCCGGCGGAAGCCGGGGCCAAATCCCCACCGTCGCATCCATGGTGTGGTGATTCGTCAACCGAACCCGCGGCCGTCCGTCGTAGCGAGAGAGCGGCGGCAAGACTCGTATTGGAAGCCAACCGGATGGCTTGGTGGCTTGTACTCGCCTTGTTGCTTGCCAACTAGGCAACATAAGCATGCATCGTTATGTGTCATATGCATGACCAAATTAGGTCAAAAAGGGATGGCTAAATATGCACAAAGCTGTATTAGCTATGTGTCATATGCATTTAGTAGAGATCGATCGTAATTTTCTCTGTGTGCAAGACTCGTATTGTGCTTGGTGGCTTGTACTCCCCCGCGTAGTAAGAGGCTCAAAAAGGAGGTGGACAAGAAATTTTCTCTCTTTAATAGTAGGTATAGATATAGATATAGATATATAAGGACACCCAAAAAAGGAGGTGGATAAGAAATTTTCTCTCTTTATTAGTAGGTATAGATATACAAGAAATAAATAACATACATAATATGTCCCAAACTATAGATCATTTTGTTTTTTCTAGATATATAGCTTTTGTCATGCATTTAGATACATAATACGGCTAGATACATAATATTCCATCGCAACAAGTAATTTAGAACAATCTTCAAAATATCAACAAGTTTGGATGCAACCTTACTCGACTGATGTAATTCCGCGTACCATCTACGTGTCAATTGTAAACTATAAGAGGGACTTTTTTTCTCACCCGTTGCAACGGAGTCGTGGCCTTGCTTCTTTTTTTTTGTTTTTCTTCCTTTTTTAAAACAACAAACTTGCAAATTACGTGGAGAATTATGGAAAGTATTTTTGACTAGGTCTTATATTAAGATAAAATTTTTAAGCTTAATGAGCACCACGTGATGCGGACCCGTTGTAACGCACGGGCATTTTTACTATAAAAATAAAATGCAGAATTCAGCTCCACCTTACCCTCTATGTCGCTGATGAATTGGGCCCACAAGTCAGGGGCCAAAACGTAAAAAAAACACAAGCCTTCCTCGACGGCGCCAGGCACACCGTGCCATCCACCGTCCGCGGTGGTGGCAGCCACGGCCGCCCGCCCTGCGGGTCGATGACGGCAAAGGCGGCACCAGCCAGCGATGGCGTCATTGTCAAGCCCACGATAAAGGCGCCGCCCGGCGTCTAGGGACGGAGCCGAAAATAATCAAAGGGAGGGTGAAGATCATCTTATACCTCTAACAACCCCTCTTATAGCTTAATCCATGTCTAAAAATCAAGGGGGCTGAGGGGGGGCTCCACTTGATTAGCAGCCGTAGGGGGCCGGAGCCGGGTAGCCCCCCCCGGTGTCTCCGTCGGCAACATCACTCTGTCTTTGCCACAGCGGGGATGAGGTCGGCGGCGGCGACGCTTCGGTGTGGTGGCGGTGGGTAGAGCTTGTGCAGCCGGCGCGGCGAGGATGGGACCGCGACCCCACGATAGCGGCGGTTGGAGCTCGCGCGCCCGGCGTGCGTGAGAGATGGGGCGCGAGGTCCACATCGGGTGTGGGTATTCAGGAGCGTGCTCGGTCGGTCTCTAACCGATGCGAGACTGAAGGATAGATAAGGGTATTTTGGTCTTTTCGCATCTCATCCATTGGCCAAACTAACACAATAGCCTAACAAACCTAACAAAAGGGCATAGAGCCAACCAAAAATTATTTTAGGGTTATACAGTCATGTTCAAAAAAAGGGGGCCATGTACATATAGACCATTTTTTCTAGGGCATGTAGATAATTCTCTCTAAAAAAAGCGGGCGCGCTAGCGCCCGGACGTCCGGACGAACGGGCTTGTCCTGACGCCCGTGACTATTCAACCCACTAGGTCCGCCCCCCGCCCTGCCGCGCCGCTGCCTGCCTCTGCGCTTCTTTGTCGCCTCTCTGTCGGTATGCTCGCCACCGCTTGCCGCGCCTGACCCGCCTGCCCATGGACCCCGGCCCTACCATGAGGGAGCTTGAGCTCGAACTCGGCTCTACCATGGGAGTAGCATGTAGCAGGAAAAAGTGGAAGAAGGAGCAACACCCGATCTACTTTTAAAACAGCCGGAGACCAAAAGATGAAACATACACATGAAGGTAGTTGAGACACTTGAAACTTCGATCCGAAACACTAGAAAAACACACCCGATCTACTTTTAAAACATCCGAAAAACAACAATTGAAACATATGACTAAAACCAGTCGAAACACTTGGAACATCACTTTTGAAACACTTGAAATATCCCTTCGAAACACACTTGAAAGCATTGCAAACCATACATAAACATCGAACTAACACATGCAACATATGTGTAAATATATATGCAACACCCGGATAAACACGATTGCAATTTGCGTCGAGAAAAATATAGATGAAACATATCTACGAAACATGTGAAACACTCAAAACATAACTATTGCAACATGTGCAACATTTCTTAATCTACTTTTGCAATATATGTATGGTTACGTTGAAAACATACCTTCGATACAACCAAAACAATTGAAACATTAAGGAAAGAAAAAAAAGAGCATGGCCGCGCCCCGTGGCGGGGAAGGGACGCCGCACCGCACCAAGGCGCTTCCCACCGGAGAGGACGCCGCGCTTGGGAGCTCCCATGGGGAGGATGCCGGATCCGGCCACATCCACCGTCACAACCGCCCGGATTGGACAGGTTCCACGACCGCCACCGCCGCATCCACCATTGGGGGGGGGCATGGGCGCGTGGCGCGCAGGGAGCTCGAGGAAAAAGGGACGCTCCGGACATGAGGGGGCGTGGGAGGACGGAGCAAGGAGAGCACGCGGGGGAGGAGGCGGGAGGAGGCCTGGAGGAAGGGGACACGCAAAGCGCGCAGGCTGGAGCAAGGCGAGCAAATGAGGAGGGGGGGAGCCGCGAGGGATGAGCAACGGAGAAGGAAAGGAGCGGAGAAGAAGGTGTGAGACGGCTAGGCCGGAGACGGAGGGCGTCCGGACGACGGTTTCCGTAAAAAAATGGGGTTATTTGGTTTGGTACCATTACAATTATTTGAAATATGAAATGTACCATTACAATTTCGTTATTTGGAGGCATGCCATTGGAACTCTGTGTTTTACTGAGATCTACCATTATATAAGTATCCGAGTTTTTTGGGCCCATTGTCAGGCGTACAGTAAGGTGAATCTTTCCGCATAGACGTTTTTACCCTTATGTGGACTGTAAACAGCAGCAACGCATCATCTGTTCCCTTCCTCTTCTTCCACTTACAGCCGGCCCCACCTGTGATTCCCATCTTCCACCTCCCTCTGTCCCACGAACGCAGACAACAGCACGGCGCCGCCGGCCTTTGCTCCTGCCGCCGTCTTCGTGTCCTGTGCCTACACACCGCCCGTCATGGACATGGCTTCGAGATCTTCACCAGCGCACAGGCCATGCAGGTCGCGCCGTCGCCGTCGCCCGTCCAGAATGAGACAGCGCGGTCAAGTTTCACGGTCCATAGAAGGGTAAAAACGTCCATAAGAAAAGACTAACATTGTTCTACACCTGACAATGGGCCCAAAGAGCTCGGATACGTATATAATGGTAGATCTCAGTGAAACACAGAGTTCCAATGGCATGCCTTCAAATAACGGAATTGTAATGGTACATTTTAGATTTCGAAGAATTGTAACGGTACCAAACCCAAATAACCCAAAAAAATGGTGTCGTAAATTGCAGAGGTACTAGTATTGCAGTGTAAGAGCATTTCTAGGAGTTTTGTAAAAGAACTCCATATTTTAAACTTTTAGGAAAAAGAAAAAAAAAAAAAAAATCTCTAACAGTTCGATTCTAGGAAGTTGATCTCTCATTACATGAAACTTCTTACGGTAGTCATCTAGATGAATGCGATTATATTTCCACTAAAATCTCCATCAGCATGCAAATAGAATCTGGTAAGCATGTTTTTCGGTACTAAAAAGACAGGCAGGACAATGCTTGAAATCAAAACTATGATATCGGAAGAGTAAAATTCACTTTGTAGGTCCTTAAACTTGTCATGAGGTCTTGTCTAGATCTATTTACTTAGGAAACTAGGTAAACAGGTCCCCTAACTTGTCACGAGGTCTCATCCGGGTCCAAAACCGGGTTTGGTAGGCGGTTTTGCTACAGTAAGTGGTTTTTATTTTTTTTTTCTTTTTCTTTTTCTTTTTCGATTTAGATTGAATCTTTGAAAAATCATAGTAAATTATAGAAAAATCATAAAATGAAAAATCTAATTCTTTTGGACTTCACGTGAGAAGATCTACAAGTGAACATATAATATAGTATACTTTAGTATAAAATTTTACATGAGTAGATTTACAAGTGAATATATAATATGGTATAGTTTAGTACAAAATTTTTTTTTTACGAAGCTTTTATTTTTTTTTTTGTTTATTTATTTGGTTTGAATCTTTAAAAAAATCATAGTAAATCAAAAAAAAATATATAAAATAGAAATATAATTTTGTTTGACTCCACATGCGCATGTCTCACGCAGTTGAGTATATAATATGATATTGTTTAGTCTAATAAAATAATTAGAAGTACAACTACGAATTATTTTAATTAATTACGAAAAGCATAGATCTAAAGCTATAACAAAAAATTTTGTACTAAAAGTATACTATATTATATGTTCACTTGTAGATCTACTCACGTGAAGTCCAAAAGAATTAGATTTTTTTCATTTTATGATTTTTCTATAGTTTACTATGATTTTTCAAAAGATTCAATTTAAATTGAAAAAGAAAAAAAAAAAAAAAAGACAAAAACCACTTACTGTAGCAAAACTGCCTACCAAACCCGGTTTTGGACCTGGATGAGACCTCGTGACAAGTTCGGGGACCTGTTTACCTAGTTTTCTAAGTACATGGACCTAGATGAGACCTCATGACAAGTTCAAGGACCTACATTGGATTTTACTCATATTAGAAATATGAAAATGCAATATATAGTTGCTCACCACTGTCAAACTTTCAAGAAAATTTATTCTGAGAGTACTTCATACTGCCTCGAAAAAAAAACACGTTTTCAAGGACTACTACCACAAGTACTCCCTCCGTCCCAAAATGTTTGCCACTTACGCTTCCCGAAAAACAACTTTGATAAATTATATATTAAAAATTATAAACAATTACGGTACATAATTAGTATCATTGGAAAGCTCTTTGAGTCTAGTTTTTTAATAAATTTATTTGGAAATACAAATGTTGCACGTATTTTGTACAAATTGAGTCAAAGTTGTGGTACGGAAATCAAAAGTGACGGTCATTTTGGGACAGAGGGAGAGTAGGCATCACCGTTTCACATATGCCATGAGATGTTTTTTTAGCCAATATGCCAAGAGATGTTGATCAAGAAATAATACTATCGCTGTTATGCACATGTCTCGGCTTTCTCTCAAATTAATACAAAAGGGCCGTTCTGTCTTTTGATTAAGAAAATTGTATAACTGTTATTACATAAAAGAATGAAATCATTCGTCTTAACAAAAAACAGAATGCGCAAATCATTGAAGACATTCTCTCGCGGACCAAGAATCATATCAGTAGCATATATCTGCCGATTTGAATCTTACGTTGCATGATGACTTTTGAACCTGGACAGGGTGTTAGGTGCTGACTGATATTGTAGTTTAGCTACAAGTATTCACATTCTGATAATGTTACTTTCGTCAGCTTTGAGAAAGAAACACTGCAGAACCATTTAGGGTAGTAGTAGTAGTGGCATCTTGAACATATCACCATCATTCTTGTAATTTGGCTGCAAGTTTTCAAATTTCACCTCATGAGAAATTGCAACGCCTTTTGTCCTCTATAGACACAGCCTGGTAGATGATTTTCCTGTGTGGATACCAGCACCAGTTGGAAGTTAGATTCCCCAGCTCATTACAATGGCAAGCACACACTCAGATAGTGAACTGTGGCAATGTTTGCAGGTTAACTAAGTGACCAATTCCATTTAGCACGAAGCCCCTACAGTGGTTTTATTGAAAAGAACAAGGTTCAGTACACACTAAAAGAAAGGCAAAAGAAAAAAGAAGTAGTCTATGAAACAAAAAGGGAAAAAAAAGATCAAAGCCAGCCCGCTGCTTATCCTAGATTTTGAATCCATGAAGAAAACTGATCTTGCTGGTTTGGTTTCAGTATATGCTTGAGCAGGTTCAACTCACTGAATAGTACTCTTTGGCGGCCTATCAAGTTCAGGCTATTTCCTTTAAAGATGAGTTCATTCCTTGATGTCCAAATGGTCAAACATAAGATGAGTTCAGCTTCCATGAAAAATTGTGTGTTCAATTGTTCCTTAAGTTCTGTAGACAGATCTTGGAAGCCACTATCCAAAGGGAATCTCAACATTCAGCATGTCCCAACACATCCTTGCAAATGAGCAATATACAAATAGATGCTGAACTGATTCCTCAACCATCAAGTTACATAGCACACAATTTATATGAGTCTAAGTGCATGTTTCTTCTTAGCAACTTGTAAAATTTTGAAATCACAGTCAGTTACAGAAAAAAAAAGACTTACAAATGGTAAATCTCAGCAAAGAAAAATATATGTGCTAGTTTTCTGATGACTAGATGTCACTCACCAATGAAAAGTTTGCATTGCAGAAGGGTAACATATAAATATATTCACCATACACGAAAACAGAATTGAGCGCACAGCGTCCTTACAAAACTAAAAAGACAAAAGGGAAAGTCATATGAATTTCTTACTTTGATGCCACTCCTCTTGGCTTTGTGCTTGTGGCCGTTGCCTTTGATGCCACTCCTTGCTCCATCAGAAGCCTGCTGTAGCTTGAACTATGTGAAGCAGCATTTATACTCCTCAAGGATGTCCTGCACGTCATATGCCATCTGCTTCAGTTATCCTGGAGCGTGACATTGATTCGGTGCATCGTGGTTTCCAGCGTGACATTGGCCATGGCTTCTACTACTAGTTGTTGTGGCCCGCAATGGGGGAGATTAGCAACCGTGCAGCCATGGAATGCAGCGTGTCTAGCGCCCATTTGACGGCCATGGCTGCAACTGCAAATGTTGCAGCCATGTTTCTCAAACACACACACTCGCTCACAAATTTTGCAGTCCACCTGGGAATGTGTAACCTAGGTGCCCTCTTTTACTTCTTGCTACTACCGCAAAGCCATGGCCAATCATCCCAACCCCATACACTCCATGGTGACTCTTGAGACTCGAACCACAAGGATCTCCATTTCTAGCAGGTTGAAACGAAGAATAGGGTAGGTGGCCCTATCTGCTCACTGGTCAGCGATGATAGAAAGGAGCTGATCGTTCAGACAGATAGACAGAATGCTGTGCTGGCGTTGGAGCCAGCAAGGGGTGGGATGGCGCAGCTAGCTCATTCCCACTCTCTGGAGATCAGATAGATGCCATTCCTAGCTCCATAGTTGGCTTTGGAAAAGGAACAAAAAAAAAAAAAAAACACTTCATGGTATATATAACAATTTCAGCCCCATCTCTCAGCGACTCCGATAAGGGAATTAAGTCATTAACACATGCAACATACAGGCTTTCACAATCATGCCCAAGATTGTAGATCGTAGTATATGCCAACAACAAACTTATCAATCTGTTTGACCGTAAAAGTACTGTTTTGAGCCTGAAATAAATAAGTTGAAATGCATTCTGCGTGAATTGCAGTCACCTAATCACATGACATCGTCAAAGAGCCCTTAAAGACATGGGATGTTGCCATGTTGGCCTTGGTCCTTTCAAGAACTGATGAGAAAGGGAAACTTCCCAATGCCAGAATTCAAAACACCGTCCAAACCAGAGAGCATGGCTACTAACAGGCACGAAATGAAATCAAATCAGATTGTGCAACAACCACCTAATAGCAGGCACGAAATGGGTGGGGATCCTAAAACAATAATATATATTTAGGCAATTTATTGGGTATCAGAAACAGCAGGAAAAAAACACCTATTGTGTCAAAATCATCCACAGAATCAAAGCTATGGCAATGAATTATACTGATGCCTCTCCTGTTCATTAGATGAGTACCCCAATGTTGAAGTTTCTCATCAAAATGTATATAGCAACGAGCTTTAGCAAGGCAGGTATCACATTTGTCTCAAATGTTAAGCATATATTTGGTAAAAATATTGCCATGTTTCAACATAGTAGATGACAATAGTGTGCTTCAATGGTTTCAGAGTTTCAACATACTAGGTGAGAATAGAAAATATCGTCATGTTTCAACATACTAGAGTTTCAGAGTTTCAACATACTAGGCGACAATAGTTAACACTAGAAATGCAGTATTGACTCAACATGAAGCTGGCTAATCATTCATCAATGGAAGACTTGCAACAAACTAATGCCTATAGCTACCACACAAAATAAACTGGGGAAGTGAACATGATGGTACACAGAGTACCTACATATAAAAGAATTACATGCATGATTAACTGATTATGTTATCTTTGAGTAATATATAAGAGCAACCAGTTCCTTTCTTACGTTTCTTTTTAAAAAAAAAGGCAAAAGATCGTTCAGATGTTAATACATCAACACACCAAACAAAAAAATATCCTGAATGCCACCAGATCTACAGTTATTGCATAACAAGTCAAGCTAGTGTAATAATAAATGCTAATGCAAAGCTCCAACTTATCCAGATTCTGGACTGGTCAACAATTCATGTTGTTTTCAGAGATTTCAGCCCCACACTTCCAACAACAAAAAAATGTTCCATGCATGCCAATCCAAGTCATTTTTAGGTCAGTCTCTACTGAGAACATGACATCACTGTTTAAAAGTTATTGGAGCTTTACTCAGGTATATAGTGATTGAGATTTGCAATTATGTAGCATACTCCAAAACACTTATGAATATCTGTACCGACAGAAATTATAGTCGCATGCTATGCGACTTTCAACTCAGGGCATTCACAAGGGAAAGCTTCAATATCAAAGTGTCAAGAATGCTAAACATTCAAATAATCAATGGTAATGCTCAAAGTTGAAACTGAATATTAGATTGTGGTTCTCCGACATCATAAATAAAAGAGAAATAAAAAAGTATACTACATAAAAGAAATTATCTGCATGTGAAAGAAGCATCAAGCAAGAATCAGACCAATTACCTGCAAAAGTGACAGATACAGGCTAATAAAGTGATTCAGTTATATTTCGAGTCAGAAGAACAGTCTGTGTTCAACATCTGCACACTGAGCTTAACAAGCATCCACGGACGAAAACACTAGAAAACAAGGAAAATAACTTGTTTAAACTGAAATAATAAGGTTAACCATTCATGGAGGCAGTTTATCTACCCCCAATAATTAAACAGCATTGGTCTAATAACAACACAAAGGAGCATGTGTCCAACGAATTACAAGTACAAAAGAAACTTCAGACTTCAAACATAAGGTCTACTCAACTAACTAAATGATTTCTAGAAACGATACTCCTTGATGCAGTTCTAGTTCTCTTCAGCTAATGAATCTGAGAAAAAAGGGACATATGGAAGAAAGGGATGATTGGAGTCATGTCCAAGATTGCGGATGACACGCACTTCCCTGCGGTCCATTTCATAAGCCATCAACGCCTTGTCCCAGCCATAAACAAAAGAAAACCAAATTACATTCTGGATGAACTGCGATCACTTCATAGTCAATAACAAATCGCAGCTTCTTCCCTCCAAACAGACCACGGGTGCTGATTGTATACTTCTTTGTCCATTCATCTGTACTGTAATCTTCAAGAACCCAGACTGACAGTTTGTTAGCTTCATCGCGTGATCCATATCAAAGTAAAGCAGATGACCATGAGCTTGACAGATGAAGCCAAATTCATCACTGGACGGTGTAGGAATTATCCTCCATACCTTCCCTCCATATCCACTGCCAGAATTGCATCCATAGTTATGAGTGTTATGAGTGAGTGCATAATGCCATTGAGAAAGACACTTGCCGAACCATCAATTAGCGCATTATCACTCCATTCACTTTCACTGAAACTCCATGATCCAGTTTTGGATGAGTAAATATCCACCCCTATGATACACTCATCCTCGTTTTCCACATACTCCACTACATGGAAATGCGAAGAGACGGCTGGATCAAAGCCCAGACGAGCAGTGCGAAAGCTTGTCACTAGCCCAGCTGCCATCAGGTAACATCACCCACTTCTCGGTGGCAGGATTGCACACGGCATAATGGAACGGCCTACCACCGTCGCTGTTAAGAGGACCAGGCAGAAAACAGCGGCAGAGGGAGGAGGCCATTGCAACAGTCCAAGAAACGGGCAAGAAGGAGAAGGAGGGGGTAGAGGAATGGTGCGCCTTTCCCGGTGACGTTGGTGAAGTGGTGAGCCGAGTATGGGGAACGCTCAAATTAGTTAAGGCTCTTGTTGAAGAATCCGACCAGGGTGTGGGGTAGCTTCTTACAGTGGCCGCGGTCGGAAATGAGGTTGCGCCACAATCGGCATACGCACTTGAAGCGGCACAGAGAGCGGACAGGGAGGCGGCTGAAGATCTCTACCAGGAGCTCATCGGTGAGGCTGGCCAACAGGAAGCTCTTCTCGGGTGGCTCTTCCATCTCATGAAGCCAGGAACGGGGAGCGCCTGCGGGATGCCGTCGGCGTGCGTGCAGAAGGATGAGATCATGAGATTTTGGTAATCAGATGAATGAAGATACGGATTGATCAGTGCGAAAGCTTACCTTGCCTCTGCGTCTGGCGGAGCGCGGCCGGCAATGGCGGCGGCTAGGGCTACCACATAGAACCGAAGCGGCGACGCTGTCGCAAGAGAGGTAACAGAGTGGCTGTTGCCCTCTTCCTCTATGAGAAGATAACTGGACTTGGGCCTTGGCTTACGGTTCCCATGCGGCCCAGTTCTGTATACTACGACAACTTTTTTATGAAAAGGCCTGTTTCGCTTCAACTATGGATTAGGGGTTGAGGTTGGCCGAGGATGCAGAGCTTTTTGAGTTGTCTTATAAATCACGACGGGGTTCTATTTAGGAATCTAAAGTTGTTGAAGAATTTCAGATAGATGAAACAGTCGATAATTGATCCCCTCTACAAGGACGACTTCATGTATCCTCTATATGAATGTAATATATTGTGATATGAACAATATTTTTTTATATAAATCTCGAAAAGCTTAACTGTGGTGCTCGGGTTGATAACAACAACCACCGTGGTTAATGCATTTACCCATCTCGGTTAAGGACATGATTAACAATGACCTTAGATCCGAGGCGGTTAGAATGGCCGCCACGGTTAAGACAAATTGACCACCGCAATTAAGTATTCTTCCTTCCCTACCACAACCTACGTAAGAAAGTTCAATCTTGATGCATCATCGCCATCTTGAATAGGTTGCGTGATAGGGGAACCGACACTTCCCCTGCTTCCACCTCGCCCGCAGCCACCACGGACGGCGCCGCACGCCCGACACGGTCCACGTTGGCGACTCGCCGCCATTCTTTGCCGGACGCCACGGACGTATTTGCACCGCCCGACCTGATCCCGTGGTTGATCACTCGCCGCCATTGTTGCTTCGCGTCCGAGGCCGGTGTTATCCATTCGGTGCAGGACACGCTAGAGCGGAGGTGCAATTCACAACTCCCCTCTTGAAGCGGCCAAAGGTAAGGCGCTCCAAAACTCCGATATCCTTACGGCGCCGCGGCCGCCTTGGCGCGAAGCCCGGGAGCCCAACGCGACACTCGGGCGCAAAAGGTTACTGTTGCGGAAGCTCGGAGTCCATGTTGACCAAAGCTGCCGTCTTGGGCTGACATTGTCACCCAGTTTCAGTTGACTTTCAAGGGGGACATGTCGGTCAAGCGAGGAGCCCTAAATAAGCTCTTTGGTGGGAGGTTTTGATGTGACCATGTTGGACCTCAACCTTAATGGTTTTGGAGGAAGAGCTAGGCAACTGAGTGCACCGCTGGGTCCACGCCAGTAGTCCGTCGCATGTTTTGCTACAATGTAATCTCGATCTTTAGATCCGATGGTTGGTAGGTTGTTTGATGGTAACCCGGGTTACCATTCATGTTGGTTTGTATTTGTAAAACTCTTTCTCAAGTTGGAGAAAAACGCTTTGGCGTGATCTCGAAAAAAAACAACATATATTTGCATAGGAATTGTAACGTATGAAATCTCCACATTAAAATCAAGTTCGAACAATTCTACAAAGCCAAGTATTTGCATCGTCGCCATCTTCGAATAGAGTGTTTTCTACAGTAGCCTAGTGGATACTTGATAGCGCATATTAAACCATGATATGAGTGGTGTGACATCAACAATGGTTTTTACGGCTCCAAAATCAAAGGGAGAATGATACGATAGTGAGAAATATGCCATGTCCAATGTATGTGAGTGAGCGGATGTATTAGATATTAGATATAGATATGTTTTGATGAGATCGGTTGTCTCCTTGAAATATGATCGAGTTGATCAATTATTTCTGGACGGAAGGAGCAACTAATGGCTGTTTTGAAGAGGTATATATACGGCGTGGCAGTTTTTTCAGATGACGACTCTACTATATCCTGTGGCTCTCGATGAACCGTGTCCCTTGCTCCAGCGCATTGAAGTTCCCCTTGATGTACTCCTCTATCTCAATGGATTTGTACCGCGCGTGAACGCCCTCCTCCTCGAGGAGCCCCGGCAGCGGCGCCACCATGCCCGCGACGAACGCCTCCTGGAATATCACCACGGTGGTCCGGCCCCTCTCGGCGTCCGGGAGCACCCTGTGCTCGACGCTGGTGTAGGCGCCGTTGGTGAGCACGTCCAGGATGTCGGCGACGTTGACGACGAAGGCGCCCGGCAGCGGGCGCACCGGGAACCACCTGTCGTCCTTCCGGATCTGCAGGCCTGGCGTGTCGTCCACGTGCAGCAGCAGCGTCAGGCCCAGCCCGTCCGTGTGCGGCGTGATGCCCATCACCTTCTCCCGGTTCCGGCACGGCGGGTAGTAGTGGATCGCCATGCTCTGTCGCTTCCCCGTGAAGGCGTCCAGGAGCGCCTCCTGCTCCACTCCGAGGTCGGCCGCCATGAAACCCAGAAGCCTCATTGCGAGGTCGATCATCTCCACCGAGTAAACCTCAAGGGCGTCCCTATAATATGGAGTAGTAGATAAAACTGAGTTCGGTACAGGACTACATCTGCATGGGGAGATGTGATGTGATGATCGATCGTTGGATAGATGAACGTGAAAGACAGACCTGAACGTGGGTGGATCCGTTGGCCACATTTCCATGTTCCTGTCCTGGACTGGCTGCGTGATGAGGATCATGCTCTCTGCCCAGTCCAGCTTGCCACTGGCTCTGCTGTAGTGGTGCCCATATCCCTCGAAGCCGTTTCCTCGGACGGCCACTTTGGACTTGCTTTCCAGCGGCAAGCTGAAGAACTGCACGGTATTGTCTTTCATTCGCTGTACCACTCCTTGGTCAACTCCATGGTTTGTCAGCTACTCCACAACCAGATCCAAAAACAAAAAAAAAAAGCATCGTAAATTTCAGAAAACTCGTACGTAGGAATGTGGGATGCGGCGGCTGGTAAGACATGCAAGCGGGACAAATACGTGTAAACATATTGAGATAGACGTACCTGAAAGAAACCCCAGTTTCTGCAGGCATCGCCAAGCTTGCTGATCTCGGACGCCGACAGCTCCGGGTCGAGGAGCCTGGCCATGTCGACGACCGGCAGCTCGTAGGTCTCGTCCGCACCGACGACGACGCCGTCAAGGACCTCCTCGATTCGGACATACTTCTCCGGGATCCGCTCGGGGTTGGCGAACGCGGAAGCCGCAGCATCCGTGATCTCATTCCTGTTGACAATACTGTCGTAGTTACGAGCCTCCATTGCTCTGCGTCTGCTCTGCTGCACGCCTGCGCCTAGCTCCCGACTCTGATAGAATAATTCGGCACCACAAGGCTACTAATTTATAAACTGTTTCCAGTACACCTAAGTGCTGTTGCGGTTGTTGCAGGGTTCAATCGGATTACCTAACACACCACTGATCATGCCATGGATTCCCTCTGTGGGCCCAAGAATTGGAGAAAGCTCGATCAAGGCGTAGTTAATTAGTGGCCGCATTACAACAGCCAGCGACAAAGCTCTCCTATCATCGTACGTCCTATATATGTAATCCAGAGAGAAATTAAGTTAGTGCTCACTCCATTACATTACAAACTATAGGATATTTTAGCTTTTCCACATACATACTTTTGTTATGCATTTAGATATACACAATATATGTCTCATATGTATTTTTAGGAAAAAAAAAACAAAAAATGTCTTATAATTTGAAACCAACGGAATAATTCAGAGTAATTGATTACCCCAGGACCCATCGAAAAAAGTAGTTGTTGCGACTCAATCGGCCGGCCAGGCCTACCTGACGAGACACGCCACGGAAGGCGATTGGACTTGTGGTTTGGTGGAATAGCGGCCGAAGCCATGAATCCATGGCACGGACACCGCAATGCATAGCGGGAACAGAACGCGTGTACTCTCTTTCAGATGTTCCTGGGGTAGGTAAATGTTTGATTGGTACTCTATACCACACTCTCGGTCGGCTCCTTGGAATTTAAGGAATCATTAGGGTGGGGAGCACCTGAATTATCCCAAATAAAAAATTTGAACTCTCAATCCGTTGGCCCACTCAATTTGAACGGAGGCAACTTGTGAGACATGCACATTACAACACACATCACCATCAAGGTGCATATAGTGATATTTAAGCAATTTTAAGGTCTGCCAACTTGATCTTTTGAATATGCTTAGAGTTGGGGTAAAGACGTGATTGGTTGTAGTTCCTAGGCAACAAGGCTCATATCTAGGAGCCTCGAGCCCGCCTTTATGCATGCAAGACATATATGTTTGGTTGCCTATTAAAACACAACGGGCAGGATTGTTTACCTTTTTATTGAAATTACACATTACAACGTAGAAGCCCACACACAAACGCACACTCACTCCTATGAAGACACATATATTATCCCTACCTTATGAGCACCTTGTTGGTGAGCTTGAATGTAACACTCGAAATTTTGCATGTTTTCAAATAGCTTAAATTGATTTATTTATGCAATATTGTGATGCATTGAATGTAGTAAAAATAAATAAATTTTATGAAATTAAAATTAATCATAAGGTTAGACACATGTATGCGCATTCATGCTGGAGCATTTTTAATTGTGTGATATGTGATTTTTGTTGAAACTGAAGTTTATTTCAAATCAATTGTAAATGTCATTTGAAATTTGTCCAAATAAGTTAATAGCTGAATTCTTTTGTCTCCTCTCTTTATTTCTGGCACCGTTGCTGCTGGCACCGACTTCAACAGGAAGACCAGAACTAATTGTCCACTTTCTCATTTCTTTCAATACGTCAGTAACTCACGCGTTACTTCTCTGTTGTCATAACTCTGAAGTTCCACTAGCTCCTTCTAATGAACCGCCTGATGGACCTCTCGCCTGCCCTGCTACATCTATAAATCTTGCCCCTGTGTCCTTCGTCTCTCCTTGTTGCAGCTCGAGATAGCTTTCCACACAGCTTCTATTCTTTGGCAGGTACTCCATCGTCTTTCTTCTTGTTCCTGTCACAGACGCTGTCGCCATTGCCGCATCGACTTTGGCCGCCGTCGATCTCCGCGGGCCTTGTCTAGGCGATTCACACCCTGCCTTTTCTTTCCAGAGAAACGTGACGAGTTGGGGAATTTCCTTGCAAGCCGGAGCTCTCGACCATCACCAATCGACCGCCCCGAGACAGGCTTCCTCCATCTTTGCTTAGCAGTGTCACCGTCGCAAGCTCCACCATCGGCGGACTGGTGAGCCTCTCCATCCCCTACGCTGCCTCCCCACGCACAACGCAAGGCACGCGATGCTGCTGCAGCAGACACGGCCGTGAAACTTTGCACGACGGCCATGGCCTGCTTGCTTTGGTGTTTATTAACTTGATGACACAATCGTGACACCATCATGACATCACCCTCAATTTCTTGCCGTTCTCTTGTACAAAAATTAATCCCAGAAATACTACTGCAAATACATGTTCAGCCCAGCCCTTTTTCTTTAGTTTTAATTATTTGAAAACCCGAAATTATATTTACAGTTTTGCCACTGGTTTCAAAAGCTTATAACTTATTCGTTTTAAGTTCAAATCGATCCGCTCAAGTCGCGTTAGATTCGTAATTCCGTAGTCTACATGTTTATCTTACTGTTAGTTAGGTTTTAAACTTTTTAATTTTCGAGTTTGCATTAGCTTTATTATTTTATTAATGTAAATCTTGTAAAATCCACATCTTGCCGTTTAGCTCGATTTCGATGAATTTGACGCGTCTATGTGATCGTAGCGGCGTAAACTAGTGTTTTAAAAGCATTTTCAATTTATTTATTTGCTGATGGTGTACTGTTCTCATGTTATCCCTTTGTTTGCCGTGTTTGATTGCATGAATGGATGAATGTTGATGCGTGATGATTCATTTAGACGGTGAGTTATGCGTTCTTGCGGAATCGAGCTTCTTGGTAACCCGGAGCGTCGGGGAGTTCTCCAATCAAGGCAAGTATAGCATGGGAAATTCCTTGTTGTCCTATTCACCATAATCATTAAATTTCATCATGCATGTGTCCACCTTGTTCGACATTAAGGATTACCTAGCTATTGATGACTTGTACCTTGCTACCTATGGGTTTTGCATTTGGGTAGTAACTATGCTAGTGCTCCACATACATCAACCATTGTTCTTGTTTAATGTCAAAGCAAAAGAAATATGATTCATGATGTTGTTGTTAAATTTTGTTTATAGGGCGAAAGAGTTTGTGTTTTATTTATGAAGCTCTTAGCTCTCCGTAAGGACTTATTTTGTTACTGATCATCCGGGACATACAGTACAGCTATGGGGGTCACGTGGCTCTGACTCTAGTTGATCAAAGGATCTTGTCTAACTATTTGTTGGGGTTACCGGTTAGGAGATATACAGGGGGGTTTGCACCTGTGGGCCACTAACATGTTAGACAACCCTTTGAAAGACTTTATATGATTTTCATTGGCCGTGGAAATCATAACCCATAGTGAAAGTGTACACCTCTGCATTGAGTAAAAACGATATATCGGCCGTGTTCGCGATTATGAACGGCCTTGGAGACACTTACAAAATAGATGATCACTTGTTTATTATCTGTTTATGATTTATTATTATTCATACTTGTTTATTCATGTGATTATGGGTTGATGGGAAATTCTTGATGCTAATGTTTAAAACATTGATCAACTAAAAGCGAAATGCACGGTTTTAACCATTGTCTAGCCTTTTTGAGCCTCATATACACCCATGTTATATTTGTTGAGTACGACATGTACTTACGCTTGTTTTACATTCAATATTTGGAAAAATCCCGGATGGGTAACAGACTTTGGAGAAGATGATGTTTTTCAAGGAGACCTCTAGGCTTGATGTCAACCAGGTTTGGCAATCCACGTGGATTTTGGAGCAAAGACCGAGTGCTAGTCGTTTTACTTCCGCTTTGTTAGACCTTGTTTTTATTCATGTAATGAATATTAAACGTTATGTAATAAGCTTTGGATATGATACTCCAGTGATTTGTCTTGCATATGTGTGATTGATCTCAGGGCACATATGTAATCTTGTACTCGTTTTTTGTTCCTTAAAAACGGGTACGACGATGAAGGAGTCATACTAGGGTCATAGATGTTGCTTCTAGATGTTTTGGAGCCCACCCCGGTGACCATAAATACCAAACATGCCTGCACATCGGGTGAACCGATTAGCTTTCAACCATCTAAACAAAAAATTCAGAGAAAGGAGAACAAACTTAAGCAACAAAACAACACCAGGACATGTTCTTAACACTAGTACGTAAATCATTTTCCATGACGGTTTTTTTGTGGGTTTTACGTGGCGTTATTGAAACCGCTACCGAGCTAGGGGTTACGGTTAATCGATTAACCATGGCGGTCAGGTTATTGAAACCGTCACCGAGCTAGGGTTACGATTAATTAATCGGTGGTGATTAACGTGGTGGTTTTTATGACCGCCACGGTTAATCGATGTCCATGTCGGTTTTCTTAACATGCCCGCCATGTTAAAGATTTAATCGTGGTGTTTTTATTAAATAACCCCCCATAGTTAATAGTCTCCGGATTTTAAAAAATAATTAAAAATAATGTAATGAAATTGAACATGAAGTTCAACTATCAAATTGATAAAGTACATGCCCTACAATTACATGATCCACAATCGCTAATCTTCTTGCAAAAAGCACACAAATAAGGATGACAAGCAACACAATACAAATGGATTTCAAAAAATAAAAGCCTAGAAGGAGCAAAAGGAGGTGGTTTTCCCAAACGGACATCATTATTAGGGGGTTGTTTCAAGCTTTGAGTTGATTGTTGAGTTCAAATCTCAAGTCGCTCTATAATCACCATACTTCATGTGGCAAGCACCGGAAGAACCACTTGGTTGTTCTTGGCACTCATGTGATTTAGAACACACACACCAACATACAAAGCTATGATTCTACAAAGCTTTCATTGTCTTAGTGAGTTTGGATTATTAACCATGGAGGTTAGAACTAGATTATCACATCACGAATACGAGAATAAAAAATTGCCTCGATCCTTATATGTTGTAGTTGCATTGCATGAGTAATTTGCTAAAGAGATCACCATTTTCATTAAGGTGGAATTGATGACCTCAAAAGGAAATTATTGACGGTAGTTAATGTTCATCAAGAACCATCAACTTAACTTGTACATTTGTAGAGAAATGGTCACCAATATAGACTTAGGGTTTTAAAGTCACAATTTCCACAAGTTTTGGTGAATCTATGATTTGACAGGGATTATTGAGGAAATCCAGTTCTAAGAGCATCTCAATTAGTTTCCAATAAAGCAATCAGTAAATCAATGAGTTTTCCAAGTGGCTAAAGAAATATTGGGAGCACATTTGTTACGTTCTTGAACAGTTTCCACATCTAACTTTTCTGAAACATAAAAAACAATTTTACATTAGAATCTTAAACTATTTTCAAATCAGCGTAACCACTTTTATACTCTCTGTTGGGGGCAGGCCGGAACGTGCCCACCCCCCTTCGGTCGGCCCAAGAATAAGCAAAGATGCCAGCACAGGAAATCACCGCGAAGGGCTAGGATTCGGACCTGTGGGCCGAAAGCCGGTGGTTTCGGGCCTGACAACACCCTGGGCCTGAAGACAGGACTGCATACTCGCATCCGACGTTTGCCGGTCATTAGAAGTATCGACGCGTGGGCGAAAGCTGTAGCATTCGGCATAGATGGTCGAAAACCGCGACGCATTCGCCCGGGCGTACGTTCAAAAAGTTGAGTGAGCGGCGAAAGTGTGGACGTTAGGCTCGGTGTGTCGAACCGCCACTTTACGCCCTTCGCCCGCGGCTGGGACTTGAACGAGTCCCATGGAGGTTAGACTTGGTGCGAAGGCGCTGACATTCGGACAAGCATGCCGAATGTTCACTCTTTCGTCCCCAAAGTCAAGGACCCAGTCTGCGTCCCCACGCTTCGGTTAGGATGGTCGAGAGCTGTCGCTTTCGCCCACGCTACCGGGAACACTTCCTACCGGAAATCTCCTAATGCGCCTTGTAGGTGGTTGCGGACCGACGGCGGGAGGCCCACCGGAGTTGGTGGAGACATGAGCAAGAAAAGTACCATTCTGCCCCCTCGGAGCGCCGAGGAGAGACGCGGGAGGTCCAGGGTTGGCAGGAGGGTAAAATAGGAATTGTAAGAGTCTACGGACTATAAATAGACCCCGAGGGTCATTGTAACGGCAGGCAGTGAATTAATGAAAGAGTGTTACAACTTTGCATACACCTTTGTGTGTCCACTTTAGTTCAGTTGAGTGATTCGTTCTGTAAGGGGGGTAGCTTGTTTCGAGCTACACCAACACTCTCTTATGTACATTTGCATTAAAAACTATGTTCTAATACTTATTCTTTCCCACGCCCTTCCACCTCTAGATTGGTTGATTGATATATAGGCATGCATACCGCACCTCGGAGATGTTGCAAGTATTGGTCTTCAAAACTGAACACATTTCCTTCACGTTTACCTTTGATTGCTAACCAAAATATGTTTTGGTCATGCTAAATTGTACATCAGATTCAAACTATGACATTCACTGTACACTACAAATATAACCATTTACTCTTCTTTCACGGATCTTTTGGCGCCGTCCACAGATAATTGGTCTTGAAATAAAAACTCATTTTCGGTAAGAGTACAACTAAATTTCTGTTACAGAAAGACATGGAAGATAAAAAAAGGCTTTTAATGACTTCTGTTAATTACATTTCAGTTTTAACTATACTAATAAATTAGATTCATGTTCTTCATAAATTGGCGGTTTCATCGTCAATGCAATAAACGGGCATGAGTTTTTCTTTTACCCCACTTTTGTTTTAACCCGTTTCATTCAGTTCAACATCCTAATTTGTCTCTCTTTCCTTTAGCTATGTCGACATCATGTCCAACGCTCCCATTTGATGAAGCACGGTGGATCATCCGAATTCAGGCGCATCTTCGATGAGGAGATCGAGGTCATCAGTGAGGATCATCACATCTGCGTGTTTGATGTCCCCAAGCCTCTGCTGAGCACAAAACCTGAAGCTTACATCCCTCAGCTGGTGTCCCTTGGCCCATACCACCATTGCCGCGAAGAACTCTGCGACATGGAGAGGTACAAGCTCTCAGCGGCGAAGCGAGCCCAGAGCCACCTCCTGGGCATGGACTTCAACAGCTTGTCGACGTCTTCACTAAACTAGAGCATCTAGTTCGTGCTCACTATCACAGGTGAGGTGCGAGTGATCGAGGCACACATCGCTATCTTAATTCCATTCATGCTTAGAAGAAATTTCTGATCTTTTATTTCTTGTTTGTAGGCATCTGAACCTGAGCAACGAGGGCACTAGGGTGGATGATGGCCATCGACGTGTCCTTCCTCCTCGAGTTCCTGCAGACTTTCAGCAAGAACAGTAACCATCAGCAGAGGGCGATGAACAAGATCCCCTCCAGGATGTCACATTTGGTAGACCCCTCCCGCCGGACATCCTCGCATAGCATGCTGCTCCGCGACATAGTCATGCTGGAGAACCAGGTCCCTCTCTTCCTCCTCCTGAAGGCGATCGAGTCCCGGTGCTCGGCGGCGCAACCGCCGCCGGCGGCGCAATCCGTGCTGAGCTCCATGCTGGTTGGGTTCTTCCAGGAGATCTCCACGTTCAGAGGGATTGGCCGGCCATGCACCGACGCCAATCGGCATGTCCACTTGCTTGACTTCCTCTACTCAAACATGGTGCCTAGATGTACTGAAGAATCACATGGCACAGAAGAAGACGAGTCGTGCCATGATCCAAGAAAGAGCACACTGAATTCAGTTATGGACTTGCTCGTCAGTCGTGGCTCAAAGATCGTGTCAGTGGTAGTAGATTTCGTGCTGAGGGTCCTAGTCAAGTTCATAGCCAGCCTTCCCTTGCCTCTCGGTGCTCGGAGAACCCATCGAGCAGCTGACACAACACGCAGCCGAGCCAAGCGCACCAGCTGGTGTTCATCTGCAGGACACGTCGCCTCTGCTCGAGGAGATCGCGGTGCCATCCGTGGCGGAGCTGGCGTACACCGGCGTCAGGTTCTGCCCGACGGTCGGCGACCTCTCCGCGGTGGACTTCTGCCGGGCCACCGCGACGCTGCACCTCCCGGTGATCGGCGTGGACGAGAACAGCGAGGTGGTGCTGCGGGAACCTGGTGGCGTACGAGGCGGCGGCGGGGGCTCGCCGGGCCGCTCGTGCTCGCGCGCTACGTGGAGCTGATGAACGGCATCATCGACACCGAGGAGGACGCGCGGATGCTGAGGGAGTGCGGCGTCGTGCTCAACCACCTCAAGAGCGACCGGGAGGTGGCCGAGCTGTGGAACGGCATGACGAGGTCCGTCAGGCTCACGAGGGTGCCGGCGCTGGACAGGGTCATCGACGACCTCAACGCGCACTACGGCGGCTGCTGGAAGGTGAGGGTCAGGACCTTCGTCAAGGCGCGGCTCCTTGGATCCAGGGAGCTGCTCGCCTGTGTCGCCGTCCTCTTGCTCTTCCTCTTCGTTGGCCTCCAGGCCTTCTGCGTGCTTCGTGGCTGCGTCCCCGTCTCGTACGGGATGACGGCCACCAGAAGATTTGGCGCCCACCAACGATAGGTAATGCGTCCCTGTCCCTGCCATTAACAGCTGAAGATGATGCACTTTGAATCCACGGCTCCCATTCCATTCATGCACCACGGGTGCAAAATTTTGTGTTCCCTTTTCTGCCACTTAAGCTGGCACCTATGTAACGTGTAAAGGTTTGATGGGTACTCGTTTGAAGCTTGCTCCATGAGCACCGTCGTACCATCAGCCTATCAAATCAACCATCTTCATCCCGATTAATACTTATTGTGCGCCCAACATAACAACCTCAAATGCAAAACCTCAAAATTATAAATTTGTAGAAATAAGTGCTAATCAGGATGAAGATGATTGATTTGATGCCAAGATAACGACAATTGTAAAGATGATTGACTTGATACATAAAATATCTCCATTTGACACCATATAGGTGTCAAAACTAGAAATATATTTTCTATATGGTTTTTCCAACCGTGTTGAAGTATTGCCACGCCAATAGCAATGGCTCGGCAAGGATTTCTAAGTGGAAATCACTGTCTTACGTGCCAGATCGTGTCACGCCGATGCATGTAGCATGACAACGTGTTTTGGCCACACCTTGACGTTGATGCGGCCAAAAGTGTTATATTTGAAAATAAAAAAAAAGCACTAGTGTTACGTTTGGAATTTGTTTTAAAAATGTAGAAAATTAGAAGAAAAAAAAAAATCTACTACTCTGTCTAAGAAGGGAGCACGACGATCTACATACCCTATATGCTAATCATTCCGAAAGAAGAGATACAACATGCTTCATTAAATGCACACGTCTTATCAATTGTACAAAACCAACCATTTGACACCACTATTTATCACTTAAACAAATCCACACCAACTTTGTCGCCCACCGTCTGCTGCCCAACGGATCTAGACGGTACCTACGCCTTTCCTCCATTGCATTGCAAATAAGATGGCTTTGGCTTTAGCAGACAGATAAGAGCTGGGCCTGGGTGGAGCTGCCACTTTCCATGAGCCGCTAGGGTCTAAAGCTTCTTTGAGACGTCCACATACACGATTCTTGGAGATGGTTGGTCCACCGCCTTCTAGACAGGTCAATGGATCCAGGGAAGGACGGTCAAGCACATCGCGCCAAGCTTGCTAAACTTCATCAGCCGCAAGAACATCCGGCAAATAACCGTGGCAGAAGGCCTATAGGGGTGTGCATGGGTACAACAGATCACTGGAGGCATCTCTATCCCCGCAACACAACAGTACCAACACCTCTGGGACTTGGTCGAGCTGGAAGTCTTGAATAGCAACGCCGACCGCTTGGCGTGGAAATGGACTCAACATGGGACATACTCCTCCAGCTCAGCTTACAAAGCACTACACCTACCTTCGCACCCGATCCTCGGGTGCACCCGGGTCTGGAGCACCTAGGTACCGTTACACGTCAGGATTTTTCTATGGCTGGCAATCCGGAGAAGGCACTGGACCGCTGACAGGAGGCACCGCCACGGGCTCGATGCACATGACGAGTGCTACCTATGCGACCCAGACCCAGAGATCATCGACCACATCATCACCTCTTGCTCCTTCTCCAAACACATCTGGTGGCCCATCCTGGCGACTCTTGGGGTTGACACCGCACAGGTGGGTGGGGGGTCCATCCTCGACTGGTGGGAGCATTGGAGGCGGAGATGGAACGGAGAGAAGAGGAAGGGCATGGACACCCTCTTCGGGCGGCTGACATGGGAGCTTTCAAAAGAGAGAAACGCAAGATTCTTCCGTAACAAAGCGTCACTAGTGCGCAATTCCTCGCTAAGATCATGCAGATCCCTCGGCCTTTAGATAGAGGCGGGGGCGTGCCATCTAGGTGAATTAGTACGTGATTAATCGCCATGTGTAAAACAACAAGGGAGGCAGTGCCTATTGTAAACTTTACCCTCCCAAAACGCTCAGGCGTCAGCGTAAAAAACCTTCTTCTTAAATACAAATGTGCACAAATTTTTTTGTATTAAATTGCTTACATATTGGCGCGAAGCTTAGAAATCAGCCTTTTCCACATTAAATTGTTTTAGCGCCAAAACAGGCCCTGCTGTTTCTTTACACACACGGAAGGCAAAGCTTGAAAATCAAAATCCTAATTTTGAATCATGCGCCATTTTCACCTCTGTGCTTGACGGGGAAGGGAAGCACCAAAATTGAGGCATCTCTTGAGCCACGGGTGAAGATACGAGGGAGGAGGTGTGTCGAAGAATGCGGGTTGAGGGGCGTGCCGGAGCAGGTGGGCGGCTGCTTGTGCACATGTGAGCCTCTAGATCGACGCGGCGCTACACGCATACTAGAGGAGGACGAGACGGAGGGCGCTAGAAAGACACAAATTATGGGATAAAGGTAATTGTGTAGCACGATGCTAGCTCTGTTTGTCAACCAAACACACCCAACACATGCACGTTCTATAGAACGAGAGAGTTTGACAAATTTAAGACAAGCACGCACAAAATATCGAGCACATTAGTGCTTGCTAAAAAGAAAAAAAAGATTGATACTTTCTCAAATACTTTTGGTTTTATTCACAATATTTGGTTTTACAAACCTGACAAGATCCTATTTTCAGCTTAAAGGTTAGGTTTTATTCAAAATATTTGGTTTTACAAACATGACAAGATACAATTTCCAACAAAGGTTAGCTTTCATAATTTGGTTCAGTCCTTTTCCCAACTTATAAATTGCAAATGATATGTGGAACAACACACACTTCACAAAGGTACATACTTTTTCTATCATCATTAAATTACAAATATTTTTTTTTGTCTCAGTACTCTACAGGCCTATTTGGATCCAGGTGCTAAAATTAGTTTTAGCTTTTTTTTTTTTTTTTGAATCCCGATCATTTTATTACTTAGTCCCAGCCAAATCACTGGCAACTAAATCCTCAAGATGCTGAGGAACGTTCTCCCAGACAGCATAGAAGCTGCTGGTTAGTTTACAACGATAGACGCTAATTCATGAGCAACTTTATTACAAACACGCGAACAATGACTCACTCTACAGACTGAAAACTCCAACGCCATGAGGTGTTTGGCCCGTGATAGTCCCTCCCATCAAAGACAGTCTGAATTCATCTCCTTCTAAAGCGTCTTGAGTACCGGCGCTCCCGTCTCGATCACCGTTTTGATATGCCCATGGAGTCTGCCACTCTGATTCCTCCACGCAACCTATCACCTCCGCTTGAAAAGCGTTATGGAGGAAGTGTTGTTTGGCTCCACCTTATGGACTTGGCCATGGCAGTCTCCGATGACAAAGCCCCAACCCCCAGCTCCACTGCTCAAACGCTCCGTCCTCTGAGTTTAGTTTCAGGAAGTCCACCTCCGGTTTGCACCATTAGAAGCCCGACGAGAACCCAACTGAGGATTATTTTCTTTTCCTTTGTTTCGTTTTAGAAGTCAGTTATCTGCCATTGCTGCAGCAATGTAAGCTAACCTCCACCCCGATCTCCTCCTGTTCTCCACTCTTCTTTATTCCTTTCATCCCACCATAGCCATAGCAACAAGACTACAGTGGATTGGGTTTTTCGCTCCATCTTCAGACGTGTTCCATCATCTCTCTTGGGTTGTTTTTGTTTTGTAGAGCTTTTTTCCTCGATCTCCTCTAGGTTCAAATTTTCGACGCCATACTTCCTTTACTTCTTTGCATTTGAAAAACAGATGTCTCCCCATCCTCATCGCCCTCCCACACATGCCACACACCGGATCAATCTTTGAGCCCTTCCTCCTCGTAAAGATCTCTTGAACGCTTAGCGTGTTATGGCTCAGCTTTCGCCAAAGAAAATGTTTGACTTTTGGCATACACTGGTTTGCCATACTTTTCTTCCAAAATCTCACCTCCTTTGCCGCACACCCAAATTTTCTCCCTTTGTACACTTCTTTTACAGCATTTTTATTGACCCAAGATGGGCGACTTGATCAAAGGCCCCCTTCTCATCGGGCGTACCAACAATATCCTCCATATCCAAGTGTACCGGTATTGATTGGATCACCTTCACATCCTCTTCTCCGAAGGTTTGGGACAGCAGCCGCGGTCCCAAGTTTCCATCGGGTCGACAGTTCATTCACACATACCGTATCAGATTACGGCCTTTTCGAGCCAATGGTTGCCTTGTTGCTTTTCTTGGCAGCCATGCATCTCTCCATATGTCAACACCCTCCCCATTCCCCACACACACGCCATAAGGATGCCCTCTTTTAGCACCCGTACACCTTGCATAATACTCCTCCAAGTGTAGGAGCAACCCGCTTGCGTGTCCACACCGCAACAAGCTCTTTTGGATAGTACCTCGCCAGATCTTGCACCTGACAGAGTTGGGGTTCCAAGGCCGAGCCGCCACCATTTGCTTAGCCAACATGGCCATGTTAGAAAGAGTGTAGGTCCCCTCGAAACCCGCCTCCCTTCCTCCTTGGCAGTGTCAACTTCCCCTCCCAACTCAGCCACAATGTCTACTCTTCTTCTTTTTCTTGGATTATTCCACCAAAATTTTGCTATCATAGCACAGATCTGATGGCACATTTCTTTTGTAATATCGAAACACCCCATTGCAAAGCGGGGATGGACGCATGTGCCACCGCCTTAATTAGAATCTCCTTTCCTGATCTCGACAACATTACATTTTTTTCTTTCCAACCTCGAATACGCTGCCACACACGTTCCTTTAGGTATGCAAAAACTCCAGTTCGGGTCTCCCCACATACACAGTAAGCCCGAGTATTTCGCTTCTTGTCTCTAGTGAATAGACAAAAATGCTCATCACCGACTTTTATTTGCACTTCTTGTATTAGGGCCGAACATCACGATTTCTGCAAATTCCGTGTTTATCCTTGCCCCGGCATTCTTCATATACACCGATAGGGATTTCTTCGGCTTAGTTGCATTTCTTCATTTGCCTTGCACAATATCAAGGAGTCATCCGCGCAAATAACGGATGTGATACCGAGGCCCCCTCTACACACACCGAATGCCTTGTAGCTGCCCCCTCCTCCTCGGCTTTTGACGAAGCGCCGAGAAACCTTCGGCATGACAAAAACAGGTAGGGCGAGATAGGATGCTGCCTTAGGCCTCGCCTTTCCGGTATGAATTCCTCGATAATTCCCGTTCGCTCTTGACCGATTCGGTTTTACGTAAGTGACACAGATTCATCACCGATCAACCCACCTAGTAGCAAAGCCAAGTTTGACATCATCTCTCTCAAGAAAGTCCATTCCACTCTGTCATACGCTTTGCTCATGTCCAGCTTGATTGCCGTATCCATCCTTCCCCTTCTTTCTTCTCTTTAGGAAGTGAGTCATCTCATACGCGATGAGGATGTTGTCTCGTTATGAGCCGTCGGGACGAAAGCACTTTGAGATTGTGATATCACCTCGGGCAAGACTCTTTCGACTGTTCGCAATAACTGGATACCAACTATAAATTACATTGCAAGAGGCTTATAGAGGCGCAGGTCTTTCACCTTCGATGGTTCTTCACCTTTGGGATGAGAACTACAAAGGTGTCATTCATTTCTCGGCAAGACACCCCTCTCGATCACGTCCGGATCAAGCTGGTAACCACATCATCTCCCACAAACTCCCAATACTCCTTATAAAAAATGGTCGATTTCCATCCGGTCCCGAGCTGTGTTTCCTATTAGATTTCGAAAGATACCACACTTCCTCTACGTAAACTCGCCGAGAAAGTCATTGTTCATCTCCGGTGTGACTTTGTACCATACGTCCAGCACCAAGTTTTAATTGCCCAAGTACGACCTGAAAAAGTTTGAAAATGGTTAGTAATAAATCCCTCTACTTCATCTTCCACCCCCTATTCCTTTGAATTTTTCCTATATAATTTCTCCTTCTCCTCTCTCGAACACGACGCATGGAAGAACGCCGTGTTTCCTTATCCCCTAAACCACTTTCATGAGCTCGCTTCCAATACAAGTCTATTTGCTCGTCGCCTTGTCTAATCTATATCTAAGAACTCCTTCCCTCTCCACGGACTCCTCACTCGACCCTCTTCGCCCGCAAATCTCCAATTCTTTTTTTAAATTTGCTTCACACGCCTCAAACCTCCAAGCACGTTTGAACCCCCATCTCTCTAAATCTAGACACCAATTCTATTTAGCTATGAACCGGTATATCACCTCTTTCTTTTGCTTTTTCAGGCCTCCTTCACTATATTCTGCTCTCCTCTTCTTCTACCCATCTTTTCAAGCGGAGTAAAGATTTTTACCCCAGTTCTTCTCTCCTCCTTTTCTCTAAACAATAATAGCAGGTGGAGTTAGTGCAGTGTTGAGGTCCCCATTTGATATCATTATGGGGAACATCTCACCTCTCCATGATTATTACCGCTGGGTCCCAGTGGTCTACCATATATCCCTCCACCACGGTGAGGTATTGTTCTCACGTGAACCGGTGCCCTCAAAACCCAAATCTTCCACTCCTTGCGCCTCCAAAGCCTCCACAAATTATCCATTTCTTTATTGTTTAGTGGATTTGCCTCCTTCTTTTTCATATTATATAATATTTCATAAAATCTCTATAATGTATGGTTTCCTTGCATCGTGACAAAGATCTTACAGGTATTCCACGTCTTCCATCTAAAGTTGGTTGGGGTTCTCCATACTGATAAATCTCTCGTCGCCATTTTCTTCGCATCCATGTCAATATGATACTTGGAGTAATTCCTAAGCACCACATCGACCCCCTCGCCAAAACATGCGCAATTCCTCCCCCTTTGCTTTCGTTCTGCTTTCACCACCATGTTTGCAGACCAGCGACCAAAGCTGCATCATGTCTCGTCTAATCTCGTTTAGACAGAAAGATATTAAAGCATCCCGACACGGAGCTCAGGAGTCCCAGTACCGAGGCGGTTTGCTGAGTTGGTTCCATACTATCTTCATTGCGGTCCGGCGGGCTGTTCCAGACGGCCCAGCTTCAACTTCAACCCTAGTTTCGACCATTAGCTTGGAAAGACCTCTCACTTTTTCTTCATTCCTCCTTGGACTTCATTAGCCTCCATCTTTGTCCTCAGCAAGTCCTCTTCTGCTCCTGGCTCTCCATCCGATGTATGGCCCTTCCGTTCTCTCTTTGTCCTCTTGAATTTTTCTGGCATTACCTTTGCTTTCGCGTCCATATCTCCTCTCGCCTTTGCGGCGGCGGCTGTCTGACGTCTCATTGCTCTTTGCATTATCAATCACCTCCTTCTCACTTCCCCGTATCTCTTCCCCAACCTCTTTCTTTGCTCACCTTATCCAAGGTTAAGCAAGATTTCTTTGCTGTGACATGGCACTATCCACTATTTCTTTGTTTTTGGGGCTAGTCACCTCCTCCTCTTCACCTAGCCAGGTAACCTCCTTTCCTTCGATCTCCTTCCTCCACGACAAAGCGTCCTTTGCGTGTCTGCCTCTTCCGTCCGCCGTCCACGAGAGCCCGGGAACGAGCCACCACCCCGTGCGACGAGGTTTTGTGCTCACTGGTGGGCGCCAAGTTTCTCTTTCCAACCCACTTCTTTGGAGGGATGTGCGGATCCTTATATTAGTAGCCCGATACTTTAGGCAAAAACAACTCGATACTGCGGCTTTATCCTGTGTAAGTCACTTCCCACACCCATGCTCATGAAATCTGGGAGGAATTCATATTACCAAGGACACCAGTGTCAAGCATCTTCTCCACATTTCCACCATGATGCCTCCTTGGTGACTTCCTAAGATCGTGACTTTGACACGTAGGAATCTCCCATTGCCATTTCATCCTTGTAAAATCCACACCTCCATGAATTGACCTATGTCTGTTATGTCGTTCTGTTGCATCTGGTTCATGAACCGATGGTCGATCCACCTAATCCCAAATTGGGATGGAGTTAAACCTTCATCGATGGACTTGAATCATCGAATACCACCACCGGCACTTCTTTGAAATCATCCACGGGCCATCTCAAAGGCTTTCTCTTCCAGACCCTTGAAAGTAATAAGTGAAATAATTATCCCCCATGACTCTTACACTCGATCCCCTTCATGGGGCACCAGATCCACCCCAACGGCTGCGCCACCACCTGCAGCACCTCCTTCTCAGCCCGTGTGATTTGGCAGCTCTTGGGTTGCAACCAGGTCATCCCGCGCCATTGGTTTCTTCCCGATCCGGATTTTCCTCTTCTCGCATCGAAGCGGCTTTAGGGCCTTCATCGACCCCTCTACTCCCTCCATGATCACCCCTTGATTGACGAACACAGGTGACAAAGGCGGAATTTGGTGGACTCGGGTGAGGGCTAGCAACCTAGGGTTTTAGGGTTTAATGGTGGAAAGCGGGTGGACTCACGTCGCCAGATGAGATGTGGCGAAAGCTCCTTTCCCGCCGTCCTAGGAGATTGATCGGAGGAAGCCGAAGCCGGAAGGGTTGGAATCTTAGGAACAACGATCGGCTTGATGCAAGCAATGAGGAGAAGGCTGGGGCTTGGCGGGTCACCCAACTGGTCGTCTGAGCCTAGGCAGAGAGGTTGAATCTGTTTCGTGATGAGCAGTGCCAGATTAAGTTTATAGTTTGTGCTCCAACTACCACAAGGATCCAAGCGAAGGGTTAGATTGAGCTAGTTTAGCGTCAGCCTACCCAGAACCCACCCAAGAATCATGGGTTAGGACTCACCCTCAGGTCGAGTCCTTCAAAAGTGCATTTCCTCTCCTCCCTCACTCCACCTGGGGGTTGGTAAAGAGACCCTCTAATTTAGCCTAACAAATTTGAGATCGAGCCTAATTAGGATCGGACAGTAAAACACTATATAATTTTAGACAGTAATGGAAAGATGAGTTGGATTGTGAAAGGAAAAAAAGGGCCAATCCATTAGGAATTGATCTCAATGGGGTTTTATGGATGTTTCATTCACGTACCAAATATGGTGCCACATCGTGGGGAATTCACTTTTGCATGAAACGCTATGAGGAGAGAAGAGCGTTTCGCCGCTGGTGGCCCCTTGGCGATTGTTTCCCATGTTTGGAAACAACGCAAAATCATATTGAGGCCGAAATAGAGTTTCACCCAGGTGGAGCTGTCTGCGATTAAACCGTGCAATGAGAGAAATTTGTAAGATCCATTGAGCCTGTAGGCTGTGCATTAAGGAAGGTACTACTAATGTCAAAGTTCACATCTTGAAAATCGAAAGGTGAAAGCGGCTCCATTGAGACTTACCTTATGACCCTTCAACTTTAATAATTAAAAACATTTAATATAAATCTAATCCTTATCCGAACTCCTATAGAGTTAGAGTTAGAGCTAGAAACTAACTATAATAACTAATCACGCTCACAGGAAATTATTTCGTGTTTGCCTTTGGCTTCTCTAAACACGTCTTAGGGGTGGAGACGGATCCACGAGTACAAGGATTGCTGTCCTATGGCGTCAATAGCTGTATAATTCTCACTTTCTGTCTGTACTGGTAAGAAGATCAAAATTTTGTGAAAGTTTGACTTAGTGACACATCAATAATTAAAAATTCTGGGTTCACTTTACCACCTATATGATGGAAAGGAGAAAAATTGCTTGCAAGAAAGGAATTCAAATAATCACTGTAGCCATTAGGGCAGAAATGCTCAGTGGAATGGGAACGCGAGGAAATAAATAAAATAAATAAATAAAAGCCCCAGCCCACTAAAACAGGCAGAGCACGGGCGGGCCCCTTCGTCCACCTCCGGCCGAGGCAGGCCGCTACTTCTATCATTCTCTCGAAGGGCCAAAAACTAGCAAAACCACTGCCCCAATCCAGAAATCTCGTTTACTCCATATCACTTCCCTCCCAAGGAATTTCGGGACACTCAGGAAATCGAAGCTGCTCAATCACCATGATGAGCTCACATCTTTACGTTGGAAGAACGTCAGCGTCGGCATCACCTACCGATTTTCATAAATTAAAAAAATCATACAAAATTCAGTTGTTAGACACCCGCCGCCATTAATCGTACCACAGTCATACGTGGTCATTTGCGCCATAGGAATACTGCTCGCCGCCGCTGCTGTCGCCTCCGCCCCCACCGCCCTCCGCGCCGCGCCACATCGCGGTCGCCGCTCCTCTCTCTACCTTTCCGCCGGGTCGATGCTGCCAGGAAACGCAGCTTCTGGCGCGGCGAGGTCGGTCTCTGCAGGCGGTCGTCGCGGAGCCGGCGGCGGTGCGGCTATGGAGTAACCGGGCTGCGGCTCGAGTCCTGGCGAGATCCACTGTCATCGTGGGCATGTTTGCTGGCAAGACCACCGCGCCTCCGCCGGGTCCAGGCCGAGGCCGGCAACGAAGGTACGAAAGCGCCGGCGACGCTTGCCTTTCCGCTCATGTGGTTAGAGTTTGCTGCCAGAGCGGGCCCACCTTATAGTGACCTCTTCCGGGGTTTTGGGCTGGCGACGACTTCAAAGGTCTAGTCATTTTTGGTGTACTAACATATATAATGTAGTTATGCATGGTCGTCGCTGCAATCCTAAGAGCTTGCATTTGTCAATATCTTGTTCGGGAAGCAGTGTATCTTTTGTCCTGGCCTTCACTGGTCCAGTGATGACCTGGTACATAATCTTAGTTTTGTTATACACAGAAAATTCCATAGACTCAGCTAGTCAAAGTACTGCCATAACTAGTGAGCTTCTTGATTAAGCTATGCGTTATTTTTGTCATCTTCACTCAGGCTTTTCTCTGCAAACCTATAAAATGAATTTTAGACAGTTTTGTTTTGACCATTCTCTCTGGGCGGTTCTCATAACAGTTCACCACGCTATTATGTTGTGAGGTCACTGCTGCCGCGGTAGGCGCTTTCTCCCGCAAACCTATGAATGAATTTTAGACAGGTTCGTTTCACTACCATTCTCTGGGCAGTTGTAACTGTTCGATCCTTTATCATGTTGTGTGGTCACTGCATGTGTAGGCGCTTTCTCTGCCTATAAAATGAATTAGACAGTTCGTTTGATATGACCATTCTCACGGGCAGTTCTATAACAGTTCGGATACGCCTATCATGTTAGGTGGTCACTGGCTGCGTGGTAGGCGCCTTCTCTGCAAACCTATAAAATGAATTTTGTGACAGTTCAGCTTGACCATTCTCTGGGCAGTCGCTATAGCAGTTCGATACACTATCATGTTGTGAGGTCACTGCTGTGCTTTCGTGTAGCGCCTTTCTCTGCAAACCTATAAAAATGAATTTTAGACAGATCATGCTTGACCATTCTCTGGGCAGTGCTATAACAGTTCGATACGCTAATATCATGTTGTGAGGTCACTGCTGTCGTGTTGAATTCATATATACACCCAGATTCATATGGACACCTAGGAATATATCACCGTTGTCCTCCGCACCAGCGCTTTCACATCGCGGTGGCGCTCCTCTCTACCTTTGCAGGGGTGGTACTACTGCAGAACAGAACTACTTGCGCAGCGCGGCGAGTCGGTCTACCGTGATCTTGTCGCGGCGGTGGTGGTCGGCTATAAGTCCGTGACTCAGTCGGCGAGATCCATGTCGCCATTAGGGACGATATGCGCGGCCGAACCACGCGGCTCCTTCGCGGGTCAGGCTGAGGCTGCCACGAAAATGCGAGCCGGCGGCAGCGCCTTTTCACCCATGTGGTTAAGATTTGCTGACGAGGGCCCACCTTCCTGGTGAGCCCTCTCTTCCGGGGTTTAGGCTAAAACGACTTCAAAAGTCTATGAAATACGGTCGGCTTTGTTGTAATAACGCCTCATTTGAACATGTTCGTCACGCAACTTACGAGCTTGCATTTGTCAATATCTTGTTCGAAGCAGTGTATTTTGTCCTGGTCTTCACTGTCCAGTGATGACCTGGTACATAATCTTAGTTGTGTTATACAGAAAATCCCATAAAACCCAGTTAATCAAATAAAGGTGCCATAACGCGTTAAAATTTAGACAGTTCTGACCATTCTCTGTGCAGTTCTATCACAGTTCGATACGATATCATGTTGTGAGGTCACTGCTGTCGTTTTGAATTCATATATACATGTAATCTTATTCCTGGGTGTACATCACGTACACATGGGAAACTGAAATTTGGATTTGCCTTGACTGGTTCTGTCTTGGAATAAAAATCTTCATTTCCTGACCTTTGCGCTACCATTATAGTGTTACTAATAAAGTCTGACAGGACGCGCTATCAGTTGGATTCTGTTGTGACTCATGATGGTACAAAGATGGCGTGCTGGGCCTTGTCAGAACTGTCAAGTTTTCATGACAAATTAGAAAGGTGAGGCCTATAAGGTTTGTTCAAACATATGTTTTCTTAATCTGCATGCTTGTATTCTATTCATGAACTATACTACCATGTGCATATATTGAATAGTTTGTTGTGCATCGTAGTGTATATTGGTAAGTACACTTCAGTATCATTTTCTTGAACAAACAATTCTTGAGAATAATGACGTAAACTCAGCTGGTGGTACTGGGAAACGCACATTGTTGGAATTCATAGATTAAAAACAGGGCAAGTTACAACGAACCATATGGTGATTGTGCGACTGGTCTATCTTGCATTACTGGTCAATCCTGATTCCTGATATGGTTACTGGCGACCCATCAAGATGAACACCTAATCTTGCAGCTTTATAAATTCCGCAGTTATGTTTAGAAATGTGATTATTTCCTTGCACTGGTTTTACTGGCGTTCGTGCGTTACCAGTGCCGAAAATCCTTGTTTGATTGCTGTTGGTTTATTACATAATATAATTTGGTGGTAGATATACTGCGCTGTAATTGCCTCGTAATTGTTTCTTTAAACTGAAGAGCCTTCTGACCATTTACTTAATCATGGCCACATGGCTTCACCTGTACATGCAGCACAAGTAAACAGGCCTACCCTAAGATTAGGGCCCAAAACGTAGTTACGGTTGAATAGTTATATAGTTGAGATTGTGAAGTAAAACAGGACTGCAGCGGTGTTTACTCGGCATAATCACTTCTCTGGCGCGGTACGGCGCGACCTTGCATTATCTCGTGTTATTTGCTGCCATAACCATAAACATATCCTACGTAACCACCAAAGGTAGAAAAATGGTAGGAAGAATTTGTCTCATCTGATTTTTCTGATCATTGTTCTTTAATAACATATTTTGTTGACGAATGCCCATGCATAGAGCTAAGCCTTTGCGTATTTTGCAAGCTTATAATCGCTGAGTGGACGACAGTGAATCAAATGTTATAATGTGTAGATGTATGAGTTATGAAGCTTGCACCTTTGAACAGTGTAGGCTTGAAAAAGTTATGCCTTGTATAGTAACGCGTCAGAACGTTTTTATTTGTATCGATGATATCTTTGTATTGTTTTGTTATCATGGATGGTAGAATGCATCAATACAAAAAGAAGATTTTCTGTATGAACAAAAATAATTACAACAGTTGCACACTTAGTCAATTTTATCTTAGTGACATCTTGAAGTCAAACCTAAAGTCCTATCCAGTTGGATAAAATTAGCTGTATAACTGATATGTTTCTTTCAGGTGGATGGACTTTTTAGGTTTGCCAAGTAGGTTGCTGTGCCTGTTTTCTGTTTTTAATTCTGTCGCAAATTCACCACTGATGTGTATAAGATTGTTCGTAGTTGAACCGAGGAAAAATACTAGTTCATTTGTTGTCAGAAGTGTATTTGTTACTAATTTTTCTTCATATAGCTATAAAACTAGCCCTTATAGATGATGTGATTACGTGTGATCCAAAATAGCACAGTTATATGATGAGGCAGTGATTCATTGTAAACTTACTCTTCTTGTTACAGTAATTGGTATCAGAAAAATGGCCAGTGGGTCTTGTTGCTGCTGAAAAGTTGTAGTTATCAATATATTCCTGGGAAGTTTATGACCAACATTAAGATGTCATCCATATAGCCCATAAATCTGGATCTGTCATTGGGAACCCCATAAGCTTTTCAGTTTGATTGTGGGGTCTCTAGATGGTACTTTATGTCTATTTGTATATTGGAGCTTTTTATATTAAATGTTCAATATTGAAAAGAACTTATTATAATAAGAAAAAGGAAAAATCTGACTGGATAAGAAAAAACATCTGTAGTTTATTCTGTTTTAAATGAAATATCTGGCATGATACATAGGTCCTGCTAACAATGGTTCATGGTCTTTGTTCTGTATAATCTGAAAAATGCATTTTCTGCTTTAAGCTTTGTTTAATGCACGCGTATTATAATCAGTGTTTGATATCCTATGAAAGAATATGTAATACCATGATACCGTGAGAAAGTCTTGTTGAGATATTGCTAATTTACCAATGCACATGAATGTCTATTGAAATAGATCTTATTATCTAACCATTTGTAAATCAGTGAAATGGTTTTATGCAGGTAGATGTTATAGGTATTGATGAGGCCCAATTCTTTGATGATCTTTACGATTTCTGCTGCAAAGCTGCAGATCGTGATGGAAAAATTGTGGTGTTGCTGGGCTGAATGGCGCTACAAAAGGGCCAATACTGGTTTTGAAACGCTGATTTGATCTGATTCTGAGCAATGGGTGCAAAAAATAATTTTTCAGAATGATATCGTGTAGCATTTGCATTTTATACTCTTTTAGAGGACAGGCCACATCGTGCCAGCATTTGATTTGTGGATGCATGGATCTTGGCAGGAAAGAGTTTGGTTCAGTTCTGGATGTTGTTCCCCTGGCTGGCTCACCAAGCTAACAGCACACTGCGAGCTATGTGGTGCGGACGTTCTTACATTAGGAAGACACAGGAAACCAAGACTGAACTAATTGGGAGGAGCTGAATATTGTATATGCCTGTGTGTGGCAGCTTACACATAGACGGGGCAGATTGTCCATTTAGGGAGCCACAAGGGTTATAATTGGACAATTGACAGATCCACCATTGGCCTATGAATACGCCAAATAAGGTCAATACTATTTATGATTTTTGTCCTGCATTCTGATTTACGGTATTAGTAACAATTTGTACTATTTATGATGTTGAGTTTGCTCTTAGTGTTTGGAGACACTAGCATCTCTCAATTCTGGCATCCGTCTAATATAGCTGATGGCTATTGACAGTGAATGCAACTTGCAGTGGAGGAAGCTTCGTGGACTATCACAAAGTACAATTGAGAATATTAAATCATTGAACAGTTAGTTTTAAATGTGGAGTGTGGACTTATATGGCTTTTCCTATGTCACTGGCACTGTGTTGCTTGTTAAGCATTCAAAGATACTCGGAATTGCTATTTCGGTATATAGTCATTTAGCGAGGACTACACGCATTTGGCGAAGTGTACAATAATCCATGAAAGTTTGTCTTTTTTTTATATATTTATTAAATATCCTAGGTGGACTAGGAGTGTGCCTTTACTAGCCAGTTCAATCGTGACATAGTAAGTGCTTGAAGGAATGAAAACGAGACCTGTGAGCTGCAGTCATCGACATGGCCAAGGTTCCATGATCCAGCACGTCATCGATCGGAGACAGGCGAGCAGGCAGGAAGCGGTTCGGCAATGTTTTAACTGATTTGGGTTTAACGGGAGACGCTATATAGAACTGTGCATTGCATTTATGCAGCTAACAAACCATGGAGTTGACGAAGCAGTAGTTGGCATGAAGGTTGCCGCTGCGGTTCTTGAAACCAACCACCCAGGAGCCACCGGACAACAACAAGACAGTAACGCTCAGGAAGATTGTTTCAAGGAAGCAGAATTTTCGAAAATTGGACAGATGGTTCAGAAGTTGGATTGGAAAAAAAAGGAAAAGTCGAATTGCATAACTATGATAAAGTGCAGACCCATAAACTATGTCATTTGGTCAATTACCCTTGATGAAATTTCCCTTTTTGTTCCTCCACACACAGAGTGAATCTTAAGTTGATTTTATAAGATGATAGCAGAGACATCATAAGTATGTGAGAAAAATATATCTCATTTTTCATCATTATTGATATGGTAGATATTTACTAATAAATTCATCCTTGAAATTCAAGTATACACAAAGATATTGATGAAAATTCAAAAATATATTTTATTAAAATGGTTGCGATATCACCACCATGCAAAATTTTGAATGAATTCTTCTGCCTTATCTGCTGAGAAAAAGAATATTCGTCAAGGGATAAAATGAACCAAAGATATAGTTTAGAGAATTAAATGAACCGGAAGCATGGTTGGGGTTATTCAGGAAGCTTTGGCGTGCATGGATGAGGGTAATGGTGGACTTTTCGGAAAAAAACCCCAGTTTGGTTCTCTGATCAACGAGAAGTTAGTAGAATCAAATGACACCCTAATTTTTTTGATGAATGCTTGCACAGAACTGGGCTGTATGAAACTATCAGCCTTCCGTGTGACCCAAGAAGGCCCAAGTCCGTTATCTTTGCTTCTAGAGCAGAGAAACCTCATTGCTCCCGACGGCGCCGCCGCTTCGGTGTGCCACTTCGCCGCCGCGTTTGCGGCTTCACTCCGCAAAGGCAAGAGTAGCCTTCGCACTTCGCTGATTAAATCTATATTATTTGATTATTTTCCCTCTTTATTATTCATGATTTGCAACTGCACGCCGACAGCATCCTGACGGTCAGTAGCTTCACGAATGGAAAACCCACCAGAGAAGAAGGTTCCCGTTGGCCAGCCTCACCGATGAGCTCCTGGTAGAGATCCTCAGCCGCCTCCCTATCCGCTCTCTGTGCCGCTTCAAGTGCGTATGCCGGTCGTGGCGCGACCTCTGTCTCGACCGCAGCCACGCAAGCTGCCCACACCCTGGTCGGATTCTTTGCAGAGCCTCAGCGGTGAGCGTTTCCCATACTCGGCTCACCACTTCACGCAAGCGTCACCCAGGAAGAAAGAGCGCCATTCCTCTACCTCTTCTCTCCATGCGCGTCTGCAGTAATTGACGACGTCGTCCTTGGACTGCTGCAATGGCCTCCTCCTCTGCCGCTGTTTTCTACCTGGGCCTCGTGACAGCGATGGTAGTAGGCCGTTCCATTTGCCGTCTGCAATCCTGCCACTGAGAAGTGGGTGATGTTACCTGATGGCAGCTGGCCTGAAGCTGACATTCATTCTTGCTCGTCTAGGCTTCGATCAGCTGTCTTCGCATTTTCATGTCGTGGAGTATGTGGAAGACGAGGATCAGTATATCACAGGGGTGCACATTTACTCATCCAAAACTGGATCATGAGTTCAGTGAAAGTGAATGGAGTGTTAATGCTATTTTTAGCTATGTGATGGTTCGGAGTGTCTTTCTCCGGCATTATGCACTCGCTCGGGTTTTATGAATGAAGTTGGCAGTGGATATGGAGGGGGAAGAGATGGAGGGCAATTCACCTGGACCACCCAGTGACGAATTTGGTTTCATCCGTCAAGCTCATGGTCATCTGCTTTACTTTGATATGGATCACGATGAGCTAACAAACTGTCAGTCTGAGGTTCTTGAGAATTACAGTACAGACGAGTGGACGAAGTGAAGTATAAAGTGCTGCAGTCTGTTTGGGGGAAGAATCTCGCGATTTGATTTTTGACTATCAAGTGATTGCAGTTCATCCAGAATGTAATTTAGCTTTTCTTTGTTTATGGGTGGGGACAATACGTTGATAACGAAATGGACCATGGGAAGTAGTGTCGTCTGCAATCTTGGACATGACTGCATATCACTATCTTCCATATCTCCCTTTGCTTCTCAAGATCATTAGCTGAAGAAGGAGTGCTAAAAACTGCATCAAGATATACGTTCGCAATCACTTTCAAGTTAGTTGGTAGACCTTATGTTTGATCTGAAGTTCTTTGCACTTGCAACGTGGACCACCATCTTGCTTTATTGTTGTTTTATTTGGACAATGCTATTTAATTATTGGGGGTGAATAAACTGTCTTCATGAATAGGATTCTTATATTAATTTCCAGTTCAATAGTTACATTCCTTGTTTTCTATTGTTTTTGTCCGAGGATGTGGTTTTTATAAACTCGAAATTAATTGCAGATGTTGAACACATACTAATTCTTCATGTTTCAATATAGCTGAATCGCTTTATTAGCTGTATCTGTCTTTTGGAACCAGTTTATCAGTTCTTAACCATTCTTTATCAGTCAAGCATTTTATTATGATGTTGGAGAGACAATCTTCAGTCAGTTCATGACTTTCAAGGCGCCGTGATTATTTGAATGTTTGGCATTCTTGACACTTTGAAATATTGAAGTTGTGAATGCCCTGAGTTGAAAATTGCATAGCATGGACTATAATTTCTGTTGGTACAGATATTCATAAGTGTTTTGGACTATCCTACATTAACTGACCTAAAATGACTTGGATTGGCATGTGCGGAACATTTGTTTGTTGTTGGAAGTTTATTATTACACTAGCCTGATTTACTCTGCAATAATAGTAGATCCGGTGGCATTCAGGACATTTTATTTTTCTTTTCTTTGGTGTGTTGATGTATCAACATCTGAACGATCTTTGCCTCTTCTTTAAAAGAAAAGGAACTGCACAAATTATCTCATCATTGTATGCCTTTGTGGGGGGACAACACTGGTTGCTCTAATATTACTCAAAGATAACACAATCAGTTAATCATGTAGGTAATTCTCCCTTGTTTCATTATTTTTTATTTGTAGGTACTCTGTGTACCATCATGTTCACTTCCCATTTATTTGTGTGAGTAACTATAGGCATTAGTTTGTTGCAAGTTTTCCATTGATAAATGATTAGCCAGCTTCATGTTACGTCAATAATGCATTTCTACTGTTAACTATTGTCACCTAGTATGTTGAAACTTTGAAACTCTAGTATGTCAACATGACAATATTTTCTATTGTCACCTCGTATGTTGGAAACTCTGAAACCGTGGAAGCAGGTATTTGTCACCTAGTACGTTGAAACATGAAGGATATGTATTTAACATTTGAGACTAAGTGTGGTATTACCATGCCTTGCTAAAGCGCTGCACTATATACCATTTCGATCAGGAAGCTTAGATCCCAGCATTGGCGTACTCATCAACAGGAAAGACATCAGTACAATTCATTAGTATACATTCGGATCCCCACCCATTTTGTGCCTGTTATTAGGTGGTTGAATTCTGATTTGGACGGTGTTTTGAATTCTGGCATCAGGCAGTTTCCCTTTCTCATCAGTTCTTGAAAGGACCAAGACAAGCATCCCAGGTCCTTAAGGGCTCTTTGACAATGTCATATGAGTATGTGACTGCAATTCACGCAGAACCACCCAGTGACGAATTTGGCTTCATCCGTCAAGCTCGTGGTCATCTGCTTTACTTTGATATGGATCACGATGAAGCTAACAGACTGTCAGTCTGGGTTCTTGAAAAGATTACAGTACAGACGAGTGGATAGTGAAGTATAAAATTGACACCCTTGAGGTCTGTTTGGAAGAAGCTGCGATTTGATTTTGACGATCAAGTGATTGCAGTTCATCCAGAATGTAATTTGCTTTTTTCTTTTGTTTATGGGTGGGACAATACGTTGATGTCTTATGAAATGGACCGTAGGGAAGTCCGTGTCATCGAGTCATCGCAATCTTGGACTTATGACTCCCATGCTCCCTATCTTCTATATGTCCCTTTTCTTCTCAGAGTCATTAGCTGAAGAGCACTAAAAACTGCATCAAGGAATTATTGTTTCTTTGCAATCATTCAGTTAGTTGAGTAGCCTTATGTTTTGAAGTCTGAAGTTTCTTTGTACTTGTAGTTTGTTGGACACATGCTCCTTTGTGTTGTTATTACTTATTAGACCAATGTTGTTTTTAATTATTGGGGTAGATAAACTGCCTCCATGAATGGGTTAACCTTATTATTTCAGTTTTAAACAAGTTATATTCCTTGTTTTCTATTGTTTTCGTCCGTGGATGCTTGTTAAGCTCAGTGTGCAGATGTTGAAAACAGACTGTCTGCTTCTGACTCGAAATTTAACCGGATCGCTTTTATTTAGCCTGTATATGTCACTTTTTGCAGGTAATGTGGTCTGATTCTTGCTTGATGCCTTGATGCTTCTTTATATTTATGATGTTGGAGAACCGTAATCCCAATAGTCAGTTTCAACTTTTGAGCATTACCATTGATTATTGGAATGTTCAACATTCTTGACTACTTTGATATTGAGAGCTTTCACTTGTGAATGCCCTAAGTTGAAAAATCACATTAAGAGGAACAACGATATAGCTTTTTATGGACTACTCAATAAATCACAAAAGTCTCACTCTAAATCAGCAAGCAATTAATTTGGTAGTACTACCTTAGTATATTAGGATGAATTTTTGGTGAGTGTATCCTCAACTGGGTGATTATTAATTATGATCATTGAGTACTACCTTAGTATATACGATCATTAGTTATACATAGTATATCACTCTCAATTGGCTGATTATTTAATATGATCATTACTCAAACTTAACAAATTAAGACTAATGATTTGGGGTGATAAATATGTGTGCTCGTTAAGGGTGAGAGGAGGCATCAAGCAAGTGTTAATTACTGACATCCTCAAGCAAGAGTAAGTTAAAAAGATAACTAGTAGAATTTTTATTTATTTTTATATTGTTACATTTTTAGCAGACTTTTTATATTGTTATTATTACTGAAAAACATCCTCAGAGTAGTTCACCCTGCACGTCCATCACGTATCTATTATTTAACGCCCAGTGGCCCCTCCACCCTGCTATCACCCAAGTCCATTGTGGAACCAATAAATCTCAAGCTCTCCCAGAACCGAGCAGTAGTCTTTTGGTTTTGACCATGGCAGAGGACTCTCATTTCCACCTCATGAAGGTCGCCGCCGCAGTGGTCGGCCTGTGCTCGTCGCTCCACGGCTGTATCAGCGCGTGAGGCCGGAGCCATCGATACCGCATCAGATCTTCGGCGGGTGGATGCCGATCAAAAGGCATTGACGACCCCATATCGAGATATCGGCCGCTGGGCGGTTTCGCAGCAGCGACAACCAGTCTGGCGGCAGGCTGTTCTTCAGCAAGGGTAGGCAGGCGGCCAGGAGGCAGGTCGTCGCTGGGATGAACTACAAAGCTGGTCATTCAGGCGACCAAGGGGCGGCGCCGGAAGGAAGGCGCGACGTACAGGGTGGAGGTGTACGAAAGGCTCGACGAGACCACGGCGGCATCTACTAACGTTTTGATCCGCAGACTGATCAATCTAAGGCGCGTCACCCAGACGATGATTCTTGTTCTTGCCTTCTAAGTTTCCGATTAGACTTCTACAATACCGCGGTGTAATGCAACAAACGGAATAATCTATTCCTCTTGTCATATCATGGGATATAATAAGTAAGCTTCAATAAAATTTGGTCAATCTTTATAGCAAAAAATAAAAAAAAAATGTAAGGTTTGAATTCTCATGGATTCGGTTATCAGCCAGCATCTTTTGGTTCGTCATAAGAACCATCACAACAAAAGATAAGCTTAAGCCCCGCCGAGTATAAATGCAGTGTGTGCAAGCCCCTTTGGTCAAAATATGCAAACCTCACTTGCAGCTATAAGCTAAGCCTAGAACAAACGTATATATGAGCGCGGCTAACTAACCTGCACTTTCAAAGCACCACGGTCAACTCTAATCATCAAGTCATCTTTAAGCTCTACTATGCATGTGGAAAGCACAAATGTATCGTGCAGCACGGGGTGATAATTGAGCACTTAAAACACTACTATATGCAGCAACAACATCTAATACTGACCCATAATAATGTAGAAAAGGGCCTTTTGGCACAATTAGTTTAGAATACCTGAGTACCGCCCAACAGCCTTGAGTTCAACTCCCCATTAGGCCCGAATTTTGAATTTAAGCAGTGCGTATTATTAAAAAAGGTTCAAAAAATCATGGATTTCGTGCGGCACTACTACAATTTTTATTTTCCATTGGCGTTTTTGCAAGCTTTTAAAGCTAGGTCCGCAGTTATCGATGAATGCCGTGGCGGTTTTAAAACTTTAGAAAACGCCTCGGTTAATGGTATTAAAACAAAAAAGCCTAATCTAGGCCCAAATGGGCGAATCACGGGATCCTTGAGTCCCACAGAAAAAGCCCTCTAGGGTTTCCCCTAGGTTGGGCGCCCGGTGCATACTTGCCCGCGGTCAGCTAGCTGCCGCCTACGGCCGCCGGGGGTCGGATGTAGGTCCTAGATGGCTGAGGGATGGGCCAGCCTATAAAAATTTTCTACAAGCTAAAACTAACAAGCAGGTCAAATATAACAAATGGCGTAAAATACGGTTTGCACTAGCTCTATTATCTTACAAAGCCTTCTAGTGACAATTCTAAATATACTCTATGATCTCTATGTCACTTTCAAAAGAGCTATGTCACTACTCTAACTAGTAGGCAATCCTAAATATGATCCTTAAACTTAGTAAGGACAACTACACAAGCAAGCTAGCTCTCTACACAAGGTAAACTAGGAATGTAATACAAAAGCGGTGATCTCGATATACCGGCGTGTAGAGGCAATGTACTAATCACTTAGATGTGGATGAACAATCACAATATGAAGATTAAGCCAATCACCAAGACAAAGAACCACGTCGATGTGTTGACCCGGAGTTCACTTGTTTTTGAGCAAGTTAGTCTCGGTTGTGCCGGAAACAACACAAGGATGGTGCTTGAGCTAGGCGGGGTGCCTTGCTAGCCCTAAGCCACCACTCACAAGTGTGAGGTACCCAAGACACGAGCAATGTATTCCTTGCAATTTGTCTTCGGAGCGAGTTGCGTATTCCTCTTACAAATCACGAGGTGGCCAAGAACAATCACCTTCTCTTACCAGCGCCTCCACCAAATCACCAAGGTTAGGAGGCGGTGTCTCCAAACAAAGAAACCAACCCGGCTCTAGCGATCCACAAAGTGCCTCTAGATGCAAGAACTCGATGCAAATGCACTTGGATCACCTCTTCTCAAGAATGAAGCTCCTGACAAAAGAATGAGAGAAGGGAGGACTTGTTACTCAGCTCTAGGATGTTAAAGTTTCAAATGACCAAGAGAGAGAGAGCACAAGCCGGCCAAAGGGGTATAAATAGGCCCCAACACGAAATGGAGGCCGTTGAGGAGGAAGTATGCACTTCTGCGTCTCTGGAAGCCCGGATCTTGGCCAGCCCAGGACGTCGGTGAAATTACGTCGATGAGTCCCATCGATATGGACAAACCCAAATTGCCCCTTGCGCGCTTCGGTCGAGAGAGTCGTGGCCGGCGGACCCTCAAACCAGCGTCGTCGAGTCCCAAAATCTAGTCGAAAAACATGCTCTCACGGACATCGGCGGGATCCTGACCGGGCCCGTCGGTCGGACCCCATCTTTGTCCGGTCCTACGTCGGTTGCGAAGGAAGATGAAGCTCACAGCGAAATCCGTCGTTGTGTTATCGTTCCTTCGCCTTTGCTCCAAACCAGCTTCCGTCACTTGATTCTTGTTGCCAACACGTCGAAGAACACCTCGAGCACTTGTGTTAGCATTTTTGAAAACCATTTTCATCAAGTGCGGGTTAGTTCTCTAGGTTAAATTCATGCATATGAATTTTTGAACCTAGAGCACATGAGACGATATATGCGATAAGTTTCCCCTCTTTATAGTATGGCTTATCGATCTTATAATCACTCACACCCTCTATGGTGTCTTGAGTGCAAAATTAAAAGGCCTATGGTTATACCTTTGCCTTGAGCTTATTTGATCACCAAACATCTCAAGTTGGACACTTGATCATCTTTTGGATCACCTCGATCCATCCTCCATGATCACCATGCTCCAAGCAGCATTAATCTCCAATCTAGTCAAACACTTAGCATCGAGAGATTTAGTCCTTAGGTGTCACTAATTATCAAAAACCAAACTAGAGATCTTAGCGGATCCGTGGCTAGAGGCGGTATCGCCTCAACCACCATCTCTTGCATTTGGGGTCGGACATGCCTTTGGATCCGGCGGTTGGAGGGCGGATCGCCTCAGGCCACCATCTTGCCGCCGCCGGGGAGTTGGGCCGTTGCGGTTGGATCCGGCGGACTGGAGGCGGATACGCCTGGGCGACCATCTGCCGGGGTTGGAGCGCCCGCTACTTTGGTCGGGGTTGGAGCCCATGCCAGCGCCGGGGTTGGAGCCGTCATTTGCACAGTCGGGGGATGGAGCGAGCCACCCGGCGCCATGGTGGGTGGGAGAAGGGGAGAGGGGGAGGGGAGAGGAGGGCTAGGGGTGGGTAAAGGAGAGGAGGAGGGAGTGGGGCGGGTAGGAGAGGGAGTGGAGTGGGCTAGGGTTTGAGTTCGGTCTTATATACTATGAGGTCAAGTCGGGCTCAGATGGGCTTTCTGGCTATGGTTTGCTTCTTTGGACCATAAATTTGGACCGTCATTTTACCATGGCAGTTTTATAAGCGCTATAGTAAATTAAAAAAGCGACCATGGTTAATAGATTAATGCTTAGTAGTGGTTTTTCAAAAAACATACGGTTAATGTTTTCCTAAGTGTCTTGTAAAAAGAATTTTTTTGTAGTAGTGCGACTTTGGTAAAATAATGGACCTGTGATAAAAGGATGATAATAATAGCAATTAATAAATACTATTAGTATACAAAAAGATAAGTGTAGCAAGAATTAAATTAAAAGATAACTAGTAGAATTTTATTTATTTGATATTTTGTTATTATAGGAAAAACACCATCAAAAGGATGACAATGATAGCAATTAATAAATACTATTAGTATAAAAAAAAATAAAGTGTAGCAAGAATTAAATTAAAAGATAATTAGTAGAATTTTATTTATTTTAAATACTTGTTATTACAAAAACAACGTCAAAAGGATGATAACAATAGCAATTGATAAATACTATAAGTATAAAAAGATAAGTCTAGCAAGAATTAAATTAAAAGATAGCTAGTAGAATTTTATTTATTTTATATATTTTGTAATTACAAAAAAAACCCCTCAAGCTAAGTTTTCACCCTCTAGTCCATCCTGTATCTATTTAAGGCCCACTTAGCCCCTCCCACCCCTGCTATCACCAAGACACCAATTCATTTGTGGAACCAACAAATCTCAAGCTCTCTCAAGAACCGAGAAATCTTTCAATTATTTGACCATGACGAGGGACCTCATTTCCACGCTCATCGTCGCCGCCGCGGTCGTTGGCCTGTGCTCTGTCACTCCCGCTGCATCACTGCGCTTGGTGCCGCCTGTGGTCGTCGGCGGGTATAAGCCAATCAAGAACGTGAACGACCCCCACATCCAAAGCTCGGCCGCTGGGCGGTTTCGGAGCACGTCAAGCTGGCCAGCGATGGGCTGGTCTTCAGCAAGGTGGTGAGCGGCGAGGAGCAGGTCGTTGCCGGGACGAACTACAAGCTGGTCATTCAAGCGACCAAGGGCGGTGCTGGGAAGAGCGCGACGTACGGGGCGGTGGTGTGGGAGAAGGTTGACAATACACGACAGCTATTATCGTTTGATCCGGCGAACTGATTGATCTAAGGCGTGTTGTTGGACGACGGTTTTCTTGCCTTCTAGGATTTCATATTGGAGTTCTGAAAGTATGGCGGTGTAGTGTAACAAATGAAATAATGTATTGCTCGTCATATCATTGGGATAATAATAAGTAAGATAAAATGTGACCTAATCTAGGCCCCTTTTTGAAATGTTGGCTGGTTTGAAAATCAATTTTAACAAAAAGTGAGATTTTTTATGATTAATGATGAGGGGAAATGAGGCAAGAAGTATGCTGAGATTTTTAATTTTAACACTGGCCTTTTCCTATCAGATGTTTGGGAGTACCTGTTTGTCCAAGGTTGAAAGTGAGTGACTCTGGCTTCCCCTAGTAGAGAAAGGCAATAAAAAGACTTTGACCTATGGAAAGGTGGGATTCTGTCCATTGCCGGTAGATCAACACTCATAAGTACCAGTTTAAATAACTCCCCAATTTATCACATGTCTTTATATCTTCTTCCCAAAAACTACTATTAAAAAACGGACAAGATCATAAGGACATTCTTCGGGAGGTGGGCTTAAAAAAGAAGTATCATCTTGTTAGATAGGAAAATATTTGCAGAAGTAAAAAAATAAAGGGGTAGTGGGAATTAAAGATCTGAGAAAAAATGAATATCAGTTTATTGTGTAAGTGATGGCGGTGGCTTGAAAACAGAAATGGACTTCGACGAGAAATTGTGAAATATAAATACATGCTGAATAAGACCATTCATGAGGTGAGTCATAAACTAAATGATTCACCTATTTGGTCTGATTTGCTGAAAAGTCAAAAAATATCTACTTAAAAGGTAAGGGGAGTTTCTGTTGGGGAAGGAAAAAAATCTGACTAGATTTTGGTTGGACCCTTTGGGTATATAAAGATCCTCTTTCTATTTTGGCTCCCGTGCTTTTTGAATTAAGTGAAAATAAACATATAACTGTTGAACAAGCTTTAAGTGGGAATGGTCAAATATCTTTCACAAGATGGTAGTTTGACAACTTAAGAGATGAATGGATGCTATTTGGCAGGTAAATTGTCTGATCTAAATGATAAAGTCAACTGGGTTTTTTTTAGGAAGAAAGGGAGATTCACTGTAAAATCCGTATATACGATGCTTTGTGTAGTTCTCACTGAGAAAATTAAAATCTTCTTATGGTTAATGTCTAATGATGCAGTCCTAACTAAAGATAATATGAGAAAAAAAAATTGGTAAGGGGATCCGGGGTGTGTTTTTTTGTGACTGTGTCGAGACTATTGATCATCTTTTTTTTTTCAGTGCCCTGTATCTAAGGTAATTTGGCTGGTTGTTGCTAAATGTTTTGGAGTGTCGAATGTTCTCGTAAATTTGGATCAATGTTGGGCTTGGGTTGCCGAATAGAAGAGGTGGCTCTATATAGGGTTGCTGAATTTTGAAATGAGATACTAAAAAAATAAATTTTTAAAATGATCTCGGATGGAAAATGACCTAACTAAAAGTTGTAGTTCTTGAAAAACTTATGAATCTTTGTTGTTGACTACTTTTTGAATTGACTTTATTTGATGCCTCAAAAATGTGGGTTTGAATGTCTAAATTTCAAAATTTTGAATTTTTCAAACGACTGGATGGAAAAACTTCCTAAATAAGAATATTATAGATCTCGAAAAGTTATGAAACTATGTAGTTGGCCACTTTTTAATATAAAATCGTCATGCAAAAGCTATGTCAAATGTCTCAAATTTGAAATTCAAATTTAAATAAACGACCTCGAATGGAGAAACGCCTAAATGAAAATTATAGATCTTAAAAAGTTATAAATTCTTTTAGTCGACCACTTTTTTATTCTAATCCGTTTTAGGATATCAAATAATCAATTTTCACTCGGGTTTTGTATAATATATGGGGATCCGAATAAGATATGGACACATACATATGTGTAGCCCTAATGGAGGGGTGGGTTAGCGTGCGAGTGAGGGGTCTTAGGTTCAAATCCCCGCGGCGTAGGGGCCCTCCTCATACAAGGGGGCAATTGCATCGCCAACCGCCCCTACTGTGAAACCACGATGTAACCAGAGAGTTAGAGGCAAACTGCATACCCGCCTCTACCGAGCATCGCTAGCCGCCCATTGTCACATGCCGGGAGATAGGGCCGGGGCGGCCAGACCCTAGAGGCCGAGTGCGCCGCCTCTGCCCGCCACCTTCCCGTGACTTCTTTAGAAATTAATGCAGCAAACAAAGTAAGAGTTTGGTTAGGATTATCTTAGGACATTTTTGTGTGCAAGGGATATTCCAAATCTATAAGGAAATATCATATTAGGAAATAAATAAGGTTGCTTATAAAATGTATTCCAATCTATAAGGAAACCTTTAGAGATTAACGGATTACAAGTCTCATAGGAGGGCTATATCAGTAAGGGTCTGTCTCTCTTTGGGGGCAAGCAATAAGATCAATTTTCCCTTCCTTCTCTCCCCTCACGCGCTGCCGCCACCGCCCGGCCAAGCCGCTTACCGGCGCCCGCGCCCCGCCACATACGCCAAGCGCCGCCCGCCAACCGCGCCCCCTCCCGGGCGCACCGGCCATGTGTCATGCCGGAATCGATCCGATCTGTGACACCCATATAGTAATGTTATGTAGTAGTGCAAACCACAAACAACAACATGGCCTATTGAACATGTGAAAGATGCTGATGGGGCTGTTTGGTAGAGCTCCCTTCCACAAAATTGGGCTCTTCTCCGTAGAACTTATTTAGCTTAGAGCTCTACTCCACTAGACTTGTTTGGGGAGAGCTCCTCTCCAAAAACACGCTGGCTCCACTTGTCAAGGTACCTCTTTCCCCTTCCTCCCGTTCGCCTCTCCGACAGGGGCAGCGGTGGCGCCTTCGGGCGCCCAGCGCCGTCGCACGCCCTGCGGCGCCGTTGGGGACGCGCCTATACGCCCAGCGCCGCTCCCGGTTTCACGCGTTAGGGACCCGTGAGGCTGAGGGAGAGTTGAGGATGGCACCGCCACCTCCGGTCCTAAACGAGATCAAGTGAGTAGGAAGCGGACATGCGGTACTTGCTTCAGGGCGGGCAGGAGATGGTGGCGGCGAGAGGCGGTGGTGGCGCCCGACCTCCCGCCGCTGCAGGCGAGTGCGGATGGCACCACCACCTCTGGTCCTAGAAGGATCGAGTGAGGACCACTACTACTCATCCGATTAATGGTGTCGGGCAAAAATAATTTTCGGGCGGTTTTCATAACCGCCACAAACATAGGGTCACAATAAATCGACGATTTACCGTGGCGGTTTGACGAGGCCAAATAACCGCCATCGATAATCCAGAAAAACAAAAAAAAATGAAAATCCGATCCGGGCTCGTTTGGGCCTAGATCTGAGCACGCCCCCCGCCGAGGGGGGCCGAGGCGATTCGCCGCCCCGGGCCCGGATCCGCCATGGGGGACGGGATGTTCGGCCGGGGCGGGATCTGCCGTCGGGACTCGGATCCACCGCGGGGGGCTGAACGGCTATTTTCTCTATAACCCGGTGGCATGGTGGGGAAAGAAAGACGGAACGAACCGTTATTTTCTCTCTAACCAGTGGCATGGTTGGCAATTTATGTCATCTCCACATCTCTAGATTTTGGTGGAGTATCTCTTCAGAGCTCCACGAAACTTGGGCTGGAGCCCTTTTCCTGTATCACGGAGCTCCTCCACCTACCGTGTTTGACAAAAAAGAATAAAATAGAATAAAATAAAGTAAAATGGAGCAGAGCTATTTTTTTGTGGAGTGGAGCTCTCCCAAACAGCCCCGTAATCAGGCCTCTTGAACGGTGCGGCTCATCTTGTGAGGGCCGATCTTTGCGTCCTTGGGCAAGCTCGCAAACACAATTCGTTGCTCATCGGGCAAACTGACGAAGAAAACATCCACGACGGATCCTCCCTGACCCGGGCGCAATAATGCAAAGTTGCTGTACGCGACGCCTTGCGAGACCAATAGTGTTGTTGTGCACCATGTGCCCAACCAACCGCCCACGCCCGGATGTTGTGTCGTTGGACTAATAGTTGGTAAATGTTAGACCAACCAATCCAACCGCTTGAGTTCAAAAGATTGACTCAGCATACGACGTCGATGTCAGATTTGGATTCCAGCCAAGTACCTAGCCTGCATCCATTGACTAATAGATTTGCATGTACGTCACTTGCTAAAGTACACGTACATGCGTGTATCTTTTGTGCTTAACCCTTTTTATTGGAAGGTAGCTTTCACGCATAGCACAGGAAAAAGAGACATTTGCATGTACATGTTTGCGTAACATATACTAACAAATGTCCTTATGCATCGATCATCGCTGGCGGTCAAGGGCATTGACACAAAAACGTCACCTTTTTCTCTGAAAAACTGAAATTCGAACCCCAGAAACGTGACAAATGTCAGTCCCCTAGGAATTGCTGGGTAGAGACATACGTAGGTAGGAGATAATATGGCACACATGCAGGCATATACAGCCACGCAAGAAGTCACGAGGCGCCGGCCGAAACCAAATCACGGGCGGGCTCCCCTTCCCCCAGATGACCCTGCTGATCACGCCACGCCACGCCAGTCGCCAGCCAGCCTTGTCGATTTCGGCTCCGCGCCTGATAAATCCCAAGTTTCGTTCGGTTCGATCGCCCCGACACTGCACGATCGACCTCCTCCTGATCCTTGGCCTCCTCGCACGTCACAATCCAAATCCAGCACCTCCCAACCCAAACGATGTCCACGAGCTCTCCTCCTCGTGACCACGACGGCGACGCTGCTGCTCCCTGCTCGTCGCGGCCGGCGGCACCGGCGCCGCCGCGGCGCGTACGGAGCTCGTCGGCGGTGGAGCCCGATCAAGAACGTGAACGACCCGCACATCCAGGAGCTGGGCGGGTGGGCGGTGACGGAGCACGTGAAGCTGGCCAACGACGGGCTGAGGTTCGCCGAGGTGACGAGCGGGGAGCAGCAGGTGGTGTCCGGATGAACTACAGGCTCGTCCTCGACGCCACGGACGCCAACGGCGACGTCGCGGCGTACGGGGCCTTCGTGTACGAGCAGTCGTGGACCAACACCCGCGAGCTCAGATCCTTCACCTCGGCCAACTGATCCAGAACCAGCAATTGCATGCTTGGAGGCTAGCTTGGAGCAACGTGTAATTAAGCAATAATAATGCAATTATTACTAGGATCTCCTAGCATGCAGACATGCTCTTGTGATTTTGTCTCCGGTCCAGCCATCTTGGCATTATCGTACCGTAAAAAAAAAAAGACAGGGGACTTGCTTAAATTCAGGGGCTGAATTTTAGTTTCCTTTAACTATATATATAATAAAAAAGGGTGCTGCTAAAAAGTAACAAATTACTTAGTAGTTTGTTTTTTACAAGAGTGTTGCCTGAAATCATCCTAAAAATTTGGGCACCTGAAATAGTCGATTGCATATCATCCTGTTTTTCTTGTGCAAACTTACAGCGTTTCATTTTTCTCTAACTAGCAAACTGTTGACAGAAAAAAAAAAGGGATTTGCTAGATTTTTTAGGTTTCTGAATTTCTTTTTATTTTTAGGCAACGGCTATTGAACATATTTTATACTAAACTAGATCATGCCCGTCGGCAAGCTACGGTTGTTATCTTTGCTCACTTGACACTTCCGCTCAACAAGATTACATGATTCCAATAAGATTACAGACTTTGTACTCATAATAGTTGTGTGAGAAAAGAAGAGAACAATAGGCCTTAGATTTTATATTTCCTATACTTACAATTTTTAAGTTACCTTTGTTTCTCAATGGTTATTATACTTTGTATCACGAGAAATACTTTTTTCTGAACACGAGTTTGCTTGATCCCCATAATTCTTATCTTTTTAAAATGGACCGATGCATATAGCATAAAAATTATAGACATGTCGAACTAATTGCATGTCAACTATAATTATTTCTTGAAGCAAGAAACCTGAATAAAATTTTATTTGTTCAAATTCAAACAAGTGATCGAAAACTTTCTTCTTTGTTAGTCCTATCTATAAGAGGATCGGAATAACAAAATATTTACATATTAGTGATTCATAAATAATACTTTTGATTTTAGAATGTATACATAGTATGGATACAAATTCTAGGGAGGTAGTGAATCAGGGGCATCCCAACATCACGGATGCAGTTGGTTACATTCATCAAAGCTCACGATTGGTAATACAACACTCTCTCATTCTTGCTCGGCATCAAGCTCCGACCAGCTTGAGGTGGAAACATTATGCCCCAAAAGCTTTCAATTTTCATGTTAGCGGCATTGAATTTTTAATAGAACCAAATCAATCCATGGAGATTTGTTTAGTTTTTTTCCTTCTATTTTCTTCGATGGTCTAATCATATTCCTTGCGTTTACACGTGTCTATCCATTCTAATCTATGGTGTACCAAATATTTGATTAGATCTTCTTCCTTATATTTTTTCTATCTATTGTGTTTTTGTACCGGAGATTTTTTCTAGATAGAGTCTAATCGTCGCCCGCTCTAAAAAAAAACATGTAATTATAGGAAGCATGCTAGTCAAACGATGTCATCTTTAACTAAACATAGCAAAAAAAATATTAGCATTTATGACTTAACAAATTTATTATGAAAATATATTTCACAACTAATCTAAATGTACTTATTTTTGTGTCATAAATGTTTGTACTTTTCCAAATAATTTTAGTCAAATTGCATGTTTTGTGGAACGAAGGGAGTTCTAAGTTTTTTAGATTCCGATAGAGTTTCCAAATAATTTTAGTCAAATTGCATGTTTTGTGTGAATGAAGGGAGTTTTAAGTTTTTTTTTAGATTCCATAGAGTTTTTCCCATCCTTTTCTTTTAGATTCCGATCATATTCATTTTAAGTCTTTTTTCCCTTCTATGACCTTACGTTTGGTTTTCATAAATTAGGTGACTTATAAGTCAAAAAATTCAAAATAAGTGACTTAATTTGTCAAGCGGTAGGGGACTTATAAGTCATGAGACTTATAAGTCACTTGCAACAATTTTCTTTCTTTTTCACACCCCCGACTTATAAGTCACCCATTTTCTCTTCTTTTTTTTCCTTGACTTATAAAATTCTTTGCAACCAAACAGGCATGACTTATAAGTCACCGATTTTTAGTCACCCTACTTATGGAAACCAAACAGACCTAAAATAGGGTCGGAGTTCTTCATCATGCACATGTATCTTTTTCCATTGCATGCTGATCCATGCAAACCGGATGAAAATAATAGTTTTCTTTTCTTAGCATGCAAAGTGCCCGGACTTGTCCTAGCCAAGCATGTGGGAGTGCGCCTCGGCAGAGCTGAAGGGCTTAATTTGACCTCGCCTCCACCTAGAGTCTGTGTTTTGTTCTTTTTAGTAGTAGGAATTGCGTTTAGTTTATTGCAATTTCTATAGACACAATCGCAATTTTCAGTTTCAATAATAAAACCAGTTAAATAAACTACAAACCTTACAAAATTTTATATATGTGTTGGCACAAGGACAATTTAAAAAATTAATGCTATTTTCTTTAGTAAGACAAGGACAAATTTTATATGTGTTGGCACAAGGACAACTTAAAAAGTTAACAATTATTTTCTATAGTTAGACAAGAACAAAAATTTAATGTGTTCCTATGACAAAAAGTGTTGTTGAAATCTTCTTAAATTTCAGGCACCTGAAATATAGGAAAAGTGGAGAAAAAGGTTTGAGGACTTTATGCGGTACGGACTTCAAAACATCAAACACAAGCTAAAAAGGGTCAAATTTGAGAGAATTTTACCAAATTTAGCGAGACTTGGTCCGGGGTGGGATTTACTATTCACCGGTTGACAACAACCCAAGCAGGCAAGGCTAGTTTTCTGTGTCCGAGTGCTGAGTCCAATTGATTCCAAATTCAATCTTCAATCTCGTGGAAACGGGTAGATTGTAATTTTGGATGGTTTCCTACCGGCAAAAGATAATTACCTCTATACATAAGAGGGGTCACAACTGATTGAGGACAAAAAAAGACAATCTACTACCCTCTTCTTCTACATTTAGCTTTTCCAATCCGTGTGGTTTGACATGGTGTGCTGATGTTCTAGGTGTCTTGCCAATCCTAGAATAACCCTCTCGACAAGTCTTCCCAAAATGTATTCACAACCTTTTCGACCAAAGAACGAGTGTCTACGTCACATTGCCGACTTGCTAGGTTTCCTTGTAAAGAAAATGCATCTCATGGCCCATTTAGTTTCGATTTTGTTGTTTTGAAGATCAACATCACTGTTTGGACTAATATTATTGCTAGTGTTCTTGGAAACGGATCAAAGGGTGCAAAAGTGGACTTGGACTTAGGCAATCGCGTGGTCCGGATGATCAACACCTCAAACAAGACATTAGACACAATATTGAAGATCTACATGTGCAAAAGGCCATGACACAAGATGGAACCATGCGGACCACGCCGACACAAGATAGAACCAAGCCGGATCGCAAAGAAACAAAGTGAAGAAAAAAAAGGTTAATCAAGCCATACTAAGATCCTGATGATGAGCATCAGATTGATTGCTTTACTTCCTATAAAACTAAAAAAGCTAGAAGCTCCTCAAAAAAACTCCATTCAAACTTTCTCAAATTGCAAGAAAGTGACTTATAAAAGGGGAGTACAAGCTTTTCAAAAAGAGAAAATAAAAAGCGTACACTTTTATAGACCAACTTTCCAAACTTTTTTGGTAGACTAACTTTTCCAAACTTTTTTTGAAACAAGAATATTAAAAAGAGCAAACTTTTTAGCTTTTGCTTTATAAAAATATTAAAAAACTATCAGCTCCCTAAGATGCTCAGAAAGCCAACAAGCTTTCTAAAGACACAAAACAAAAGTTTCAAAGGGTATACATTTGTATTAAAAGCGTAGAAGCGCTTTTTTAGACTAACTTTTCTAAGAAGGCTTTTATAAAGTGCTTTTAGAACAAAAAAGCTATATCTCTCCCTAAACTAGACCAATGTTTGTGTGGGAAATAATGGACATAAAAAGATAGATCACAAGAAGGTGATTACCTTCTGCACGCAATCTCACTCAAGAACGAGCAGGATATCGACAATCTCAAATGACCAACAAGGCCGACCTCGGCATCATATCGATCTCAGGTTCTAATCTTATTACATGACCGTGTCGACATGCCGGCCCCACCGGTCAAAGACCAAAGGCACTGAGGCCAACT
>JADLZK010000415.1:0-298118 GCA_015847255.1 Hyparrhenia diplandra | reverse complement strand
GAATCTTCCTACAACCGACCTAAGGAGTAGATCTAAGCCGCCCAATCAAGTCGGTTTGATCCAAGGGCTGAGATTCATCCTATGGGGCGTATCGACACTCCGGCACCGCCCACCGCCCCTCGGTTATGGAGGAGGAGGTGGTGGCGAGCAGGGTGAGCGACGTTGGTGCTCTGAGCGAGCTTGAAGCTGATGGAGTCGGGGTTGGCCTAGGCCGAGGTATGTCTCATCATAGTTGTGTATTGTTTTTTCATGTATTATCACATATAATCATATATTATACATTACATGATTTGTTGTTCAAATTTATAGGTGTTTTTCAAACTCTTCTTCAGTTGCTGTAGGCTGAATTAGTGAATTGTGATAAGGTGTTATGGGCTGCTAAATCAATCTTCAAATTTACTATACATTTAGGTAATGATGTGCGCATGAGATCTCTCCTTTTTATACTACTATTATTTGTTATGTGTCTGCCTTTCTCCCCACCTAAAATTTTGGTTGGGCTCAACTACAGTGCACATGTGTCGGAGGCATCGGCATAACACCGGCCAACGGGCAAGACCATCCATCGCATCTCTTTTTTTTTTTTTCTTTTGACAAATCGTCCATGGCATGTCTTTGTGTACTGATGATTCCATGTGTAGCTTTGTGATCGAATTTGTCTTGCTTAGCTGGCATGGCCCATCAGGCCTGCCAGACTCACTGGGCTAGCAGCCCATCCAGCTGGCGGACCCAGCTTTTTGAGCGCTATGGTCGCCCTAAAAAATTTCTTATACAATTCGGTAAAAAAAATTCTTATACAATTCGGTAAAATTTCTTTTGACGCTATTTGATTGCCACGTGCATTAAAAGTAAAAAGATAATGAAAACAACTAGCCATACCATTTTTATCGCTTTTGTTGATGACCACAATTATTCAAACCAAGCCCTTAAACTATGAACCTGTCACATGAAAACAATTATACAATCAGCAAAGTAATTAAGACAAGAATACAACATGACTAATGATTGCCAGAACTGGGAAAAAATGAAGGGGTAATTGCAGTCACTTAAAGTAATTGATTCAACAATCAACAGGGCAACACTAAACAGGGTATCAATCAGTCTTATCACATGATGCAGGGAACGATTAGAAGAGAGCCATAATGGTTTTATTCCAGTTACCCAACAACACGTACATTCAAACAAATCAGGGTGGAGAATTCAGAATTGAGCCAACGAGCGGCAGCGGGCAGCCGAGCGCGTGACTCCTGGCGGACTCCTGGCGGGCGGCGCAGGCAGCCGGGCGCGCGATCGGGATGGCGGTACCGTGGCCGGCAGCCAAGGATCGCGCGAGTCCGCCGTGTCGATTGAACTCCTGTCATCGCTGTCGATTGAGTTCCGCATCCGCAAGCTGGGCCGGCCCATGCAACGCGGGAACTCCCCTGTCGTCGCTGTCGCAAGATTGGGATGGTCGATGGCTTGGTTTTTTTAATTCCCTATACTATGTATCACTGACCAGCGGGCCACAGGGTGGTCGGTGAACCACCCTGACCACCCTGTGGGTCCGCCCCTGAGCCCATCACGTCATGGTCAACCTCATATAATGTGATCCCTAGCCCTCGGGTTGAGAATAAACCCTTTGGAGGGCTCGCTCGCTACACAACCCGTGCTAACAGAGCCCATGCCTAAGGCCTCGTTCGTTTTGCCAGGATCGGCCTGATTGCAGCCCAATCCAGGTGGATTGAAGAGGCCCGATTCTTATCCAGACATAGTGTCAAAAGTGCGTTCGGTTGGGCCTGGCCTGGAACCGATTCGGGCCTAGGTTGGTTTTTGCTCTACTGTCTAAGGCCTGGATCCATTCCGCACCTCATCACCTCCGGAACGAAGACGGCTCACGCTTGACTCCTCACGACGCAAGGCGACGGCGGGGGCGGCTCGAGGACCTGAGGTGACGGGGGCCGCGCGAGGCGACGTCGACCCTACTTCCGTCTCTCGCCCGGTGATTCCCCTCGCTCGGCCTCCTTCATCCTCGTCTTTCCCCTTTCTCTAGGGTTCTTTGATGTTGAATGGTGGTACTGCTGCTGCCTTTGGAGCGGATGGATCGGCACGGCGGAGGAGGGCCACGTCCGTCCGCGGCACTTAGATCGAACCAGGAGTCAGTGAGGTCAGGAAACCGGGGTCCTTCAGGCCAGCTCTTGCACACACGATCCGGGATTAGGTACGTACGTACTCTCGTTGGATTAGCTACCTATCTAGTCTCTGATCTCATGGCAGTCACGGCCCCATGAGAACACTTTTTGCTCATTGTGTGTATATAAAAAATTAGAATATGTATCTACTTTTGTTAATCTGTGTTGCAGTAGTATTCTATTGCCATCTGAATATTGATTTGATTGATGGGGCAGGCTGGTGTCTTGCTGTCTATACATTCCGTTGGCATTTCAACCCTTCAAGGATTTTTTTGTGCTGTTGTAATTGCCGGTGAGCAATTTATGCCTGATTATGCTTGTCCTTAGCTGTTGCGTTAGATTGTTTCAAGTATGCATCTTTTTTATTGGGCACGCTATCATTGAAATTTCTACCGAATAGCAGCTATACAGACGTATCACCTTATATTGATACATACATTCATGGTCTACAATATTTATTTCCTAATCCTAATATATTTGAGGTCACCCTCCCTCTGTTCCTCTGAAGATATATAGTAGCTGTTCTTATTCTGTCAAGTTCTGTCATTTATCTTGTTTGGAGTTGTACCTAGGCCTATGCAGTGTCGAGGAATGTTAGGTCATTATTGTTCATCAAAAAGAGCTGTATAATTACTATGGTGATTGTTAACTGCTATGCAAGTATATTACTTTATTCTCTGCTAGCTTCTATCTGTTTTTATTTGCCCAAATCTGTTCCTAATTTCAGCGATGCATAATTACATCATGGTCTGAAAAATATTGGTTCTTGACTAGCACTAGAAATTATTGGTTCCTTTGCATGTTCCTATGCCTTGTTGAACTGTTCTGGAACCAGTTTGACCATTGTTCCAAAGCAACCTGAAAGAAGAAATACTTTCTAGTTTTGTAACCAATTTTTGAGCAATTGCAAAATGACTAGGTCTAGTTCTTGTGTAGCCTGAAATGTTCAGTTATCTCTTGGATAACTATCTGACAGTATAAATAAAATAGAAACTTTCATTATATTGCAAAGGAAGGCTTAAACATATACTTGAGAGTTCAGAGGTTCTATTTAAACATATATGAGAGTTCTTGTGTAGTGCATATAGGAGAGTTCTTCGATATGATCTCTTGTAGTGCCTACTAACAGTACAAAAGCTTTGGTGTCCTGCATCTTTGCTCTAATGCTCTGCATAAAGAAATCTAAACTGAAGGTTTGGACATTCATTTCTGTATTTGACAGACACGGGAATAGTAGAACTTTTATCTGCTACATTTCAGCAGCACTGTGGCTGAGTCTTTATGAGAAAAAAAATAATTTTTTTTTTTTTTTGCAGGATTACTATAAAATGTTTCAGTTTGAACCCACTACAGAATGTTACTTTTGAGAAAAATGCAATGATACTTGCAGGTAAAGGTTTGCGGCAGCACGGCATATGTGGCTCGGACGGCATGGATCCAGAATGGCACCATTGAGGAAAACATCTTGTTCGGGAAGCCCATGCACCGGGAGAGGTACAAGGAGGTCATTAGGGTGTGCTGCCTGGAGAAGGACCTGGAGATGATGGAATTCGGCCACCAAACGGAGATCGGGGAGCGTGGCATCAATCTTAGCAGCGGGCAGAAGCAGCCAGCTTGCCCGTGCCGTCTACTAGGACTGTGATATCTACCTCCTCGATGATGTATTCAGCCTTCTCAGTTTTGTTTATTTGTTGCTTTGGGTATTATTGTAATTTAAGTTTTGAATCTAGGAACCATTTTCATGTTTAGAGACATTTTAGAAACATTATATAATGACACTTTGGGTACTGAGTGGTCAGGTCATAATGCACTTCAATTTGGGCCACTGTTTGTGAGGTCATGAATGGTTTTGCTTTTTAATGTAAAATTCTCCAAGCTTGGTAATACTTCTGTTGGGATTAAGTTCATACACCTGCAGCTTTTTTATTTGTACGTATTTGGTAAGTGCTTGTTATAGAATGCAAGGAATGAGGCCTGGATTCATCTCAGGTTGAAACGAATAGCAACTTCAGCCCAGCAGGATTGGTTTTAGAAGAGAAATTGAACTCAGGCCTGAATGAGTGACACAAGTGGATCCACTGATTCCAGGCCTGTATTGATTCCGGCCTAGGATTGGATCAGCTAGAACCGAACAAGGCCTAAATGAGCCGTGCCACGATAGCGGAACAGTGGACCTAGTACATACGCGGCGCACGTCTCGTTTAGGCAAAACCCTGAATAATGCATCGTTGCGGGAGTCCGTCCTGCCATCACATGCACTTGGGTGGCCGTCGTCGTCTGGGGATGTCAGATGTGGAGTGTGACTCGGTGAGCACGAAAAATAGCTTTGACGCACGCGCAGTGACAAGACATCAGATGTGGAGTGTGACTCGGTGTTGCAGGAACGCACGCGCAGTGACAAGACATCTGGCGCGGATTTTCAGGGATCATCCCCAACAACCCGACGCCCCTCCCGGTTTAACAAAAGCGGCTCGCCGGGCCGGCAACTTTGTCGCTTGCAACCCTTGCACCTGCAGTCGAAAACAGATGTAGCGTGTTGACAAGAGAGACGGACACATCTCGTGATCTATATACATATACACAATACAGCACACCAGAGAGCCAGTGAAGGGTGTTTGTGTGTGCGTGTCAGCGACAGAAGGTTCAGTGCAGCAGATTTCATGGCTCGTGGCGTGTTCCTGCTCCTGGCCTCGCCGCCATTGCGCTTGTTACTAGTTCTGCTGCTGCTGCTATCTTCGGCTCGCGGCGAGGACCTCCCTGACCCAGGGCTTCACCGCCGTGGAGCTGGCCGAGGCGCAGTTCAAGGTGCAGAAGCCCTACGACACGCCGCTGTCCGAGCGCTATGAGTTCGTCAACGGCGTGCGGCGGATGTGGGTGTACGCCACCGACAAGCCCATCACCACCGCCCACCCCGGCGGCCCCCGCACAGAGACCAAGATCGAGGTAACACTACACAAAACCAAGAACGTCCACTTCGCTGCAGATGCTGACATGAGTGACATGCACAGTAATAACGGTTTCTTTCCCGGTTTCTTGTCATCGCCCGTCGGTGGCGCACGCACGCAGCTGATCTACAGCTCCGGCGTGTGGCAGTTCGAGGGCTACGGGTACATCCCGTACGGCACGTCGGGCGCGTCGGTGATGCAGATCTTCGGCGCGGCAGAGCACGCGACGACGCTGATGCTGCACGTCTACGACGGCAACCTCACCTACTACCACGACGACACGAGGGTGGTCGACGCCGGCGTCTACGACAGGTTGTTCAGGCTCAACGTGGTCCACGACGTCGCGGCGTCCAACGTGACGGTGTTCGTCGACGGCCAGCACCGGCTGACGGTGCGCGGGCGCGGTGGGGACTCGCACTACTTCAAGTTCGGCGTGTACGGGCAGACCAAGAACGGCATGTCGCACCGCATGGAGTCGTCCTGGAGGGACGTCAAGGTATTCACCAAGTGTTGATCCCGATAGGCTGCTTCGATCCGGACCGCCAGCCATATGGCGGCCACCCGAACTAGTAGCAGCAGCTCTCTGTTTCGTCTTTCGTACTGTAGCACTGTATAAACAACAACAACAACAATAATAATAATAATAATAAAGTGCTCACCGCCAGCCATGTGGAAATTAACGTTCGTATTCATGTTTCGTTTTGAGGCTGTTTATACCAAACTTGTGTGGTTAGACCCTGTTTTGCACTCATGCATTTTCTTTGGGTAAACCACACAAATTTGGAAAAACCAAAATTCGTGTGGCAAGGAAGGACCTCTCACACAAATTTTGAAAAGAAGAAATCAACAGAAAAAAAGGGGAAATCCAAAAATTTGTGTGAGAAGATGGCAAACCCCACACGAATTTTGACAGGAACTCATTCAAACAGATATCATGTCAGTCAACTCTACTCTCACTCATCCGGATGGATATATAGGCATGTTCTCACAGATAACACAACACTGAAGATTGTGCCACCACATTCTGGTCAATCATCAGGCTGCAACAGTTCACAACGTCACTGAACACCTGTTATGGAGCATTGTAACCAAATCTTCCACTCTTTTCATCGACGGGCTGTGAATGGCAGATGCATGACAGAAGGGAACTGATTTGGAAGTGATGAGGTGACAAGTGTGCCCAGTACATTCAGAACTTTCATCTTCTGCAATTCCTTCCCTGAAGCGCAAAGACATAATTGTCAGGCACAATTGACAATACTAAAGCAAAGATAATAGTACTGAAATAAAATTCAGAGATGCAAAAGTCATGCTAAAAGTATTACCTTCCTCGATCAATAGATTGGCTGTCCGTTTCTCCAGCTCGAAGGCATGGTTACTTCGTCCAACGGGTGACAATGACCGAAGCTCTACAGTAAAGCCAAAGGAAACAATTTTTATATAAGATTAATATAACAGTTGTGTAAAGTACAAATCAGAGAACAAAAAAGATTCGTGTGGCCTGATTGCAGTAAATTGCATTGAACTAAGATGGAATAGAAGCTTACTCTGTATGTATTCTTCCTGGTCTGATTGCTCATTATGTCTCAAGAACGCCTGCAGACGAAGAAATCTTTCACTCCAATCTTGATTGCTTGATTTTTGGTAGATGAGATTGATTAGGTGCTAAAGCAGTAGCTACAGAGCTTTGCAGCACTGCAGTAGAGGACACCACATTGCTAGGTGGCAGACTAGTAGTCACAAAATTTGCTAAAAATAGAAAACATGAATGCATTATAAAATGACAATTTAAAAAAATGCACTCATAAGGCATGCACTCTAAAATAAACCATTTTAGAATCACATCCTATATATAACTGGAAACTTAATTCAGGACATATGTGAAACTGAACTGAAATTAAAATTGTAAGAATTTTACTAATTTAAGATTTCTGAAACTGAATATATAATGAAGCTATTTGACTAGTACTGAATATATAATTAAGACAACTAGAATAAAACTCAAAAAGATGGACTGCATAATGCCGACACGCAAAACAGGGACTGAGCTGGGAATTTACTCTTTCTGAACTGACATAAGTTAGTTTCTCAATTCAATAGGACTGACGCTACATCCTCCTTTCCCTAGTTGGAGTGGCTGGTGGATAAAGCACCCGGGAGGAAAAAATAAGGATTACACAAAGAGGACAGTGTGGCTTGGCCAAATGGGTCAAAGACCAAAACGAGTTTGAGAAAATCCCATCAAACAACAAACTGTGTGTACCTTCAGATCATCATATTTCAACTGGGTCGTGCTGAAACTGATGTTGTCAACAACCAAGCTACAATCACTCATCTGCAAAGCATCAGAGATAGATTGGCACGCTTTCTCAAATTCCATCTCCAGCATGCACAATACGACATACTATTTTCTATACGGTACTCAATCTGGACTTACCGTCAGCATGTCATTCCTGTCATTACCGAGCACCATGACCAGGTCCTCCACCAGCACCATCAAACGCTCCTTGGATGCAACTGAAAAACAATGAAAAATAAATTCAATCAAGGAGAATCAATAAAAACAATGAAAAATAAATTCAGTCAAAATAACATACAATCAGTGATTCAGTCAAATCCAATAACATTCAGTCAATGCATGGACATTTCAGCATGGCTCACAAAAAAAAGGAAAATGCAGATAATCTTATAAATAATGCAGTCACCCATTTACATTGAGTGAGTCAGAGAGAAATTATGGGATAGAGCCCACAGACTAGGCCATCAGAGCAAAATAAAAAGTATATCAGATTCAGCAAAAATAAAGAATACAACATGTTAGAACTAGATCAAATCATGGATTTGAGGGTCTGCATTCAGAGATTAAGCTCTACAAACATTCAGATTAAGCAAAAAATACAGAGTAATGGGGAATGTGCCACAAACCTGCAAGGAGCGCGGATCTGGTGCAGATGAACATTGTGAAGGATGAAAGAATGCTTTGATAACTCGCCGAGGACAGACAATATTATTATTGTAAAGCATGGGCTACAAAAATTGGGACTGAGAGCTGACCTTACAATTTTTACATCACCACAGATGATACAAGAGATCAGAAACCAGAAGCATATTGGAGCAAAATGATGTAAGCAGCAAATTGAGACATAAACTCTCTTGGCATCCCAGACCATAGCTAACACAGGGCGGCAGATCATGAAGTCCATGGTGTCATAGAAGAAAAAGCTTGGAGGGCAGAACCATAAAATGAGACACCATAGGGGCACTGAGATGATGATAATTGTGCACTTCTTCATGAGCTGTGCATAACAACAGTATGAGAACAAATGAATATAAAGTGCTTAGAGAAGAAATGAAGTTGGTGGTGACAACTGAGACAACAATAAAAAATCATGTAATAAAATCACCCTACCAAAGCACCCTACCCAAATCCCCAAAACCACCTCCTCCCATTGCCTAGTAGGAGGCATGCTTTTAAATTTAAAAAAATAACCCATTGCCTAGTAGGGGGCAATAATGTTTAATTCAAAAAAAATACAAACAAAACCTATTGCCTAATAGGGGGTATGCCTTTTTTTTAAAAAAAAAAAGAACAAATTGCCGAGTAGGGGGCATGCAATTTTCTTCAAAAATGAAAATGCAAACAAAAAAACCCTACCCAAATCCCCCCCCCCCCCCACCATTGCCTAGTAAGGGGCATGCTTTTAAATTTAAAAACAACTAATTGCCTAGTAGGGGGCAATAATTTTTAATTAAAAAAAAACCTATTGCCTAGTAGGGGGCATGCCTTTTAAAAAAAAAACAACAAAGATCAAATTACCTAGTAGGGAGCATGCAATTTTCTTCAAAAACAAAAAACAACCTACCCAAATTCCCAAACCCCACCCCCCCCCCCCCACCTCCCATTGCCTAGTAGGGGGCATGCTTTTAAATTTAAAAAAACAACTCATTGCCTAGTAGGGGCCAAAGAACAAAACATTAGCCCCGACAAAAGTGAAGAAATCCCCAATCTATAACAAGTTGACAATTGCTCATAAGAGACATGATCAAGTTTAACCTAATCACAAGCCAAACCCCCAACCAACCAAAAAACCCCAATCCAAAGCACCAAACCACCATTTCCTAGTAGGGGGGCATTATTTTTCTTATAAAAAAAAATAAAAGACCAAAAACCTATTGACTAGTAGGGGGCATACTATTTTCTACTTAAATAAAAAGCCACAAAACCACCATTGCCTAGTAGGGGGCATGTTTTTTTCTTATAAAAAAACATAAAAGACCAAAAACCTATTGACTAGTAGGGGGCATACTAATTTCTTCTTAAAAAAAATGCCACAAAACCACCATTGCCTAGTAGGGGCATTATTTTTTTTTTTAAAAAACTAAAAGACCAAAACCTATTGACTAGTAGGGGGCATGCTAATTTCTTCTTAAATAAAAATACCACAAAACCACCATTGCCTAGTAGGGGGCATAATTTTTTTCTTCTTAAATAAAAATGCCACAAAACCACGATTGCCTAGTAGGGGGACCCTCCCAAAGACCCAGACCACCTCCCAAAGACCCACCACCTCCCAAAGCCCCGCACCACCCTCCCAAAAACCAAACCACCTTCCAAAGCCCCAAACCACCCTCTCAAACCCCCAAACCACCCTCCCGAATCCCAAAACAACCAAACCACCCTCCCAAAGCCCAAAACACGCAAACCACCCTCCCAAAACACCAAACCACCCCCGCTAAACCCCCAAACCACCCTCCCAAAGCACCAAACCACCCTACCAAAGCCCAAAACAACCAAACCACCCTCCCAAAGCCCAAAAACACCAAAACCACCGTCCCAAAAGCACCAAACCACCTCCCAAAGCACCAAACCACCCTCTCAAACCACCTTCTAGTTGTCTTAATTATATATTCAAGACGAGTAATAACGCTTACTTGCAAGTGCAAGTATTATAACAAAGATATATATTCGTCGATGCTTGTCCCGCAGGGCCGTGCCTATCCACAAGGACAAGAAGGTCGAATATAATGCTCGATCGAGGAGCAATGATACGCTAGCTTCTTTAGACGCATGCTTTCTGTTAGTGTTAGGTGTCACGCACGCACCTTTGACCACTATAACTGGTGGATGGCAATAATCTACTTAATTTAGTTTACCTTAACACGCGCCATTTGAGTAGTCCACGTCGTCCCTATTCTACGTATTTTATTCAATCCATCATTGACGTGACACATGCTTCGTGTATAATACTTCCTCTCGTTTAAAAAGCGCATATAAACTAAGTATCTCATGTTTTTTGTTGTTGATCTAAACATGAGGGGTTTACCCCCCTGCCGAATATATTAAGGGGCTGTCTATACCAAACCCTCTCAAACCACCCTACCAAAGCCCAAAACAACCAAACCACCCTCCCAAAGCCCAAAACACCAAAACCACCGTCCCAAAGCACCAAACCACCTCCCAAAGCACCAAACCACCCTCTCAAACCCCCAAACCACCCTCCCGAAGCCCAAAACAACCAAACCACCCTCCCAAAGCCCAAAGCAACCAAATCACAAGCCAAACCCCCAACCAACCAAAAAACCCCAATCCAAAGGCAAACCCCAAAACATACAACCCCCCCCCCAACCCAACCCAAAAAAACCCTTCACAAGGGAAACCACCATCCAAAAGTTAAACCACCACTATCAAAGCTAAACCCCCTCCAAAAAAAAAAAATCAAAACATAATCCAAATTTAAACCACCTTTCCAACCAAACCCACCTCCAAAAATACCCTCCCTCCCAAAGGAAACCACCATACAAAGATAAACCCCCATACCCAATCCAAAAACAAAACCCCAAACCAATGCAAACCAACATCCAAAGTTAGCATGACTAATAGTATGATAATGAACAATTTACATAATCCGGTGCCTTCTAGTTCATCTCCATCTACAAACTTTGCGAGGGAGATGCAAAGACCATGCCAATTACAATCAAAAAAAGAATAACCCCAACCAGTCCGTAATCAAGTTCTAATAATCACTAAAAATAGATAGCATCATGCTTGTGGATTTGGTCGCCTGGGCAATCAAAAATCAATACCCCCAACCATCTAAAGTTCTAAACACTAAAAATAGATATCATCATGCGGTGCATTTGGTTGCCTGGGAGTAGAAGGGCGCGAGCATGGATAGGGTAGAAACAGAGGAGGGGCGGACGACATCGAGGACATACCGTCGCTGGCGGATGCCTGGCTGGGCACCTAGCGTGTCCGCGCGAGCTTCCAATCAAACACCATCCGCACCGCCGACGACATGCGCCACCACCGACGAGATCAGCCACCAAACGCCCACCGACGAGATGCGCCACAATCCGTAACCCAACGTGACCACACCACCACCGACGAGATCAGCCACCAACCGCACACCGACGAGATGCGCCACCACCATCCCACCGACGAGATGCGCCACCACTAGCCCGCCGACGAGAAGCGCCACCATCAGAGATCCAAGAGAGGACAAAAACAAAATCAGAGAAATGGGAGGAGAGCATCTAGAACTGTAGGGATGGGGATGAAACAAAACAAACCAAGGAAGAGCAAAAAACTCACCAGATCAAAAAGTTCACCGGCGGAGAGGCGCCCCGGCGAACGCCATTCGAGTCGGAGCAGTGGAAGAAACAGAAGAAATGGGGAAGAGGAAGAGAACAAATGAGGGAAGGAGGCGAAATGTCCGGTTTGAAAACGGACATAATGGCGCGCTTAACGGAAAAAAACCCCGACAAAAAGAGGCCCACAAAACGCATAAATCAATCCCAAGACGCCGAAGGGGATCGGAACAGATCGGTCAAAGAAACAGATCGAACGCTCCAAAATTTGTGTGGAAACAACCAAGTTATCACACATGTGAACTTTAGCTTTTCTCTTCGTTTTTCCCGATCAGGCCGTTGCCTATTTTTCATGCATTAAGAGGATCGGAAAGTTTCAAAGTTATACGACACCGATAAGTTCTGTCTATTTCAAACCTCGCCGGCAAGATGCTAGCATAAATTCAGAACCAACCAAGAATGTTGACAAGCTAGAGCTAAAGCTTAGCAGCTACAAACACATATAAAAAACTATACAATAGTAGATTACGACCGTGGGTACAAGTCAAAGCATTAGGACCGCTTTTGGTCTACTCGACATCCACCACCGGATGGCAACGTCGGCGCCTATCACGAAAGAGTACCGCATGGCTTCCCTGGTTGCTAGTGGATGGCGGTGCGATGAAAGTTGGCTGAAATTCTTCAAAGGATACCTCATCGGCCTAGGCCTCGCCATCTCGACGAGAAGCATGAGCTTTTTTGCGAGCACCTTTCTTGCTTGTGCCTCCGGCATCGGTTGTCCGAGCTTGTTTATAGCAGCTAAAACAAGCGCCTGCTTAGGGGACGATGTCTTTATCCACTACTACACAATTATTAATGAAGGCAGCGGATTGGGTTTACGAGGCAAAGCGTCCACCTCCATGGAAAGGTCTGCATTAATGTAGACCTACGGCGACTTCGGCGGTTAATCCATTAACGGAGGCGGACGTCTTAAAAGGTTGAAACATCCATTAACGAAGGACGGCGCTACCTTGTAGTATTGAGATCGTTAGTGATGCATAGCCTAGGCGGGGATGCCATGTGTGGCGCTGCCCAAGCATTTCGGGTGCGTATCGTGGCCCGCCACATCGCGCAAAGAACGGCAAATGCCGAAGATTAGGTGACGGATTTCGCCGCCATAGGTGTGGCACGATTTTGTACTGGGAATAGCCGTGGGTCACCGCAACTTTCACACAAACCAAGCAAAGAACCGCAGTAACCGGTGGCCGCAGCGATGCGGGCGTGGCTTGCGTCGGCGCAAATAACCAAACACTAGCCTAGCTCTCTCGTGGCAGCCCTAGGTGTGGCATGGCGCCGCGTTGGCGGCAACCAAACACCCCTTGAACCTCCAAAGATAGCTTGATCTATGAGAGCTTCGTCGAAGGTGCCTTTTATAGGCCACCGGGTCGAAGGGGTAGGTGGATCGGACGGATGGTGTTCCTTTTATTCCAAAGATCGCTGGTGGAATGATAAAGGTGGATAAGACAAGTCGGTTCGCATTCCTTGTCTCCCAATTCTTATCAATAATAGGTCTTCCCCGGGCGAGCAATATCCAGGAGCTTGAAGACTATGTTGTCAATGGAGTAACCGATAGGTCGAGCGGATGATGGACTCATCATAAAGACCTTCAAGGGATATTGTCGGTATATTGGGTCTTAGGTTGCCTCGCCACATCAAGAAAGCCCCAACTAGGATGGAGCAGGTTGAGCCTGCTAAGGAAGAGACCCAAATTAGACGGTGCGTTGACTATTTGAATATCTAGATATCAACTAGATAGCCTTGCGATTCAAGTCTATCATGTTGATCTACTCGGATATGATAAGATTACCTTGTAACAAACTAGGAAATCGAAGATTCAGGTCATTCGCCATTTTATATGTAACCCTACCCCAAAGCTATACAAAGGAAGGTAGGGGAGATCCATTGATGAATTCGACAATCTGCTAGAAACCCTAGACAAAATCATTATCGCCCCATATAAACTCGAGTATATGATATATGAGAAGTATATCGAGAGAGGCACGGCGTCGCCGCCGGGCGGCCGCCGCCACTACCGCATCTGCGTCACCGGCGGATACGATCTCGGGCGGTCGGCGCTCACTCGCAGTGCAGGGTCCTTCGATCCCTCGATGCCGTGCCCGCCCCCGCCGCCGCTATCGCCGCTCCCCCACCGCCGCCACCACCGCCGCCGGTGGTGGACGCCGGTCGGGACATTACCCGGGATCTCGGGCTGAACGACCGCGTCACGCCGGACCCTCGGCCCCGGTCGACCTTCGTGAGAGGGGATTCCCGTGATCCCAAAACCCGGTGATCCCAAAACGCCGAACAGAAGCCGGACACCGCCGCCGTGGACACCGGCGGCGGTGCCGCCAACCATGGCGACCAAAGCACGCCCGAGGGCGTCCTCGGCCGCCTGAACCTCCGCGGATCGGGGGACCACCACCAAGGTCGCCCGGGGCCGAGGGTCCGACGTGACGGGTCGTTCAGCCGAGAGATCCCGGGTAATGTCCCGACCACCGCCCACCGGCGGCGGCGTGGCGGCGGCGCGGGGGGAGGCGGCGAGGGCGGCGGCGGGCGCAGCATCGAGGGGTCGAGAAGGACCCTACAAGAGACGCGACCCGCCCGAGATCGTATCCGCCGGCAACGCATAGCGGTAGTGGCGGCGGCCGCCAGGCAAGAGACGGCCCAGAGTGCTGAAATACCGACTGCGAGGGGGTAGCCAGGAGCGCCTCTCCTGAAGACAAATGCAAGTTCTTCTTTTGGCTCCTGTTGCACGATCGACTCTGGACGGCGGCTTAAAGAAAATGTTTCGGGCTACAGGACACCGACATCCGGCGGCACTCGTGATCGTGATCGCAGCAAGAAACGGCACCAAAGATATCGCCGTGAGAGTGCGTCTTTGCTAGAGAGGTCTGGTTTCGTGTACTGCTGCCCATCGGCCTTGTCCGCTTGGCTCCGCAGCCGCGCATCCTTCCCCGGATTGGTGGCTGATGTCCAGGTCCATCATTGGGTCGGCGCGGCACGGGGCTTCGACTCATTGGTCATTCTTGGCGCTGTGGTGTCTCTCGGAAGGAGACGAACAAAAGGGTGTTCCACGGTGTTGGCCGTGCCACGGTGGCAGCGATGCTAGGTTCATGGAAGACGAAGCAGGGCCATGGATGCAGGTGGGATTTGGTCACCTCGCTTCGCTTTGGGCGGCTTCTGTACCTCCCTGAGCCTCGTTGGCTTCTCCGTCCGCAAAAATTTTGTAATCGTCTAGGCTTTTCATCTGGCTTCATTATGGGGCTTGCCCCGTCGGCCGTAGCGTGCCGCTCGCATTCTAGGCCACTGTTGCTGGCCTTATAACAACTCTTGCTTCTTCTTAATGATGTACATGCCATACATGGTCGCGAAAAAAGAAGAAGTATTCTCCACTGGACGTAAGGTATCCATACTGAACTGGTATAAACCTGTCACATGTGCTACCCAGTCCCTCTGATTCTCTGTGCACAAAACATTGATCTACTTGTTGGACAGTAAATCCTATGATAGGTCCTCTAATAGAGAGCACATATTGAGACTACAAATGATGAAGTGGTGAGTAGTTTTACTAACTTTGTGTGAGACTATAAGCAAGGGGGCTTAGTTGTCCATGTGGAGCCATCTGTTTTGTCTGGATGTATGATTTATAACCAGAAGTAGCGACGGTAGAGAACCAAGTAATAGGTGGTTGGGTCGATCCAATGGTCTCTAACGCTATAGAGTCAATCCACAACCTGACAACATTAGCATATAACTGCCGAGTTGTAGACTGACTTGGCAGGTATCCCAACTATCACTACTAGTTCGAGGCTCACACCGCAGTGATAGGGGACATCATTATCGTGCCACTCAGATCCCATCCATTTGTTTATACCAACAGAACAAGTGGTTATATAACTGATTGTGTGCCTAGCTGTATATTTAATCCGCGTACTATGCGCATGTGTATAGGGCATCACACTACATATGCGGTTTCGGTTATATAGCTGTTGTGTGGCTAGCTGTATATTTAATTTAATCCACGTACTATGCGCACAGCGCACGTGTATAGGCCATCACACTATATATTCTATCAGTGGTACAAAGAAGTTCTGATTGAATGGAAGTCGTCATCCATAACTGCCGGAGGCAAATGTGATGCAGATTATTACATTTTCGGTGGCCGTTTCCATCATTGTCATTAGCTGTAATAAACATAGGGAAGACACAGATAACAGGACGCGACTATGCCAAAACAGTAACAAAATTAACGTAGGCTTTAGCAAACTCTCCGTTTCAAATCATCGGGCGAGTTCTGCGCTCAGTGCGGCAAGATTATGATAAGATCCCGTAGTCTCGCCCTCAGTGCTGGCGGTGTAGCTATACCTGCCAACCTCAACCTCGAGAGCCATTTGCGCCTCTGGGCGTTCCGGCATTTGATCTGAGAATCGCCGAAGCTCCACAGCGACCTGTCCCATGGCCGGCCTTGCAGTACCCGGAACAGCGATGCATCGGCTCACGAGCTGTGCAGCTGCATTGATCAGTCCTCCCTTGCTCGCTTCCTCGACTATGTCAGGGTCTAGAAGTTCACCAAGGGTGCCATTTCCCATGCTCTCCTGAAACATCAAGGTCAGGTTCTTCCATTCTTTGACCTGTGGATTCTTACCAGTCAAGAGCTCAATCAGGACGACCCCGAAGCTGTAGACGTCGGTCTTCTCGGTTATCTGGAAATCCTGCAGAAATTCAGGGTCAAGGTAGGCGAGCGTGCCCTTGGGCACCACCTGTACGTTGTCATTGATAATTGAGCACCCGAAGTCAGACACTTTGGCCACCCATCCTTTGCCGAGCAGAATGTTCTGAGGCTTGATGTCGCCGTGGAGCGTCGGGTGCGGCGGCGAGTGGAGGTGCGCCAGGGCCTCTTCGGTCTCCGCAGCGATCCTCAGACGGGTCGGCAGTGTCACCCGACGCCGAGGCGTGCCGTAGAGTAGATCGCCTAGGGTCCCGTTGGGCACGAACTCGTAGACGAGCATGGGGGCCTCGAAAATGGAGGCAGCAGCCGAGGAGCCTGACGATGTTTGGGTGGTTGACGCGGCAGAGCACGACCAGCTCCTGGACGAACTCCTGCGTCCTGGTCTCATCAATCTGCTTGCATCTCTTCACGGCGACGGTGGTCAATGATGCATCAGCAGCAGCACCGCCGATGGTGGCCTTGTAGACGCTGCCATGTGCTCCTTCACCGACGACGTTGAACTTGTGGAAGCCACGTGTGGCCTTCACTAGGTCTCCTCTGTCATATAACTTGAAGGAGTTGTTGCCATCTGTTTCGAGAATTCGCGACAACATCCGGCCTCCGTGCTGCTCAAAGTAGGCTTGTCTTTTCTTGCTCGCCTTGTGGAGGAAAAACTTGGGTTGAAAGAAAAGCAATCAGGGCAACCAAAAAGTCCGGCCGAAATTCCTGGAGACATATGATAATCAGAAGTTAATAAAAGAAATAGTAAAACCTTTTTTGCACACCCAAAACTGTCCTATATATATATATAACCTGGTCAATTTTCCCATATTGGTTGTTAGGCTGGTATTGAAAATTTAAATAAATCGCATTTGGAAATGCATATGCATGGAATGCTTATTTGGAGTACAGATAAAGGAGGTAATCTATTTGGTTGTATATCCCTGCCCACGCACGGATACCATCCAAGCCAATTTTAATCGTCTCATCCAAAGAATACATCCAAGCCTTATAAATATAAAGGGGGCAAGGCCGATTGAGGTGTCTAATTCTAACTAAATAAATCTAGCATTATTTTTTATGCCTTTAATTTATCCCTTAAACTCTATTTTTTAACCACATGAGATGGTGTGCTAAGCCTTGGGTACACCGGTATCAAAGACGTGCTCATTTTTATCTATCTTCTCAAAATAAGTTAGGAGTTTTCTTTACTGGCCTGACTCATCCATAAACTACAGCACGGAGTCGGGCCGTTTGCAGCCAGAACAAACAGTGCCCGACTATATGGAGTTGCTTTTACAAAATTGTTAGAGAACAATTTTCCTATTTTTGCCATAAGGTAAATGAATTACAGAGTCCGATCCGTCCGTGTAATTCTCGCTTTCCAAGAAGTCAAATATATCTTCAATTTTAACCAAATATGTATATGAAAATATTGATATTTATGGTGCAAAATTAATATCATCAGATGAGTCATTGAATATTTTATTATAAATTTACTTAGAGATACAATTGTTTCTAATATTTTTTTACAAATCTAGTTAAATATAATATAATTTGACCAGCACAAACTCTATAGTGAAACTTTTTGGAACCGAGAGAGTAGCACCGGAAGTACTAGGATTTGTATCAAGAAATGATTTGTGAGAGTGCTGTCGGAGGGGCTCACGGTGACGTGTTTCCAGTCAGCGGCGCTGGCGGAGGAGACGGTGGCTAAGGTTATGGCAGGGGTGGTGGCACGTGCATGGGGAGAGGAGAGGAGGCGGCGGCGGCTTAGAGAGAGAGAGGGAGGCGCAGGGAGAGAGGGAGAGGAGAGGTAACGGCCTTTTGGCTCTTTCTTTGCTTAAACATTCAATGGTTACGTGGCCCCTTGTATTTATGGTCCCGGCGAGACTTGTCTCCTAAGCAACCTCAGGGATCCTTATCGGATTTGGATTCTCCTTTCCTATTTTAATAAACTTGACTTACTAAACTTAACCAACTCTTTCCTAACTAACCTGGACTCGATATGGTAGTTGACAGTGTGGAATCATTGGCGGCGGCCACAACACTACAGTAATTCCTGAGCACGCGCGTGCAACCCTAGGGCGCGTTGGGCTGCCCGCTTGTCATGGCACAACACGAGGAGGCCCAAGGGGGCCAGGAGCGCGTGCACCTAGGAAGGCCAGCGGCCTGCCGCCGCCGCCGCCATCGTCTCATCATCTTCATCATCAAGGCAATATTATTTAGGAAATAAAATAAAAGGAAAATAGAATAAAGATTGCTTAGAAGCCAAGTCTCTCTAGGACTATAAATACCAAGGGATATGTAATCATTTGATTTTAAGCAATAAACAAATAGGGTTTATCCCTTATTCCTCTCGCCACGCGTCGCCATCATCTTCTTCTCCTCACGCTGCCGCCACCCGCCGCCGCGCCTCCCGCCAAGACGCTGCCCACCCACCGGCCGCCGCCCACTTCCCGACCGTCGTCATTGATGCCTCAGCCCGGCTTGGCTCTAACACCCGGTATCTAGAGACCAATCGATCCTTCGGCCGCCATTGTAATCAAGATCCATGGCTCCCACCGCCGACGAATTCATGGCGGACATCCGCGCCATGGCCGATCACTGGGAGAAGATGTTCGCGCCACTCTAGGAGAAACCCCAAGAGGAACAACACTCCGCCCCGCCGATCAAGAATATCCGCAACGACGCCTCCATCGACCCTGTGGCCACGCCGCTAATGGCGCCATCGCCAGCGCCACGACGCCCATCCCCCATCGCCGCCCTCGTCACCAATAGCCCCGACGACATCCCCATCAACGGCACCCACGCCAAATCAGATCCGGATGCCACTATGAACAACGCCGTTATGGAGCCACAGGGTTGTGATCACCACCACCAAGGAGGACATTACCATCGACGCACACCACCTGCTCGATGAAAAGCCTACCCAACTAGGCCAACATCTTGTGGCTACAAAAAATTGAACATGTAAGTCCCTACATCACAAGAAACACCATCTCTCGACACAGCTCACATCGACACGTTAACGCAATCACCGACGCCACAAAGACGTAGCCCAACATCGCCAACATTGACAACGCCATCGACAATACCGCCGACGCCAACAACCTCACCCCGACGCCATCATCCTCAACACCTCGAACACCGACAACAACACCAACAACATCATCATCAATGGCTCCGCAGCCACCGTAGGTCCACTCCAACCCACATGGTGCCGCCATCATTGATGCCACAACGACGTCGCCCGACATCGCCCTTGACGCCGACTTCAACATCCTCAGCCCTAACGCCGCCATCAAGATCAACAATGCCATCGGCGACACCAACAACGGCCCGACGTCTATGATGGTCGCCAACACCGACTACTCCATCAATGACGATGACAACCCCGATGTTCTCGACGTCGCCGCGCCATGAATGCCAAAAGCGTCCCCCACCTTCACAGATCGCGTGCACTGGGCACCAACAACTCCGGCAGCGAGCACCTGTACATGCCGGGCATGGGGACCCTAGCACCGATCGCGCCCCCATCAGCTCCTCGCCGAAGGTTCACACTGCTGCCACTCAAGCCGGTGCCTTCTCCAGTTGCTACAGTGTCCCATCAATAACTCGCGACACACCTTTCGTTTATCAGCATGACCAAAGAGATGCTAGTTGAGGACTAGGGAGTTCTCACGCGGAGTCCCGTGCGTGCCTTCGGACCTCCCACCAACAACGACACAACTGGCAACCTCGCCCCGCCTCGCTAAGACAACTCCCTAAATGACTACATCAACTGCTTCGAGAGCTATGTCCCCAGCATCGGCATCAATAGGGTTTCACCAAGTCCACCTCTTCATCCTCGTACTTCATGACGCTCTTCGGGCTGCCGCACAACAACATGAGCCCCACGATATGGAAGTGGCACTAATGCTCGCCCACAGACTCAACGCTTCTCCAACATCGTCGCCTATCCCTTCGACGGTCTACATGTTAATTAGTGTTTATCCATTGTAATCTTGTCAATTCTTGTAACAGGATGTAGATGCATTTAGGTGTTTACATTTACTTGTAATGCACGTTTGTATTTAACGTAGATTCTTGGATACTTTGGAGACTGCCAGTTGTATGCCGAAACCGCTTCAGGGCGACTCCTCAGCACAGCGCGGACGCCGTGCATGTCGCACGAGTGACCGGAAAATAAGGCGCACCGTGCAGCTGTGAGTTGTGGCGAGGAATGCGGATCGCGCCTGTTATATTGAACGAGAATTGCATCAAGAAATCTGCACCGTTATCACAGTGAAAACCTCTCTCTCTCGTGTTCCTGTTCATCATCTTCCAGTTATGGTTCTAGTCGCCGCGGTCACCACTCGCCGGGGCCGCGACGTTGCCGAGCTCCATTGACGGAGCTTGGTTCCATCACTACAACCACCACATCAACGATTCCACCCACAACGGCAACAATGAGCACAAGGTGGACATGGGAGACGCGACAGCTCCGGTGCCCCTACAGCCGGACACCCTAGCATTCGACGTCATCGACAACTTCATGCCTTACGAGGCCCTCACAAAGCTTAGCGTCGCAACTGTCATCAACCGCGAGCTACAACTCACTGCCAACACCGTCGAGCACCAGGCAACAACCACGGCATCCTCGCTTCTCCAGGGAATCACCCGCTACAACAACAACCACTATGTTCCTGTAGCTTCACTTCAACTCCAGGACCTGCTACAGCATAGGGGAGTATCACGGCATTCCCTAGCAGTGAGGCTTCATACCCCCGTCTTCGACAACACTGGCGCAGCCTCTCCTCGCCAGCATCTTGATACTGGAGGAGATGCCATGTCTTCTTCTGCCAACAGTGATGGTGGTCTTCTTCGGCACAAACAGCCAACCAGTAGCATTCACCTCGACCGTCGACGAATTCAACCCCACCAAGAACAATGAGAGCAACACCGACCTCCTCATGACCATAGTACATCAGTCAGCTATGAGCAACTATCACCTCGTATACCTTGCAGGAGCACCGTGCGATCCAAGCACCAAGACCCAGTACATGCTCTACATTGACTTCACAGCCCAACACGACGAGGCCCAATTGGCTTGGCGCGCGTGCGCCCAGCAAGGCCAACGGCCTACTGCCGCCCATCGTCTCGTCATCTTCATCAACAAGACAACATTATTTACGAAATAAAGCAAAAGGAAAATAGAATATAGATTGCTTAGAAGCCAAGTCTCCCTAGGGCTATAAATACCATGGGATCGGATATGTAATCATTTGATTTTAAGCAATAAATAAATAGGGTTTATCCCTTATTCCTCTCTCGCTCATGCGCCGCCGTCATCTCCTCATGCGCCTCGCAAGCGCACGCGCCGCCCACCCGCCGCCCACGCCCTGACCGCCGTCAAGCCCTCCGCCCACTACTAGGATTGTGTTGATACATGACGTTATCAATTGGTCATAGACGCTCTAAAAACTGTCATAGGTAACTATCCGTGAGGGTTCGAAATCTGTCATGGAATCCACGCATAAACCTTCATTGCTCAAAAACCGTCACAGACGCTGCTGGATCGGTGACGACCATAATCGTCATGGAATAGCTGTTCGTCAAGTTTACAGGCAGCGACTACAGCATATAGTGATGAAATTGAACGCCACTGATAATAATTCAGAAAAACAAAAAAACCCTACTAGGGTCCTATATACATCAGCCATGTTTCACCATTTCAACAATCAAATTCTTTATTACAAACTTCAGATACAACTCCTGCCACAAAACAAGAATCGTTACCAAGAAGACTTCTAATAGTACATAAGCAGATTATACATAGTACAAGGATTGTTCTTGAGATTAAATAGACTGACTACACTGAGTGCAATACATAAGAAATGACAGCCTGCATTAGAGTAACTGCTCTGCATCTGCTCCTACAGCTGTGGTTGCTGAACTGCAGTGAAAAAAAACAACCAGGAAAAAGCATGAGCTGCTGCTATAGTAGTGAATAAAACCGAAGGATGTCTAAGTAATCCACTACTAGTTTGACAAAGATCCATTTTGGCCATGTGCTCTGCTATATCATGTACTAATAAAGTACTTGTTAATTAAGCTAGAATCTTAATGGTGCATTTGCTGCTCACATCCACATATTAGCAGACTCTACTTGTGATTTCAAGTGAGCATATATCAAGAATAAAGTCTGAATGCTTTTTACATATTAGCAGAACAAAGTTATTCTGCTTTTACAAGTAGAAAGACTGAAGCCATTCAGAGATGCATAGAATTCACATAAGGCCTAAAATATGTACTGAAAGGCTGTAACTATTGGTATTCATAATAACTTGACGAATATAACTTCTCAAATTGTTTGCATATATCAACAGGCTCTGTATATCCTTAAATATTGTCCGCTTAAGTTTTATCTACTCAGAAAAGTGAAGGCCTCATGTATTGTCTGCTAAATAGTCTGCTTAAGTTTTAAATATTTGTCTGCTTAGTCAAATTAAAAAAAAGTTTGGATCACATATATAATAAATCAAAAGGTTCAAGTAAAAATACCTTCAAGTTGTGACAGGCCTTTGAGTGCTGCAGTGACTTCTTGTCATCCTTCATCTATTAGAAAATAAATATAATACTAATCAGCAAAATACAGCCATTCAGTTCAGATTGGGTTGTTCAACAAAAAAAAATAAAGAACCCAAAATCATCACATCACATATCACAAACAACCTACAGTTCAAAGAGTTAAGAGGATGCCTTCTAGAATAATTTATCACATTTCTGCAAAAGTCAAGGCTGTAAATCTTAGAATTTAGTACGAACATCAAAGTAATGCACTCAGTTACTGCAAATTTCTGCAGTAAAAAATCCCCGCCCCTCGTTTTCATTAGGACAATATTAACATCTCACGGAAGAATAAAACTTCAGTACATACACATGCTCAATGATACAGGACCAGGATTTATAGGAAAAGTACACAAACAGTACCTGTGAGGCAATAACAAAATGCATATATGCAGAAATCCTGAAATTGGTTGGCCTTGTAACCTGGATTTATAGAATATATGGAAGTGGTCAGCAAGGTTACGCTCGAACAAAAAAATACAATCACAAGGTGGCAATATCACATGATATATCAGTTTGATGGAAGTTCTTGATTACAAAGTAATTTCTACACTCCACAAATTAAATCTCTGACATGCATAGCTCACTAGGACATAAGATAATATTTGGGGAGACAGATGACATACCAAGCTAACATTAGAATCCTAGCATCGGTGTGGGGAAGAGTGTTTCAATGCCTTCTGGGCTGTTGCAGTAGGAGAAAAAAAAGATATATTAACACTAGATTCATCTCTGAACGCTGCTGTGAAAAATAAATTTCATTCACCACCAATCTCTACATGAGACAACGAAAATCATAGAGCATGTTCCTGGAGTACAGAACAGTAGACCACAAGCTTACACAAGTCCATATTTTAAATAAATAGCAGGTCCAGCCAAAGACAATACTCTGGCTTTTTCTCTGTACAACGAGCAATAGTCTAACCACCCAAACTAACAGCTCAATGAACAGAAAGCCCGAATGTTGATGCACTAAGAGATGTGTACCTACTAAGAACACTACATAAGAATGTGTTAGAATGTCGATGCACTAAGAGATGTGTGCCTACTAAGAACACTACATAAGAAAGCAATAATGCCGCCAGTGGAGATAATTGATATATGGATGTGTTAGAATGTCGATGCACTCTGGCTTCTGGCTTTTGCTGCAATGGAGATAATTGATATATGGATACCAGAAACAATATTTACTAAATTTAGCCCTTGGCAACACCCAGGCTGCAACAATGGCAAGAAGAAAATACATGGATACCTGCAGCTTCTTGGCATCAACGACAAGCAGAACTTCTGTAGGATTAACAGTCTTCTTCACTTCTTTCAGTTCATCCATCATTGATTTATCAATCTGAATAGCAGAAAGGTCATCAGCAAGTGTCAATGATGCTAGTTTGTATGACATACGAACTATGTTTTGTATAAATCAGGTTCAGAATTCAATTCCATATAAGTTGGCACAAGCAATACAAATAAGTCGAAAACCAGAGCACAAGCAAACTTACTTCCAAGTTACAGTTGGTGATGACCTGTGCAGAAACGAAAAGCAATACAAATACCCAGAATGTACAAAAGTTAACAGGTCCATCATTTTAAACTCTGTCAAGAAACAAGGAGACACTTTCTCCTCCACCCAAGAGTTCACTGACCTGCAATTTCACAATAGTGGTCAATGAAAGTAGCCTTCTTAATCAGCCACCAAATAAATCTAGATCCATAAATAGAATTTCATCCCCAGATTAAACAACATGCTAGGTTTACCAAAAAATATCAAAATATAGATTGTGAGTGCTAGGTGTGCATCCACGGTGCTAATAAATAATACTTATTTTAAGTTACTGATTTAGCAGTTTTCATGGTCCAAAATCTGAAACCTATCTGTATCAGGGCCTTAAACATGCTTAATAAGAGGAAGTTCCAAAGAGTGGAACCAATTAGAAAATCGATGTTAATGTGAGGCACCAATCAGCCATACTATATCAAGCCCCACGTAAGGAGCAACCAAGCAAATCAATATTCTATTCGACAGACTAAGCTGATCCATAAAACAACTAAGCTGATCCATCTAATTCTCCACAGGACCTCAGGACTGCACTTGTCCTTGTGCATCTTCAACGAACGAATGGAATGCCTGAATTGCAAAAATCTAGAACCAGATTTCGACCCTGTATGGCTGTATGCTTAGGATACCCGAGGTGGCGAACTGGGAGTCTGGGACTGACCTCTTCTCGGTTTCCTCGCTGGCAGGTGTTTCCGGTCGCCGCGATCGCAGCAAGGAACCACGCCGCCGGGCGGCCTTCTTCCCTTCCAGGCTGACCTTCTCAGCCTCGCCTACGCCGTCGACCGATCTGGACTGGCTGCACCGCGCCTTAGCGAGCGCCCGTGGAACCGGCGGTCCAGGCTGCCGCCGCGCCGATGCGGGGAGGTGGGCGGGCGGAGCCTGGAGGGCGAGGCCCCCCCACCTTGAGCCGTGGCGACGGATCGGGAGGAGATCGCCTCGGGCACCCGCGGTGGCCGCCGCGGCTGTGTGAGCCAAGGGGAGGGTGCAGTTGGAGGGGAAGGGTGATGGAGAGAGGACGCCCGGTGGCGAGTCACCTTCATCGCCGCCGGTGGCGAGCGCCTAGTCCATGGCGGTGGCGGCAACCCTAGCAGAGAGAAGAGGAAAGGATAGAATAGAGGGAGACGGCGATGGGAGGGAGTCCGGTGTTGGTCGGGCACGGACGCCGAGACTCCCCGTCAACCGGGTTTCATAAAAATTTCGGGTCCAGTAGTTCTCATGTGACGCGGCCCAAATATACACGCCACCGCAGTCAAATATCAAGCACGAAGGTGACGCTGGTTCTCATGACGCCGCCGCAGATCTCCATATTTTTGCCTCGGAAAAAACTATGACTCGACTCGTGTTGATCTGTACGCTGCCGCAAATCTAATATTGGTGACGCTGCTTTAAGTCCAAGTCACAGATTATAGTGTCGCTAATAAACTTTTTCTGGCACAGTGATGACGTCCATGTCACTAGGGGTCCCACCATCCACGCCACCACATACTCCACTGTAATGTATATTCTAAAGCGTCATAGATAACTACGGAGATGACAAATGGTTGAAACTGTCATAGACTTAGCAGCTAATATGCAAACCGTCATAAGGCCGTCATAGATTCAAAGTATGGGATGACAGTTTCAGAAACCGTCACCGTGAAACCGTCATGTATCAACACATTTCTTGTAGTGGCCCGGCTCGGCTCTAACACCGTCGCACCTCCTCGGGCCCTTAATGGCCCGTTCTCCGCCCGGTTGTCTGGTCCACGTTGGACGTGTGGCATGATCACATACAAAGTGTAGCGGTGCAATTGAGCAAGTTAATTATTTAGTTGTTACTAGAACATCGAGTAAATTGTGGTCCGACTCCCTATGTTGTAGTAGCAGCAACGTAAATCTGAAGGCCTCAATGTGCTTCTACACTTTAGAAACACCGGTGAAACAAATTGGAAATACTGTTGGATTTTAAGGTATTATGTGCCCTTTTTTTTGGTGAAGAAAATTCGATTGCAAGCTGAACTTAGTTCAAGCAGATGAACCTGCAAGTTCGATAAATAAAAAATAATGTGTTGCAGCTTAAGAAAAATGCTCCTACAAGTGGCCACTCGTGCTGGGAGAGGGAAGGGATCTTTCTGGCATTTTGCAATATATGCATTTCCTCTGGTACCCGTACGACAATGACAAGTGAATGAACCAATTGTATTCTTGCACACTCCGTAGCACTTATCACCGAGAGCGCACTCATCAACATCTGCAATAAACACGTAACGTCCACATTTTAAAAAAAGAGCCAACGGATCATATATATGGTACTCTCATATGTGTATCTTGGTACACATGGTCCAGGGAAGTATATGTATACCGAGTATGTGATGATACTAACTGGACTATTTGGTGTAGTATGTATGTCTAGTATACAAATACAAATATACATATAATACATGGTCATACTTATTTTATATAATACTACATTGGTATTACGACAATATACTAGAAAAATGTGGGCTATATTTATTTTTTTTTTCATAGTAAGATTTGGAGTGTCTTAAATGAGTTTGTAAACATATTCAATCTAATAAACGAGTATGCACCCATATGCAAGATATGGTTTATTGAAGATAGAAGTAGTTAAACCGAGAATATATAGAAGAAAATCATCCTATATAAATAATTTTTATATTATTTTTATTAGATCTCCCGTTTCAATAAGGTTCTGAGTGAAGTTAAACCACTCAAAGGATCGTAGTGTAGGCTGCCATATATCTACTAGATAGATAAGCGAGCTTCGCTGCGCTTGTTTTAGCCTTGTGCATGTTCTTGTTGTTGTTTTGGTTAAAAAAAAAAAAAAGATAATAGGCCACGAAAGCTTGCCGACTTAATTCTTCGGTGTGTTTCCACTATAGAGTGGACGCACTATGCACCCTATCGGTCACCTCTCGTTAAACAACTATTATCGAGATGGTAGTATAGACTTGACATGATATTACCGGCCAACTCTCGATCGAAGGACAATTTGTTAGCGAGGTGGTAAGAGCAGCAGGAGGCGGTGCGATTGGCTGTAGCACCGGATGGGGCATGGGGGCCATATGCCCAAATCTTTTCATGAGATGTTGTGAGTAATTTTTTTTTGTTGCCAAACACTCTTTCTGCAAACACTTCTTTTTTCAATGGTGATGCTTCTTATTTTATTGTACTCTCAGAAAGGGATGGGGTGGGATGAAACTAAGCAAAAGTAGTTTATCCCAACTTCACATGCCATCGGTGGCCGGTGGGCCTAGTACTAACAAATGCTGGATTTGACGACACTTCTCAAGGATATAGCTGTAGGCTTAGCTGTTGGATTTGACGACACTTCTCAAGGATATAGCTGTAGGCTTAGCCGGAGCTCACGAACCTCAGGGCGCTGCCACTGGGGCTCGCGGCCTCTAGGGCGTGGCCATTGGGGCCATATGTATCCATGTTGTCCAGTTTTGATGATAAGCGATTGTCAACATTCCAACATTCTCATTCTATATTCTTCTCTCTTTAATCTTGATTACCCTAACTGGCGCACAAGCGGTCGAGGACGGCATTGACATGTGTCAGAGTGTGGAGGACACGTACATGGTACGCTACTTGTGGACCGGTTTGGTGGTTAGAGCCTCAAAACCATCGGCGGCAGGTTTCGCGGGGTTTGGGTCTCAAAACCCTGGGCGGAGGTTCCAAGGTGGAAGGACGACACGTGGTAACTTTGAGGAGTGCGCATCGAAGCGAAGCTACTGGTGGGGAAGGCACGGTGGTCGTCGGATCAATTTATCCCGACTGAGATCATATTGCCCTTGGTAATGGTGTGGCTCATTTAGTAACTAGGGGTAGTATATAGTCATTTGGATAAGAACTATAAGTAGTGATGGCAGCCCTCCCTTCCTCTATGCCTCTCCATTTTGCAATTTTTCCTTTTGGGTTTCTGTCTATAGTTGATGTACTGTGTGAACTACGAAAACTTTCTAGTGATCTGTGTTTGTAGGAAGTGCAGCCCTTAGTCCGCTCATGCCCTCCGGGCTTTGTCTCTCGATCGTGTTCTTCATCTCTTTCTTCTCTATTGAACTCGATTTCTTCGTTTGTGGATCGTTTTGATTGATTTTTCTTGCTTTGGATCATCTATGTTGTGAACCTAATCAATTCTTTTGAAGAAATTTGGTTGAGTCCACGTGAGCACATAGATCGGAGCAAGTTCATGGCTACGTTTTTAGGAAACACGTTTTTTTGCACTTGATTTGATTTTCCCATCGATTCGCCGGTGTGAAGTGCTTGTGATCTCTTGGGATTAGCCTCTCCTCGCCCTAGTTCATATGGTTCAAGTTTCATGGTCTAAAGTTTTGATTTGAGTAAGTCTTCATTGATTTTGTGTTCTTGGCGATTTTTTTGCGAGCAACTCGCCAATAGCGGACATGTCCGTATCAATACAGGACAGGTCCGGGTATTTCCAACTTTCAAGTTTGGAGCTGAAATTTTGTGGAGGTGTTCCCCATGGTGTATAGAAGCTATGGTTAAAATTTGATGTTTTTTGGACATCTATTTATGAGGGTTTAGATTTTTCTTCCATTGTATGCTATGTTGTCTTAGAGGTTCGATATTACGGACACGTCCGGTATTGAGTCCAGTATTTGCTTTGAAGATGTACCGATTTCTTCCTAGATTGGTCATTTGACTCCATTTTGGGTTGTATTGCGTTGGAATTCTATCATTCCATGGACATCATCTAGGTGCTTTTTCACCGCTTGGCTTGAGTATTCAAGATTCAGGACCTTGCTTCTTTTCAATAGAAGTGAAGAGAGTCTCATTTTCTCGTCTATTGGTTCGATGATCTTTGGATTCTCATCTAGCCTGATTTGTGGTGAGTCATTGTGTTTCGAGGGAGCGTCTACTCTTCTCTAGGGTCATTGCATCATGGGGGTTGCAGATTTGCTTTTTGGAGTCTAAATTTAGGACAGTGGCCAAATAATTCAAAAGAACTTTTAGGTTCCCATTCACCTCCCCTCTGGTCTCAAGGCCACCAAATTGATCCCACCTAGGTCGCAGCCATGGGGCTCGTGGCTGTCGGCCCTAGTGGCCTCAGAGGCTTGGTTTCCAAGGAGTGGTCACCGGTCCTTGCAACCTCTGCGTCACCCTTCCGCACGGGAACGGGCGGAAACCCTAGCCGCCACCGAAACTCCACCTCCTCCCTCCCCGCATTGCCACCACTAGAGGGGGCTGCATGGAAACCCGCGTGGCTCCCTAGAATGGCGGGGTGAGGCCCTTCACCCAAAGACCGGTCGTGAGCTCACCGAGCGGGAATATGCTTGTCGGCCCTACTCTCCTCATCATTGTCTATAGCTATGTTCGGGCGGTCGGCGCGGCTTATCTAGCCTCCCCGACTACGGATCCGCCCTGGTGCTCCTTTTCTCGCCTCTAGTTGGCCTCTGGCGGCCGATGAAGCGGATCTAGCTTCCTATGCTGAGATCCACGTCTCCCTCGGCTGGATCTGCGGCCCGACGTGGCTCTGGCGGCTCGCCAGCCGGGGCCGCCCACCGCCGCGCGCAAGGTGGCGCCGACGCACCACCATCATAGCACAAAGGCCCGGTCTCCGGTCTCCGATGGGTGCATGAATGTGGAGGACGAACCTCTAGAGGGTGGGTGCAAAACCTCCTGTGCGTCACCACCTCTTCCCTATTTCCGTCGGATCAGGCATCATTGGGCGCGACCGGCAGGGATGTGGGCCCATGGGCCCGGATCCGCCGTGTGAACCTCGGGTTGGTCTTTGTGTAGTTGGCGGCAGCCCCCCGCAGCGACTTCTCATGCGTCGGCTCACCGTCGCCGAGCCTCCTTGCGCGTCCACCCCACCGGCACCGAGACTTACTGGGGTAGCCGCAGTCCCTCCCCCACCCCTCCGCCGCTTGATCCCGGCGTCCGCGCCCGGCCGCACCCGCTCTCGCGGCCATGTCCACGACCAGGTGACCTTCTTTGTGGTACGATGTTCTATAGATGCATGTGCAGGAGCCCGGTGTTTGTCGTGGGCATGCCGGCGATAGGGCTGTGTGCTCTTTGGTTTCCTATACTACATGTGCATATGCGGTGCGTGCAGTTTGACCGCGAGCACGCTGGCGGTTGGGCTGGTTATCCACACGAACCCTCCCCTTGTGCCTCTTGTCGGGGAGGGCAGAGCGCCGTTTCTTCAGAGTGACGGCGTCGCCCCTACCTATGCTGCGGTGGCAAAGGTGACAACGTCGTGGCGGGCGCGGGGCATCGATAGTAGGAGCACTTACGAGGGTTATGGGCAAAAGCTCGATCTAGCTCTCGGCTGGACCAATGGTGATGATTTCCTTCTTGAAGGCGTCGTTGAAGAACCTCGCCGCACCGCCTCCTCTCCTCAGCCTCTAGGTCAATGCGGTTCTCCAAGGCACAAGACTCGGGTGAAAGCCCATGCTAAGCTCCACGCTTGGTCGACGATGATTACGCTCGTGTCATTTACATCCTTGGAGGCGTCGTCGAAGAGCTATTGTTCCATGGTGTTCTTGTTTTTCTCCTTGTTTGTGGGTGTGCCACCTTTCGCCCTTACGCCTTTCGCTCTTACGTTGGGGCGTTTGTTGTTGTTTGTTTTTCCATATTCATGGATATGCCACAAACTTACCTCAATGTTGGGACTATTGTACTGGTTTTTAGCCCGGTTTTTCAAAATTAACCGGATGAATGCGTTAATATTATCAGGCGATCAATGAAAATCAGGTGAGCCCCCGACCGAAACAAAACAAAAAAAAGGCTCCAAGATGTGGTCTCTAGAGAACGGCTGTCGGGCCACAGCCACTGGCCTCATAGCCTCCAGAGCACTGCCGCCACCACTGGTGCTTGCGGCATCACATCAGGAAGGCAGCTAGGAAGAAAGAAAGAGCCACCGAGGAAATTGAAAAAATAGAGAAGTAAAGGGCAGTATAGTCATTTTATTCTTTTGGTCTACATGTGAACCTAGTTTGGCGAATATATTTCCAAAGTAGCTTTAGCTTCAACAAAAAGTTGCTATTAGAAGTTGGAACACAGAAAACAACTTACAACTACACTAGTGAAGCTGTGCTGTGCCAACAGGACCTTAATATATCTATCTATAATTATGTGTCATGCATAAAGGAAACTAATAAAACCTGTAACTACTGAACATCGAAGCAATCTCATATATAATTAAATTAAATGTTTTCCTGAGTTATGTTTCTTGTATTTATATGGATCGAAAAATGAATGAATAACTATATAATAACCAAATAACAAGGATTCTGAGACAGTATAACAGAGGGGCTAGGAAGTGGATTCACCTTGGCAGCCGTCAGTAAGGTAAGGGTTGCCGTCGAAGCCTTGGTTGCACTTACAGAGGTAGCCTCGTCCTCTGGTTGCGTTATAGCAGAAGCTGTTGCTGCTAACGCAGGCGTATCCAGGCTTTGTGGGTGCCGTCTTGCAGCTTTCGTTCCCGACGGCCCAGTCAAGGACCACCGGCGCCATTCCACCGCGGGAGCTGTTAAATGCCAACGACAACAACTCCGCCGAGGAGTTGTTGTTGAAGCTGGAGGTCGTCGACGACGACAGCAAGTGCGACGAGTCCATGAGCGCAGCGAAGCTGCAGCGACTAAATAAGTCCTCTCTGCCGTGGAACCCAGAGGTGTTCATGAAGCCCTCGTCGAACCACACCCGGTATTTCCGCCGCCACTTGGGGATGGCCGTCTGGCAGCATCCCATCCCGGAGCAAGGGTTTAGGGACATCTTGCCTCCAAAGCACATGGCCATGCACCCGGTCTGGTACATATCAAGAGAGTTGTTCTCTCTGGTGTTGCCGATGTAGGCCAGCGCCCGGCACCCTACCACCGTGAACTTGTTGGCCGTGCTTGAGAAACTGTATTTGCCCATGACCCAGCCCCAGTTTTTGGTCACCATCTTTCGAGTCGCAGCGTCGTAGCAGTAAGAAGAGATAGGCTGGAGCACCTTGGCTTTACCGTGCTCCAGAGAGATGTTGAGGATCTCCACTATAGCTTGTTTTGGTGCAGTATGTTTGTGCCGTGTAACCATGAACGGCTTAAGGACGCCGTTGCGGGTGTAATTACACGAGATTTCGAATCCCAGTAGCCAGCAGTGATCAGGTCCTATGCCGAACGGGAAAGGGATGTCCACGCCGCCGCATGATGTTTGGCAGTCCGGACCGCTAATACTACCCTCCCCGGCAGCGGCGGCGAGCCATGGCATCAGCACCACGACCACCGCCGCACTGAGACACACTACTAGTCCTGCTACCAATGCTGATGAGTGGGATGGCATGACTGACACTAGCTAACCAGGCTTCTTGGGCTGTTGATGGTCTGATGGACTGGGAGCTCTGCTCTCTCCGTAAGCTACTTGTCTAAACATTTTATTTGCCAGGCCTGCCACCTACCGCCGGTGACTCAACTTCAGTCTTCAGAGCAACCAAAGTACAGTAACCAACTGCAGAGGAACTGCTGCTTCTGTGCTGCGGAATGGATCCAATTTGTGTGTGCCCATGGTTGCTTTCCTATGAGTGTCAGCATCTTTCACTGTGCCATTTACCGGACGCATCTCCATCAAACACATGAAAGATGCTGACACTGATTATTACATTTGATAGGTTATAATCTAATTTTATTTATATTTGATATTCCGCCATCACGTATCTCACATGATTTTCCTAAAAAAAAAAATGTATCTCACATGATTCGATGATGAATACACAATATTTGTTTTTAAAATTATATAGTACAACGCAGACAACAACGACAATGCACGTGCACACCCCTATAAATATACATAGACAAATCCTATCTCTATGAGCACTTTTGAAAGACTGAGCCGTCTTGACATTTGCCTCGCGGTCGGCTGGGGAGAACATTGCTAAACCAGGCGGAACCGGCTCCTCTAACTTACTCAACTGCTACGTCCACAGACATACTTCGCCCGATGCCCTCCATCCCTGATCCAGCGGCAGGAAGCGAATTGCAATGGAAGCCACCGACGGATCGGCCCATGTACGCGTCGTGGCCCAATAGAGCGGCTGCAAAGAACCCAGCACTGATGTCAGTCCACAAGCTTGACTGAGACGGATCAAAGAGGAGGGCGCGAGAGGATTTAAAATTTGCAGGTGGACTGCACCGATCGCGGCCGTGAAAAAAGCACCACAATGAGAGAACTGGACAGACGCAGAGCGAAGGAGTGATCGCCGGTTCATTCCATTGATGTAGGGGAGGATTCGGTGGCTTATTCAAGCACTCGAGTGACAAGCTGCCAGTGCCCTGTTCTTGTATTCTGTACCATGGGCGATGAAGAAGAGGCTAACAGAAAAGAGGCTAACCAAGTGAATCACAATCCAAACAAGTGAGTAATATAGCCCCTCTGTATTACTTATTATTTGACGTCAAATGGATTTCGTTGTTTCAATTCCATGTACAGCAGGATAGCTACTCTTTGCTTATAATTCTATTTGCCGTGAGATCTAGAATTACTAAAAGAATTTTCTCTGCAATTGCATCGGTCCCCTACTTATGTTAATGGATTATGTTGTTTCAATCCCATGTACAATGGCTCTCTGCTTATATATTTTGTTTGCCATGAGATCAGAATGAGTTAAAGATTTTTCACTGCAATTGCAAAAGTCTCGTGCTGATGATACGTTTCCTTTTCTAGAGATATGCTACCTGGTTTGGTACCTCACGTTGGCATGGAATTTGGAAATTCGAATGAAGCTTGGGCATTTTGGCTTAGCTATGGTGGACAGCAAGGCTTTGAAGTCAGGAAAAGATATACAAACAAAAGACCATCTGATGGCAAGATTACATCATGCAAATTTGTTTGTGTAAATGAGGGCCACCGATTGCCGGACAAAAAGAGATCATCTAACGAAATGCCCTCAAGCGAATGGATTGTGAACAAGCAGGTAGTATGCTTAAGTATTTTCAAGACAAAATTGCTGAGAATCCATCTTTCTAGTATGCACTTGCAAATGGATTGTGAAGAACAAATAGCAAACATATTCTGGGCTGATGCTAAAATGATAGTGGATTATGCACAATTTGGTGATGTTGTTAGTTTTGACACTACTTTTGGAACAAATAAGGAGAGCAGACCTTTTGGTGTATTTGTTGGATTCAATCAATTTAGAGAAACCGTAGTTTTTGTGCTGCTCTCATGTATGATGAGACATTTGAATCCTTCAAGTGGCTATTTGAGACCTTTCTAAAAGCTCATAATGGACAGCAGCCTAAAACTTTGTACATAGATCGATGCAGCAATGGGAAAGGCAAAGAGCGTAAGTGTTTACGTAAGCATGGCATGGATTATGCACCTTCCACATCATGCAAAATGCTATCAAACATCTACACGAAGAGAAGGACGAAGAGAAGGAAAAGAAGAAGAAAAACAAAAGAAAACAAAGAAGAAAATGAAGAAGAATGAAGAGAAGAATGAAAGATTAAGTATTCTATCAGATTTTAGTGCCTGCATGTTTGAGTATGAAGACACGGCAGAATTTGAACAAAAATTTGACCTCATGAGGCAAAAAGGTGCGCCAACAAACTTGGTTGGATAGTATATACAAGTTCAAAGAAAAATGGGCTGCATGTTACATGAAGGATGTCTTCACATTAGGAATGAGAAGCACACAATTGAGTGAGAGTTTGAACAATGATTTGAAAATCCATTTCAAACCTGATTTCGATATCATCAGGTTCTTTAAGCATTTTGAAAGGGTTGTGCAAGGAAAAAGGAACAATGAACTAAATTCTGAATTTAATTCGAGGAAAAAGTTACCTAAAATTGGCATGAGCGGACCACCTCCTATGTTGTTGCAAGCTAGCAAGTAGTATACACCTATTATATTTGAAGCTTTTCAAGGTAAGTTTGAAAGATCCTTGTCGGCTTGCACCAAGGCATCGTAAGAAGATAATACATATCTAGTAGGAGATTGTACATACGAGGAGGAGTATAAAGTTGTCGGTGATCCTTTGAGTCAAACAGTTTCATGTAGCTGCAAACAATTTGATAGAATTGGGATATTGTGTGGTCATGCTCTTAAGGTTCTTGATTTGATGAATATCAAGTCACTTTGCCCGGACAATACGTGTTAAAGCATTGGACAAGGGAAGCGCGGATTGGGGGCGCATAAAGACAACCAAGGGAGAAACGTAATTGAAAATCCAAAGATAGATGCTATACTTCGCTTAAGAAATATGTCCCTTAAATTTCTAAATTTAGCACATGAAGCGACTAACTTTCCCCGAATGTACCGCGCTAGTAGACAAAGCACACTTGACATCCTTGGTAAGCAAATTAGAGAAGAAATCAATGCAAGTACAAGCACTTTTGAGGATATATGTATAGTCTCCACAAATGCTAGTCCGCCAAATGATTTGTTGATCAATGCTAGTCTGAAGAAAAAAAAATGTCCAAACCAAAAGTTCAAAACAAAAAAAGAACTTGGCTTGATAAGAAGCACAAGATTAGAAAAAAGAGACAAATGTAAAAGCTACATCACAATTTGGAGAAGAGACTAAGAATGATGTTGCACATGCACGGGAGACAAGTAGTGGTGGTGCAATCTGTCCATTATTTCCCCTGCACCTCAAATTCAGGTGGTACACAAGCGAGAAGAATAAGTCGCATTGCTCCCATTGTTTCCTGAATTCCCTAATTTAGGTGCTGCACAAGCTCAAGCACAAGGTGGAAATGCACGAGCCCAAGTTAGCTTCACTCAAATGTTGACGGTAATATGCTCATATAAAGTAAGTTTACAAATGTAGATATGATAATTTTGTTTAAAAAACACTACATTTAATTTTCAGGAACCAATAACAAGCGATCTTCCGACTAGATTTAGGTGAATTATTCATGTTATGAAGAGGTAGTAAAATTTCGGGGCATGGCAGACCATATGCCATATATCGGTCATTTTCTTTCAGATTAAGATGCTTTTGCTAGGAAGAACGATATTTTATCTCGGTTGTGGTGAAGTAATTCTATTTGGGCATTTTTATAGGAAGACAGGTAGTGTTGACGATGGATAACGTCAACTTTTTACCATAAATAAATAGAACAAATAAGAACAAGAACACTAGAAGATAGGGTTTATACTAATTCCATGAGTTTTGTTGCATACCCAGTTTTGCAGGATGGATCCAGAAAATAGAAGAAAAGAGAAGAAATAGAGAAACTGAAGAAAAGGACCAAAACAGAATGATTAGTATAAATTCTAGGGACCTAAAAGACAAGAGAAGACACCTCGCGAAAGATGGGGCCCACTTGCGACAAGTGGGGCCCGGCTGCCTGACTCAGGGGCTGGCCGGCCGTGCCTAGTCAAGACACGTGTCCATCTTCCGGAAGCTTCTCACAACCGACCTTGAGATCAAATCTAGGTCGTCCAATGAAGTCGGTTTGATCCAACGGCTGAGATTCATCCTATGGGGTTATATAAGCAGAGGCAGACCACCCCCCTGAAACCCTAATTCAGTACTGAAGATCATTATCTGAATTCTAGAGATCAAGTCATCCAGAGCCACAAACCCTAGTTCTTCAGAGTAGTTCTAGTTCTAGAGAGATTAGCTACATAATAATAGATTAGAAGGAGATTCAAGTCTAAGAAGACTTGGACTTCAGATTCTGTCAAGGTATTCTATAAGTACATTTTATATCTTTGATACATTTACTCAAGTTTATCTATGACATTGAGCTTCATCTTTATTATATTATCCATTGCAATGTTTAGTGTTTACTTTAATATGTCTAGTAGAGTTAGTTATTTATTATGGATTTCATACTTAGGATTGTATAGCCCTCATCTTGTAACGTGCAAGATAGGTGTTATAACTTATGTAAGCGTGGTGCTTAGATATGTTATATCTGCAAATACCCGCTATATGTTGAGTCGCGTGGTAGATCGTAGGGGTGACAGCCCTATTGAGTCCTTTGTAATCCTCCCTCCGTATATAGTGAATGCTAGGACGTGTGTCGCATCGAAGGTGAAGATATTAATATTGAATCCTTCTTAGTTGATGTTCCCTAAGCATGGTATGAAGTAATAATGCTAACAATGATAACTAGATGTTTGCACTAATTAGAGTTAGACAATAGCATGTGATGATAGTTACTCATTAGTAAGTTTTCCTTATATTATTTCATGTGAGTCCTTAGACTAGAATACTCTGTTGAATATTTATCTTATCATTATGATGCTCGATCTCTGCATTTATCATTTATCATTTATCATATATATCTTTATCATATTTATTATTTATCTTTATTGTGACATTAACCTTGTTATTGAGTAGAAGCATTATTCATTATTGGTTTATTACTATTTCATAGTATAGAGTGGTTATTAATACTACGCATTCTAGTTACTGATAGCCTTCCAAAGGTAGAATATAAATGACAACCCGGTAATACTCTAGGTAAAATGCTACAATTGGTATAATTATCTCGTCCGCTTGCGTAACCTATGTTATTTATTTATTTATATTATTTTCTGCCTAGTCTCATAATATTTATGCCATGAATATATTTCTAGTTCATAGTTAGGGGTGACAACCTAATCTCACACCTAGAAGTATAGGTAATTGAATCCCGACTAGTTCATTGGTGGCAAAGTAATTTTAATACCAACGCTGTTTGGTGCCATTGCTTTTGTAGCATTTTTAGCGCCGTTGTTATTTTAGTAATGTCGCTAAGCAAAGGTCAACAAGCATTTTTGACGCCGTTGCCGGGGGAAGGTTTAAAACTTAGGAAGTATTAATAAACTCTATACTTATGAAATTAGTTCAAATAACCAATAAACTTCTACTCATAACAGTTTCACCCTTGTTTTGTTTTGTTTATTTTATTTCAGGGTAATGTATGTTAACTTCCGGACAATTTTCTCAGTGATCTAGAAAAGTTAATCAAAAGACAAAGAGAAAAGCTCAGAAAAATACAAAAAAGTTAGTTCAAGATCAACACTCCAAGAGAAGCTTAACATCTAATTTCGAGGCCATGGCTAACAAAAGTCTTCGCGAATTCTATGCTCGACAACCACCAACATCCGCCTTTGGACCAAATGTCAATGTGGGAGATTCGAGCTCAAGCCTGCGCTCATCATAATGGTGCAAGCTAATCAGTTTTATGGGAAGGCACATGAAGATGCAAGTGTATATTTGCAACACTTTCTAGAAATCTGCAGCACCTTCACTATCAAGGGAGTAACACGCGATGCTACTCTGCTTCGCTTTTTCCCATTTTCATTGCTTAGAAAGGCTAAACAATGGTTCTACGCCAACAAGGACAAACACACTACATGGGATCGATGTTCAACTGAATTCCTGGCCAAGTTCTTTCCTACAGGCAAGACCAATACTTTGCGTGGGAAAATATCAAGCTTTCAGCAACAACACGATGAGTCATTCCCTGAGGCATGGGAATGCTTTCAGGACCTTATTGTAGAATGTCCTCATCATGGCATGGAGGATTGGCTACTTATGCATAACTTCTACCACGGGCTAAGTACTAGCACCCGTGAGGCAATGGACGGCTAGCTGCTTTGGAGGAGCTTTCACACTACTTACACTTCGTGATCGCTACTTCACTTGTTGAGAAGATGGCATCCAACCAGAGTTGGAATGAAGAACGCACTGTACCCCGTAAGAGAGGAGGAGGTGTCCATCAACTCAAGGAAGTGGACATGCTGTCTGCTAAGATTGATCTTCTGATGAAGAAGCTGGAGAATCAAGACCATGAGAAGAGAGAGGTCATGCACATCAAGGACTCTCTTATGACTTGTGAAGAGTGTGGAAGCTATGGACACTCAGGGAAGAATTGCCCTGAACTGCAAGAGGATGTGAACTACCTCAACAACAATAACTATTGTCCTCAACAACCTCAAGGGTGGAATTAGCAACAAAGGCAAAACTACTCAGGTAACTACCAAGGTACTTACCAAGGTAATAACTTTAACCAACCCCCTTTGAGAGAATTACTTGCTGGTCAGTCTAAACTTACAGATTAATAACAAGGTAGCCTCCAATGATAAAACCTTAGACACCATTAATACTAGAATGGATACCTTTGCTACTGCCATTAAGAATCAACATAGTTTCAACAAAATGTTAGAGTCACAACTTGCTCAGTTAGCTGCTGCTGTACCTCCACTAGAAAAAGGCAAAATACCAGGCCAACCTGAAGAGTTAGAGTCTGCAAATCTTGTCGATACATTTAATGCAGGGCTCTACTACAAGCAACCTTCACCATGTGGATGGAAGGATGATTCGCTACCATTGAAGAAAGGAGACCCAGGTAGACCAGTCATCACTATTCAGATTGGACCACACACCTTTGATGATGCACTTTGTGACTATGGATCGAGCATCAACATCATGCCAAAGGTAATTTATGAAAAGATTCATGGTGCTCCTTTATTATATACAACTATGTGTTTGCAGCTTGCAGATCAATCAATCTGCTACCCAAAGGGAATCCTTAAAGACATCTGCGTACGAGTAGGTAACTCGTACGTACCAGCAGACTTTGTCATCGTTGAGACCGGAGGAGACAAGAGGTCGCCAATCATATTGGGCTGACCATTCTTAAGCACAACGAACGCTATCATCTACGCTACTCAAGCGAAGATCTGCTTCGCAATCAAGGGGAGAAGGGAGACCTTCATTTTCAAGAACAAGACGCTTACATCTCCCGCTCATCCTCAGCACGCATATGGCTACGAACATGATGCACCTGCCAAGAAGAACAACAATAGAAGAAGAAGGAACAAGAAGAAGCAGCCGCAGCAAGTGAACATGATCAATGCAGTTTACTCAGAATGAGACTACATCGCCGATTCACCTTATCTGCCAAAGTTGGAAGATCCAGGCAATCCAGAAATAGAATGCTCAATCAATCAGTTGACCTTCACCAACACCATCTGTGACACTGGCTCAGGAGTCAACATAATGCCTAAGGTAATTTTTGAATTTATATTTGGCAAACAACCTTTGTACCAAACATATACCCAGCTTGCGCATGGCGGATCGAGTCCTATAGAATTCCGAAGAATAGCGAAGGATGTACCAAATTCGGATCCACGACCACTACGTACCTACAGACTTCATAGTGCTAGACACAACAGAACAAGATATCAATGCTCCTATAGTGCTGGGAAGACCGTTCTTGAACACTACACGTGCCATCATCTACATCAGGACTGGAGAAATCCACTTTCAGTTCCCATCTGAAAAGGTACGCTGTTACTTTAAGAATTATACGAACTATGAACAGCCAAAGAAGTTGCGCAACAGAAGGAGACGCCACTCTCGCCGCAAGGGATACACCCCGATGACATAAGAAGATTGGGCAACCTACGAGGCGGAGGTGTCAAAGAATGAAGTTGGATGGGAAGACTATACGGGAGAGGTCTCGAAGAATGAAGACCAAGGGAATGAGGAAACAGTTGAAGTTAAGAAAGTTGAAGAAGCTAAGGAAGATGGGGAATATCAATCCTTGTCGATAGTAGAATGGCAAGCCATGAAGGATAGAGAACTCATGGATAAAAGATTGCAAATGGATTTAAAGGAATTCACATTAGAGGTAACTCGACCTTCGACCAATTTCGCCCTAAGAAGGTGTGGAGGAAGAAAGAGAGCCCACCTCCAATTACCGAGACATCCTCTCCTACAACATCGGAGGTAACATCTTCGAACCATCAAGATAAACCGTTCGTACCTTCCGATGAACCATGGGAGGAATGAACCACTACACGCCAAAGGTAAGTAAGTTATCCTTTAAATTTTAGTATTGCATATTTACTTTACTTTATTGTATAATTTTTTCCTTTAGAATATTTACTTCATCGCATATATCTCGCATTAGAAAAGAAAATAAATATGTTTCATGCATGCCACTAAAAACTTAAAGCCCCATGTGAACACTTCGTGGCATAACACCCTCGGGAATATTTACTTGTGGCGGCTTAAAAAATAAGTTTGCATTTACTTTATAATTTTTGCATGCTTATAAAACAATAAAATATAAAAATATTAGCTTTACTTAATTCCTGTTGAAACTTAATTTTTAATGTTTAATCTATAGCTATTAAGAAGCTCTAGACAATTAAAGCTTGAAACATCCAATCGCTAACGCTTAACGAAGTTTCACGAGCTTTGTTGTCTATTTGAGTTTCATCAACAGAATTATGAGACACGTTAAAGGGAAGCATTCGACCACTTGATGAAGCATCAATTCAACATGATGTCACCATCAATGCTCCACCAAGGAAGGACAACATCATCTCCATCCGTCTACACCGATCTGAGAGGGCCTATGACAAGCCGGATTTCGACGTAGTCATCAACTTCAATCATACCCATTGGGCCCGAAAATCTAGCTTGGGGAGAGCACCCTCGGTTATCAAGAAAAGTATCACTTTACAATCCTTATTATTATTATTATTATTATTATTATTATTATCATTATTATTATTATTATTATTATTATTATTATTATTATTATTATTATTAGCTTATATTATTGTTCGCTTTAAAAAAATAAAAAGATGCATAACATATTAAATCAAATAAAGATTGTCTTAAGCTATATATTAAGGTGTGATTAATAAATTTAGAGTTGGAATAAATTCGCTTTGGAAATAATGAATAGTTGCTCTGCTCTAATTCATTTTAAGTACCTTGATTTTAAATTGAAATTCCTCCGATGTTTTGGATACATTTGTTCTGATCTAAGATTTGCTCTAAACCTGAACTTGTGGGTAGCATATACTTCATCTAAGTCTTGGTAATTGGGGATATGACATGAGAAGTCTGAGCTGCTATTTATCTTGTCCTTAGTGTTAAATTCCTACCAAACCCATATATTTATGATATTTAGATTAGAGAACTTTTCAATTACATGTGCTCCTTGCTTTGGATTGAGTAGTTCAAGCTTTGCTGATACCTATGAGAGTTGAGTCATGAAAAATCAAGATTTATCCACACACCACCCACATATATGCATATGCATTGTTCCTACACTGGGAATAATCGCAATATCATTCTTTTTCCATCTTTATCCACTTGAGTTATTTTATTCCTACACTGGGAATAAACAATCCAATTAAACTATAGGAAGCCCATGATTATTTACTCCATATATTCTTGTTGTTATCTCTTATCTCTCATAAGTTTATCGGTGGAAAGAGATTTGGGTCATTTGCTAAAAAAAAAAAGAAGAGAGAGTGAAAAAGGACAAGTGTCCACAATGAAAACAATGGGTACTTAGATGCCCGCCTCTCTGAAAAAAAAAGAAAGGAAAGAAAAAGAAAGTGTGCAGCCCAAGTTTTCTCTTAAAATTTTCAAGTTTCAAAAGAGAGATGAATTCTTTAAAGGAGTAAAAGTAGAATTAATTTTAGCCACCAAATATACACCTATCCACCATATTCCACACACATGCATTCTTGATTTGATTGGCTAAACTCTCTATGGATCCATTGTTTGACTTACAATATATTCTTTGCAAGTATGCTATATTATTTAAGAGTGCCACTCCTATGAGCTCCATATAAGCTTTATTTAGAGAGTGAGTGAGTAAGAGAGAGATGAGAGAAGGCTTAATATATCCAGCCTTGTTCCAAAAAAAATACTACATATTTAAGAGAGAAGGCATAACACTATTATTGCCTAGTGAGGATCCATAAATACCACATATTGAGAGATTGAGAGTGTCATTCAATACAAAGCTCTGAGTTTTATTTTGAAAACTTATAAAAACTCCAGAATATTAGTTGATTAAAGACTTGAGACATAATGTTTGACTTGATTGTTCTGTCTTTCAATTACTCAAGACCCATGTGAAAGTTAAAAAGCTCCATGGTTTAAGGTAATATGGGTGAGTTTGAATTCAGAATGATGGTTATCCGATCCGAAGTAGAGTTTTTGTTTAAAAGCATGTGTACTTTCTAAGAATGAAAGCATTGTAGCAACTCCTGATCCAAGTTTATTATTAATAAATAGTTTTGCTAAGGGACTAGAAAAAGGTAAGCTTGGGGGGGCTTGTTGACGATGGATAACGTCAACTTTTACCATAAATAAATAGAACAAATAAGAACAAGAATACTAGAAGATAGGGTTTATACTAATGAATTTCACGAGTTTTGTTGCATACCCAGTTTTGCGGGATGGATCTAGAAAATAGAAGAAAAGAGAAGAAATAGAGAAACTGAAGAAAAGTACCAAAATAGAATGATTAGTATAAATTCCAGGGACCTAAAAGATAAGAGAAGACACCTCGGGGAAAGATGGGGCCCACTTGCTGACAAGTGGGGCCGGGCGGCCGTGCCTAGTCAAGACACGTGTCCATCTTCTGGAAGCTTCTCACAACCGACCTTGAGATCAAATCTAGGCCACCCAATGAAGTTGGTTTGATCCAACGGCTGAGATTCATCCTATGGGGCTATATAAGCGGAGGCAGACCACCCCCAAAACCCTAATTCAGTATCAAGATCATTATCCGAAGTTCTAGAGATCAAGTCATCCGAGCCACAAATCATAGTTCTTCAAAGTAGTTCTAGTTCAAGAGAGATTAGCTACATAGTAATAGATTAGAAGGAGTTTCAAGTCTAAGAAGACTTGGACTTCAGATTCTGTCAAGGTGTTCTATAGATACATTTTATATCTTTGATACATTTACTCAAGTTTATCTATGACATTGAGCTTCATCTTTATTATATTATCTATTGCAATGTTTATTGTTTACTTTAATATGTCTAGTAGAGTTAGTTATTTATTATGGATTTCATACTTAGGATTGTATAGCCCTCATCTTGTAACGTGCAAGATAGGTGTTATAACTTATGTAAGCGTGGTGCTTAGATATGTTATATCTACAAATGCCCGCTATATGCTTTGAGTCGCGTGGTAGTAGATCATAGGGGTGACAGCCCCTATTGAGTCCTCTGTAATCCTCCCTCCGCATATAGTGAATGGTAGGGCGCCCAATCGCATCAAAGGTGAAGATATTAATATTGAATCCTTCTTAGTTGATGTTCCCTAAGCATGGTATGAAGTAATAATGCTAACAATGATAACTAGATGTTTGCACTAATTAGAGTTAGTCAATAGCATGTGATGATAGTTACTCATTAGTAAGTTTTTCTTATATTATTTCATGTGAGTCCTTAGACTAGAATACTGTTGAATATTTATCTTATCATTATGATGCTCGATCTATGTATTTATCATTTATCATTTATCACATATATCTTTATCATATTTATTATTTATCTTTATTGTGACATTAACCCTGTTATTGAGTAGAAGCATTATTCATTGTTAGTTTATTACTATTTCATAGTATAGAGGAGTTATTAATACTACGCATTCTAGTTATAGATAGCCTTCCCAAAGGGTAGAATATAAATGACAACCTGGTAATACTCTAGGTAAAATGCTACAATTGGTATACTTATCCGTCCGCTTGCAGAACCTATGTTATTTATTTATTTATATTATTCTTTATATTATTTTCTGCCTAGTCTCATAATAATATTTATGCCGTGAATATATTTCTAGTTCATAGTTAGGGATGACAACCTAATCTCACAGCTAGGAGTATAGGTAATTGAATCTTGACTAGTTCATTGGTGGCAAAGTAATTTTAATACCAACGTTGTTTGGTGCCATTGCTTTTATAGCATTTTTGGCGCCGTTGTTATTTTAGTAATGTTGCTAAGCAGTGTCAACAGGTAGCAGCATGCAAGCACACATTTTTGTGAGCACTGAAGTTGGTTCAACATGGAGAAATGTGCAAGGTTCAGGTCTCCATCTATTGCTCTGAGTTTTTGGGCAACCCTGTGACAAGAGTAGGATATGATGAATGGAAAGTTTTTCAATACAATTCAGTTATCTTTATTATACTATATATGTTAACTAATGTATATATGCCACAATCCTGTGACAAGAGTAGGATATGATGAATGGAAGATTTTTCAATGCAATTCAGTTATCTTTATTATGCTATATATGTTAACTGATGTATATATGCCACCTGGACTATATTACTCTTTTAAATAGTCTAGTCACAACGACATCTGAATGTATAGTATATATGTTAACTGATGTGCTCTGGAACTAAAGTGGGCTTGAGCACTCACTTTCCTGTCAATTTCAGAAACTGAATGATGCACTTTCATCGTGGAATTTTAGAAAACACGTCCATTTTAGAGAGCATATGTCAGTTTCAATAGACATTTATTTGGAGAACATTACATGCTCCGACAACACTTCAAATAAAATACATATAAAGAGGACAATGTTATTACAATTGTATTTCAATCAGCATTGCCATTACATTGCATATTCATAGAACATGACAACTAAGAATACATGTGCACCAAAGCAGCTCTCTACGTCAACAGCACCAGGTGGGCTGAGATGTGCGCGGGGTCAGCGGTCACCGCATCGGTTCGTTCAGGGATGGCCGCCGCAATTTTGAGTCATGGACACCCTCCGTTGCCCCTCGATTTCTTAGGGGCCTGCCCACTTGCACCAGTGTGGCTTGCACCGAGAGGGCGACCGGCCGCAACCAGCTGACAACCATTCTGCAAACATCATTTTAGCAAGAAAAACTCTAGTTATGTATATATTTGCACTGGCTGAATTGAAAGTGCACAAAATCAATAACTCTTTTGTATTCGGAGTTTTCAAATTGACACGATTACCAAGGCAGCAAAAAAGTTTTAGGCAATCAAATTGACAAAAATTCCATCATCACAACCAATACAGAGTTATAATCTCAATTCATGTCATTTTACATTTTCAATTCACTCAACTATGTCACTGCTACTGCCGTCAAAAAAACTATATCACTGCTACTCTGAAACTTGTCTTCTGTACCTGCCGATGTTGCCCTCCTCCAAGAGTAATTCATCTTCAGTGAGAGTAATCTTTCTTAACTCACCAAGTACAAGTAATCTCCATCAAACATTGGTTCTGCGAAAGTATTGCCTTCGGCACATTTTGTCGAGCAGATGCAACATGGACGCCGGCATTGTTGATCACCTACTTGCTGGCATCGGTTACTTGTCGTTCTTCCTTATCATTTACTCATCAGAAAATAAAGTGTTAAAAACGGATTGTCAGGTATGTGGCCTTGTGCGCAGGGGAAGAGAGGGTGAGCAGAGGATGCGCCAGCGCCGTCGAGGACCAGGTGCACCGAAGGAGAGCACGGCTCGCGAGCGGCCGGCGGAGGCGCTGGCGGCGCGGTCAGGTCGGTAGCGAGGGCAATGAAGGAAGCTGATGGCGAGGACGAGGGAGCCAACGACGTCGGTAGAGAGGGCGTTGTCTCAGGGGCTGCTCACCTGGTCGGAGGAGGTGACGAGCCGAAACAATCGGCCGGCGGCCATCTTCGTCGAACGCATGGGCGGCGAGCCGGCGAGATCTGGATCGCCTCTGTTTTTTTTTTTTTTTTTTCTTCTTCCGTTGAAGAGATGTGCCACATGCATATCTGTCTTGCTGCTCCTTTCCGATACGCTGGATTGGCTGTTTGATTCCTGCCGCTTGATCAGAAACGAACGGCATCAGACACAACTGGACGTAGTGGTTCCTAAGTTAGAGGAGCCGGTTCCAAAGCGGGCGGGCATGCAGCGGCGCCTGGCTAAAGTAGAGGAGCACTGCCTTGCGATTGGCGCCAGCCGAAAGATTCCATTCCATATAATATGGATGTCATGTCAGATCCTCGCGTCTTTCTCGCAGGCGTGCACTCGAGGGGCTTTGGGCCTCGTTTAGTTGGCTAAAGTTTCTAACTCTTTTTTCACTTTCTCTCCATCACATCACATTAAATACATCAAAAGACATATGTTCGAGTATGAAATGTAGGTAAAAAAAGTAACTAATTACACAGTTTAGATGTACATTACGAGACGATTTTTTTTAGCCTAGTTACCCCATGGTAGGATAATATTTACCACAAACAAACGAAAGTGCTACAGAAGTCTTCTGCGAGTTCCGCGAGTTACTTTTGCTAAAGTTTCTAACATCTGAACGAGGCCCGGCTGAGCCCTCCACGAGGCGACCAGATCGAGGAGCTCTGGCGTCGTCTGCCGAGCCACGTTCATTCGATGATGCCCCGCGATTGGTGCAGTACAAAAGATTCGACATGTCCCCTGGGTCCAGCAAGATTCTGTATTCCTGTCATCTTCCTCAAAGGCCGTGCACCGAGGGGCCTTTGCTCGGCTGAGCCGTTCCATGAGGCGGCCAGATCGAGGAGCTCAGGCCCCTTTGCCGTGCGCGCCGGGGACGTGTCGGGGTGAGTGCCAGCTGCGTCTGCTTCATCGCCGGCGAGATGGAAGAGGTGGTCTGCGCGTTTCGCTTCAGAGCATGGTTAATATAGAACCAAGTAATAGCCGGCATTCCTATACAGCAAGAGTCTCCCGCGCCCGCTCCCTCGTCCTCTCGCCGTATTGCTTCGGCCTCCGACCGTGGCACCACGCATAGCCGCACAGGCCAAGTTACTAGGACCGGACCGGACATCGAACCGGAGAGGTCTTCGGTTCGATGGTTCACTGATCCGATCATTAAGAACCGGTTGAACCGCCGGTCCGATTGTTTCAGACCGGATGTATTGAACCGGCCACAAATACTTTGGACCGGTGCAATTTAATAATATACAAAAAACTAATTAGCAAGATATATTTGGTCAATGCAAAAATAAGATGACAAAATCACAATTATATAACCAGCTCTAGAGTTGTTTTACAAGATAGGTAGAAAATACGAAGCACTTAGAAAATGGAGCTCTAATTGTAATTTAAATATTCATCGTTATAATAGAATCTTAGATGCTGAAATAGATTGCACTGTTGTGAGGAGCCCATTGATAACCAAGATGGATGTATTATTTATCTCGTTTAAACTTTAAAGCTCATATGTAATAAGTTTTAAACTTTTGAGATTTAAAAGAAAGCAATGACGTCAGCTGGTATAAGAAAAAAGTCCAGTACGCATGCATGCGATGTCCAGTACTCTAATCAATGGCGAATCACAGGGGGCAGCGGCAACAGGTCAACAGCAGCTAGGTGGAGCCCTGCTGCATGGTCCACCGCGGCTGAACGCAGGTGCATGCACACCACCGCCCACCAGCCAGAGGCCAGAGCACGCTGTCGCACGCTAGCATTTTCAAAAGCCGCCCGGTTGGTATGGAACCGGCCGGTTCACCGGTTCTGCAAAACCCGGACGGTTCGTCCGGTTTTTTCTGGTTTGATTGCATTCCTGTCTTCTAAGGTGAACCGACCATCCGAGGCTCGGTTCGGTCTTTTACCGCCGGACCGCCAGTCCGGTCCGTCCAAATAACTAGGCGCCGCGGCAGTCCAACGCCCTAGGACGAAGCTTCGCCGACGCGCCATCTCACGACCTCCTCGGCGGACAGGTCCACGATGCTATGCCTACCGACGATACTGACGGAGTTACGCGGCTCCACATCCAAATTACCCCATGCTTCGTCGTTCGGCCTTGGTCGTCACCATGCGCCGGAGCAATAATGAGGAAGAAGACGCCGGATCCGTTCGGGGGAACCGCGGATCGGAGTGATCGTGGCACTTGTCGAGGTTCGTGGCGAGGCCGAAGCCCCCGCGAACACGCCCAGCACGGCCAGCTAATGCAAGTGAAGTCCGTGGCCACAGGTGAGAGGAACACGACGAGGTCGTCCGCGATAGATGGATGCTCATACAGCAAGGCCGCGCGCCCGGCAAAGGTAGTAGCCGCCCCTCGATGGTCCGCCTCCGAGATGAGCGCATTGAGTGCCTCCATGACGATGACGGCGAGTAGGGGGATAGCGGGTCCCCCGCCGTAGGCCCCCGGGCGTGGAATATCCGCTCGACCTAGCCGCCATTGAGTAGGACCTGGTGCTTGCGGTGGCAAGCACGGCCGATACCCAATCCCGCCAGCGTGTAGGGAATCCCATGTGCTCGAGGACCTCTAGGAGGAAAGGCCAAGACACAGAGTCGAACGCCTAGGAGAGGTCCACCTTCAAGAAGATCGTGCGCCCCTGCTTGGCGCATGTAGCCACTTGTAGATGGCCTGGACGGACTTGAAGTTATCGTGAATCCGTCTGCCCTTGATGAAGGCGGATTGGTTGTCCCTGACTAGCCTTGACATGAATGGCGCGAGTCGCAGGGCCAGGCATTTGGCGAAAAGCTTGCCGAAGGTGTGCATTAGGCTGATGGACCTGTAGTCACGCAGGCCGGCCGGAGAAGGCTTCTTGGGAAGGAGTACCATATGGGCCTCGTTGACTAACGCGAAGTCGCGGAAGTCCATGTCCCAGAGGGCCCTGATGGCCGCCACACAATCTGGGCCAACCACTGACCAGGCGACCTTGAGGAAGGACGCACCAAACCCGTCAGGGCCCGGCGCCCGACCTGAGGGCGATTCCTTCACCGCGGCGGCAACCTCCAAGGCCGAGAAGGGACGCACCAATGCCTCCAGGTCCAGCCTTGGCAGCCCACGGCGACCCAGGTCCAGGCGGTTGGTGCGAATGAACGGAGTGCCGATGAGGTCGTTGTAGAACTCATAGATAATGTCCTCCTTAGCCTCGTTCTCCGTAAAGGTGTGGCCTCCGTGCTGGATTGCCAGCATGGTGTTCTTCCTCCTACGGTGACATGCCTATAGATGGAAGTACCGCGTCGAAGCGTCGGCCTCGCGTAGGTGCCTGGTCCGTGAGCGCTGCCTAGTCATGGTTCGGCCGGCGAAGCCGCCCGGAGTGCGCCTTGAGGTCCCTGTGCAGTGTGCGCTAGCTTGACGTGAGTGTGCGCGTCTCCTGGGCCACATCGAACTCGAAGATTATGATCCTTCAGGCTGCAAGCTGGAGCCTGATGCTCCCCACTTGAGTTGCATGCCATTGTCTTAGTGCGCGCGTGAGTAGACGGAACTTCATGTCAAGGAACCGGCAAGCAGAAACGTTGGGCAACACTGGATCCCAGACACGGTCGACGACCTCCTGAAACCCGTCTAGCCTACGCCAGACCGGGTCGAAGCGAAAGCGTGGGGCGGCCCACGGCTCGGTGGAGAACGTGAGTAGTAGAGGCGCGTGGTCGGAGGAGTCCGAGGAAAGTGCCCGAAGGTTGTGCCAAGGGAATAGCTGCAGCCAATCGTCTGTCGCGAACATCCTGTCAAGACGTTCTAGCGTCGGGCGATCCCTCCCATTGGACCACGTGAACCGGCGACCATGCAGGTCCAACTCTTGTAGGAGTAGATCGTCCCAGACTGGGCGGAAGCCGCGCGATAAGCCCACGATGCAGCCTTCCGTTGTTCTTGTCCGCGGCCTGGTAAATCAAGTTGAAGTCCCCGCAGACGCACCAAGGTCCCTGGTGCGTGGCCCTGATGTCCCTAAGCTCCTGCAGAAATGGTGCCTTGTCCGCACGTGTGACAGGCCCGTAGACGTTTGTGAGACACCAATGCATCTCCTCACCCGATAGCGAGGACAGGCGTGCGTTCTGACGAGAATCGGCGGGGGTGCTTTAGTTTGGGCATCCTAGGTGGATCGCCTCCAAGCCGAAATAGCCCCGCCCGCTACCCCCACGTAAAGGCAAGAAGGCGTGTCGAAATCGATCCCGTTAGGTCCATGTTAGTGAAAAACAGCATTACGCTTGGCGCTTTTGATTCCCGGATACAAACTAGGGAGCAGCGGTGGTCGCCCACTAAGGATCGCACCACGCTGCGACGCGCCCGACTATTCAGGCCGCGTACGTTCCATAGCGAGAAGTGGGCCGTGATCCATGAAGAAACAATGGTGCGACGAATGAAGGCGCTGCCTTTCACAGCCATCGCCTCCCAAGCAGATGGCACCGGGGCGCATGAGCGGGAAAAGGCCGTGCATTCCTTCCTGCTGAATGGTGGGGACGTCTCCACCAAAGTGTGCGTGGAAGCGCTCCGCCAGCTCCTTGTCCTGGAGGTCCGAGGGTGCGTCGTCGTGGCGGCCTTCCCACTTGTTCAAAGATCACGCCGCGCCTCTCCCGGCCGTGGGTCACGGTATGCGGACTTTGCAGCAAGGCGCGTGCTTCGGCGCATCTTCCAATCCTCCGTCACCAGCCTCGAGTTGCGCCGTCGCGGTGGCTCGGATAGCAGTGGCGTCTCCAGTGGCAAAGTGATGGAATCGATGAACGCCGCCACGGACGCCGCGGTAGGGGAGGTGGAGCGTCGACCGGCGCAGCAGTGTCGTTAAGAGCGGCAAATGCGCGGGTCGTGAAGGGCAATGGTTTCCCCCCCCAGCCGGTGGGACGCAGCGCCGGTCGTGAGGAGCGCAATGGTTGCCCCCGTCCCGGCCGGTGTGGGCAGCGTGGCCGGGCGGCGAAGTCCAACGCCGTCGCCACCACAAAGACGGTGCGAGAGCCGAGATTCGCGGAACCAGCGCCCGGGTCTCTCGTGGGGACGGAAGGACCTGGCCCAAGGGTGTAGCCGGATCCAGGGGCCGAAAGGACGTGATCCGGGCCTAGGGCCCTCGTGAGGCGTGGCCGGCTTGGCCGGCGTGTACGCGAACTCCACGTCCACCAAGTCGCTCCACCAATCTGAGGAGTCGATGGACCGTGGTGATTCCGAAGAGCGGGCGTCGTGGAGGAGGTGAGGAGCCTGGTTGACGAACCCTCCGACGATGCCTGTCCGGCCTATCCGTGGGCCGGCGCACCGACATGGAGGGGGTTGGGGGGCACGAGGCGGTGAGGACAGCGCCGTGGTGAGGTCCCGTGCCTGGGAAGGCGAATGTGGTGTCGCCGACGCCGTCAACAACAATAGTTTGCTCGGTGCCGAACCCAGAAAGGGGTCATGTACCTTTGTGAAGCATGTCTACTCCCACAATATAGAAATGTCTTGAATTTTGTTTTACAACCTTGTACACCCAAATTATGCCCCCACACAAGATCTTAGGTCTTTCTGATCCATATTTTTATTATTAGATTTTCCTACGTGATAAACGCGATAGAAGGAGGTTAATTAAAGCTTGAAAACTTATGAATTTTGCACCAACCTACACACTGAATTGCCTCCTAGGACACATGAGACCATGTGGGAAATTTTGGCACCACTCTGGCTCTGTTAGTGGGTAATCCCAGTTCAACCTCAGAATTACTCGGGGTCGCCGCATAGAAATTTAATTTAATTGAAAAAATACCAAACCTTGTCCGAAAAATCTCAAACATCGTGCTTCCTTCACACGTGGCATGTGCACGCCTAAGAAAAAGTTTGAGGCCGAGACCACACCGAACGAAGATGACCCAAAGATAGCTTATGGATGTAATTGTCGGGCCATGCTTCCGATGAAAGGGGTCATGTACCTTGTGAAGCATGTCTACTCCCACAATATAGAAATGTCTTGAATTTTTTTTACAACCTTGTACACCCAAATTATGCCCCCACACAAGATCTTAGGTCTTTCTGATCCATATTTTTTATTATTAGATTTTCCTACGTGATAAACGCGATAGAAGGAGGTTAATTAAAGCTTAAAACTTATGAATTTTGCACCAACCTACACACTGAATTGCCTCCTATGACACATGAGACCATGTGGGAAATTTTGGCACCACTGCTCTCTCTGTTAGTGGGTAACCCCAGTTCAACCTGTAATTACTCGGGGTCGTCGCGTAGAAATTCAATTTAATTGAAAAAATACCAAACCTTGTCCGAAAAAATCTCAAACATCGTGCTTCCTTGACACGTGGCATGTGCACGCCTAAGAAAAAGTTTGAGGCCGGTGACCACACCGAACGAAGATGACCCAAAGATAGCTTATGGATGTAATTGTCGGGATCATGCTTCCGATGAAAGGGGTCATGTACCTTGTGAAGCATGTCTACTCCCACAATGTAGAAATGTCTTGAATTTGTTTTTACAACCTTGTACACCCAAATTATGCCCCCACATAAGATCTTAGGTCTTTCTGATTCATATTTTTATTATTAGATTTTCCTACGTGATAAACGCGATAGAAGGTGATCACTATCGGATTCGTATTTGCAAACCGGTAGTGTTGTCTCTTTTAACGTCAGCTCTTTTAAAACCCTAAGTGGATATATTTCAAACCAACAGCTATCTTTCACACCGCCGTGAGATTACTTGGACCTTTCTTTTTTCACTCGAAGTTGTGCGTTTCAATGATGTTTACCAACTTTTCGGTTAGTACATAGAGCATTTATATATTTATGTTCGTCCATGAAAGATAAGAAGGGCGTCGAAAAATAAGAACTGCGCCCGTATTATGATATATAAATGCAAACATCCATTGGAAAGGAACACACGATTATATATATAGAGGAGCAAACCGACACAATATCCGATTACATATATGATAACAAAGACCTTGAAAAAAGTTACATATATGATAACAAAGACCTTTCCACGAATAGATCAATGTTCTCATCAAAGTGTACAAACACATTTAAAATAAAAACGCCGAAGGTAATGTGATTCTTCTTGCGATGAAATTCGATGGGATTTTGAAAGCCCATCGGTGCCCCGCTGAGGTCCCATCGGTGCTCTGTGGAGGTTTCTTGTGCTCGATCTTACAAGGAGGGCATAACTCGACTTACATTGAATCCACAGCAAGGATGCCTTTACAGATAATTATCCGTAATGGCCAAGCTGTGGTTGCGTCCAATGACAACATGCATAGGCATTCGCAAGAGAAGATCATGTTAATCTATGAAAATCGCTTTGATCACCAAAGGAGATTTTCATTGAAGCAGATTTTCATAAATCGATATGATCTTATCCTATGAATGCCATGTCTCTTATATGGACATGTAAATCCAAATTGTCCAGCCTCTCAAGCACATAGAACCGGATGGCTCCGTGAATCTCATAGCTGTTTAACCTTCTACGCTGCTCAATCTTCGCAGAAGACTCTTGTAGCACCTCTTGTGTGTGAACCATTTTGGTGGCCTAAGATGCATAAGAACGATATTCGTATGTGGAGGGCTTTCTCCCATAGAGAGGCCATAGATATGTATGTGGAGAGTAGCAAAGAAGATCGAGGAAGAAGAATAGGCAATTGAATCAAGAGTATCAAGAAAGAGGACGAAGAGAACTGAATTGCAAACCTAAGGGCCGCACTAGCCGTTTTTATAGGCCAGATGCCGTGGTACGGACTGATCACTGCCGGTTTCAACCCTAAACCCCGGCAGTGATATGGAAGTTCATCGCCGGATAATTGGCACCGCATAAACCAAGCACCGTGGGTCGCGGGTACGGAGAACGAGGAAACAGTGCTCTTCCCCGCAATGGTGCAGGGTCAGCCGTCGGCGCATTTCGCCCAAGACAATGCAAAATACCGCCGGTTCTTAGTTTTAACCCGGCAGTTGATACCCATAACACCGCCGCGTAGTGGTACAATCGACAAGATATATGTGATCACCGCCGGTGCTGAAAGTGCACCCGGTAGTGTTATTACTGACATTGATATAACCCGTCGACGCAGCAGCAGGGTGCTCAGCCTTTTCTCATGGGAAGCAGAGACTGTCGGTTTAATTAAGCGGAACCGGTAGTGAAGACTAGAGCAACACGATTCTCAAGGTCGCAGCCGTGACGTATCACGTGCCATGACCTACTTGGCGGCCTATATACGTACTACTAAAATGAAAATTTATAATACGGAGTGTACGTGGCGGCGAACGGGTTAGTTGAAATCTCAATGCATTAACGATGACAAAATTAATGATTTCAATAAATCGATTTTTTACAGATATAACTATTTGTTTCACCAATTTGTTAATCACTGCCGGTTCATGTGTGGGCTCGACAGGTGATCAATGAAGGTGGAGACTCTGTTGTCGCCCACGCGCCATTGGAAACGCAGCCCAGAATTGAAGCGCAAAACCATACGGCGCGCTGGAAACGCCGCCGCCAGCCAGATCGTGCGAATTCCAACCGGGCGATCGTGGGAATTCCAAGCGGTTGCTTTGACGCCGCGCTCGATCGTGGGGAAGTGGAGCAGCCGGCTAACTCTCTATTTAATTTAGCACACCCTCCGATCATGGCGTTCATCCATTCCAGTTCTCGATCATCCACCACATTCTCTTTGCATTCTTCAGACCATGGCTGCCTCAGGCTCGGGATCTAACAAGCGCACCACTGGAGGAGATGGAGGCGGCGGAGGAGGACAAGGGCAAGGAACCGCGGTGGAGGCGTCGGGCGGCCGACGCCCCCGGCCCGACCCGACCCGACCCGACCCGACTCCGACTCCGACCACGTCCCGCCCTCTCCTAAGCCGGACCGCCGCATGGACCTTCGCCACCCGGCTAGAGGCGGCGGCGCCGATGACCTTGCCGGTCGCCGCCGCATGCAGAGGTGATCGAGAGGATTTCACCCTCGATCGTCTCCGTCCCGCCTTCAGGATGCTTGAAGGAGCCGGCGGATCGGCCATGGTCTTCTTCCAAGGGTGGATCCACCCCGAAGAGAAGATGAACCACTACGCCCCCAAGGTGGAGCAGTTGGCGGGATCATCCTCAAGGCCTTGGCCAAGAAGGACGACGCCAGCGGAGGAGGAGGAGGAGGAGGATTTGAGGACTAGGCGCCGGCCTTCCTCTTTTTTTTTTTTTATCATTTTTATTATATGTTCTTTTTTTTGTTTTTATATATTAATAAATAAAAATTATATATATTATTGCCGTGTGTTGCTCCCTCTCGTCCCCCTCGAATCCGCTTTCGCTTGCGGCTCAAAGAGCGATTAAAATTAAAACTTGATTTGAATCTTAACTTGTTCTTTGGAAAAATAATTAACTGTCGGTTGTGCTTTGGAAAATACAGTCGGCGTTGAGTGCCGAGGAGACGGCCATTGGGCGCAGCTGTCGCCGGTTATGTTTTTTTGAGGAACCGCCTTTTGGAAACGCCACATTTATACCCCCTCGTCCCCCTGTGCCCTCCCCTCCCGTTATCCAACACTAACTTCTCTTTCGTGCCCCTCTCACAGAAATCCGACTCGCCGCCCACGATCGTCGACATGGCCGCCACCCGGGAGATGAAGTTCGCTGACCTCCTCCGCACCGCCCTCACCAAGCTGAATGGCCTGGCCGACGACGTTGGCTGCCAAAGGTGAATCTGCCCCTCGAGGAGAGGGCCAACTTCTACGCCCTCCGATCGACTCTCTCCGCCGATACCCTCGCCGAGGGGATTCCGGCCAAACTAGAGGAGGAGGCCAGGAAGGCGGCCGCCAGGAAGCCGGCCAAGCGCGCGGCCAAGAAGGCCAAGAAGGCGGCCTAGGTTCTCTTCTTTTATTTGTTTATGTTAATTTCTGTTGTCTGATCTGTGTGGATGTGTAAGATACAATGATCTGTGTGGTTAATTTGCTAATGGTTCAGTTGTTGGTTAATCTGTTGCATGGCACTCTTTTATCTTTCGTTAATTTGGGTTCTACTGTTTCCTTGAATCGGGTTTATTATTTATTATGATGCGTGTCAATCTTAATTTTCTATCATTTGTGTTCAATCTGTTCCCTTGTGAAACCGCGGCCGAGTCCTATTTATACGCACATAACCCCCTGTCTCCGGTCCGCTCTCCAACACTCCGCTCTCCAAACACACTCCCCTCTCTACCCCGTTTTCACAGTAAGCCGGCCGGGTCGGTGACGCCGCCGACGATCGACATGGCTGCCGACCGGGCGGAGAAGTCCATCCTGCATCGCCTCAGCGCCGCCCGCAACAAGCTCAACAGCCTGGCCGACCAACTTGGCCTGCCAACGGTGAATCACCACTTGGAGGAGAAGTCCATCATCGCCCTCCAGATCGAGTACTTGGCCGATAACCTCGCCGAGGGATACCGCGGCCAAACCGAGGGAGATGGCGGCCAAGAAGGCCAGGAAGAAGGCTGCTGGCGGCCAAGAAGGCCAAGAAGAAGGCTTAATTAGGCCAGCCGCTTTTTTTTATGTTAATTTATTGTATCGCTTGTTTCTATGACAGCTTTAATTTGGTTTGTGTCGTTTGTTAATGGATCAGTCGTTTGTTAATCTGATGCGTGTTAATCTTCAGTTTCTGATTTTTGTTTTACTGTTCCTTTGCTTCCCCACCCAAATCGCTATCGGTTTCCAATCAACCCGGTTGTGTCAATCGTCGAATCACTATCGGTTCTAATTCAAACCCGCCAGTGATCTGTGTCCATCAAGACCACTGCCGGGGAATGATTCAAACCGGTAGAGATATAAATCTTCACTGCCGGTATTGGTCGAGTCCGTGGAGATTCTGGTTTGTCCCGCGCCTGGACGGTTCATCACTGCCGGCGCGGTTCATCGCTGCCCGGTGGACTAAATTTCGGCAGTGATACCGCGGTAGTGATGAGCGAATCTGTAGCAGTGAGACTCCGCCATCTATAACCATTAGATCTATTTTATTGTCTACAAAATTACCCACCTTTGCCATTATACTAAACAAAATATATTTCTGAAGAAAAAAGAAAAATACTGTCGTACATAAAAATCTCGATAGTTGGTATAAAATATTAGTTTGTTTCATAGTTGGTTAATGTAAAATATTATATTGGCCGTCTACCTATCACGTTGACTTGGTTAATATATTAATATTGATAACAGGAGCCATTATGACTATGGATCTACTAACAAACTTATTTGTTATAACAAAAAATGTTTGTCGTCATACGGAAAAAAAAACTTGATTGGCCTTACAAGACTATTAGATTGGCATACCAATGACGTTGACTCGGTATTTGCTCGAGCAAGTTATTAGTTATCGTGAATCTCTCCTGGTTAGTTGGACATCGTGCCAAGTCCCACGACCTCGATCCTGATAGCATGAAGGGTCGTTCCAACGGAGGGAAAAAAAAAGAGGGCACCGCCGCAACTCAGGACGGCTCCATTCGGCAACGCCGCCAGGCAGCTGATTGGGGAAGCCGGCCCATGCAAGCTAGCAAGGAGGAGGCAACACAGTGCAGGCACCTACATCTACACCGGCACCCGCACTCCGACTCCAACGACGCGTCGAGGTGATCCATGTCCCTTACGTGTACCGGCCGTCACCAGATCCAAATTCCATCCACTCCCATGCCTGCAGCTCTCAGAGATGGAGATGTACATCATCGTGGTGTTTGAGGCTTCGCCATGTGGTGTCCCATTGAGGTGATCCAACAATCCTTCTGTGTCAGGTGACTCTTCTTTTTAATGTATCACTTACTTGCATAATGAATGTATCACTTACTTGCATAATGAATTTGTGCGGTAATGAAGAGGCCCTATAGGTTCGGAGTAGTACACAACATGAATGAATGTTTCTGACCAAATAATAACCAAATTCTTATGCACCCCTGTGTCCCATCTAATGAATCCCAATTCCAACGCAACAACTCACGTGAACGGTGAACCACATCGACGGCTCCTCCACGTAACCCGTCTATATCAATCTCAATTCACCAAGGGTGTGTTTGGTTGCAATGCTAGGTTGAGCCTGGCTATCCCAACCTAGCCAGGCCAGGTCTAGCCCGGCCAAACCAAGCCAGGTAAGGTGTGTTTGGTTGCAATGCTTATCTAAGCCTGGCCAGAGATAGAGTGTGTTTGGTTACAAGTTTTGGCTGGAATACACTCACCACTTTCTGCTGTTGGTGAACTTACCCCATGATGGAGCCTACATGTCATACACCGTTTCCCCTGCTGTTGGAGTGCGGGATTTGGGGTGAGAGCTCACTCGATCAGTTCTTTGCACTTATACTTCATTCATATTCAGAATTTCAGATCAATGTTTCATTCTGATGAGAGCCTGCTTGTATCTCTTCTCTTTTGACTGAAAAAAAATGCTTTCCCAAACGATCCTATCGATGCACTGAAAGATTGGTCAGGTCAGATTAGATAATGGCATTCATTACCGGTAAATGTAAATGTCGTTGCCTTCCAGCTTCTTCTTGCAAGCGAAGCAGGAGCTGAGAAAGGCATCGGCCTCCGCGGCGGACTTGACCACGAAGTAGCAGCACCCTGCGCGTCCTTCCTCGGACTCCATGGCAGCGGCCTCGTCGTCACCGGAGCTTGCCGAGGTCGAACGAGTGACGCTTGCTGGCCTCGTGTGCACGCAGCTGCAGTCGCGTGCAGTCCCTCGCGCGCTCTGCTCGGAGCCTCGCACTCGCACGGCCGGACCACCGCGACCTTCGCTCTTCCAATCTCCCCTCCCCGGCTTGTTCCTCCGTTCCTCGGCCAGGACAGGATCGAGGGGCGCGGGCGGGCGCGTCGTTCAGATGGATTCAGGCGCGGTGTAGCAGCAGCACGGCACTACTCCAAAAGCTTACTAAGGGAACGCCTCCCTTTTTGATTAGGGGCGGTTAATGTTTTGAACCGCCCCTACAGTGAAGCAAATCCTTCCAACAGACTAACCGCCCCTACAGTGATCACTGTAGGGGCGGTTTTTGTTTCAGCCGCCCCTACAGTGACCACTATAGGGGTGGTTTTTGCTTCAGCCGCCCCTACTAATAGCAGGGGCGGTTCAATATCCAGCCGCCCCTATTGTGGTCCACAGTAGGGGCGGCTCTATATTGAGGCGCCCTATAGTGGGTTGCCGAATTTAAATACGAGGCACTAAAAATTAAATTTTCATAAACGATCTTGGATGGAAAAACTTCCTATATATGAAATGTAGATCTCGAAAAGTTATGAAACTTTGTAGTTAACCACTTTTTAGTTTGAAATCATCTAGTCATGCAAAAGTCGTGTTCAAATGTCTCAAATTTGAAATTCAAAATTTGTAAACGACCTCGGACGAAAAAAACTTCCTATATATGAAATGTAGATCTCGAAAAGTTATGAAACTTTCATGTTGACCACTTTTTAGTTTGAAATCATCTAGTCATGTAAAAGTTGTGTTCAAATGTCTCAAATTTGAAATTCAAAATTTGTAAACGACCTCGGACGAAAAAAACTTCCTACATATGAAATGTAGATCTCGAAAAGTTATGAAACTTTGTAGTTGACCACTTTTAGTTTGAATCCGTTTAGGGCCTCAAATAGTCAATTTACACCCGAATTTGTATAATATGTGGGGACGCTGAATAGAAATGGACACATACACGTGTGTAGCGCAGTGGAAGGGAGGGATCGCGCACTAGCGGTTGGTCATGGGTTCGAATCCCGTTCGCGCAACATTTCGAAACATTTGCAAAAACCTTGAGAAAATCACGCTGGCAAGGGATGGTGGGTGGTTGGCCGGTGGGGCTCTTCCCCAATTAAAAAAAAATATTTTGCTATTTTTTTTCGAATTTTGAAAATGCGATTTCTAAAAACCACAATAGGGGCGGTTGATAACATGAATCGCCCCTCGCAGAAACACGCAGTAGGAGCGGTTGGATAACCGCCCCTCTGATAAGACCTCTCAGCAATGGAGAGTTAGGGGGCGGTTACGAAAACCGCCCCTACTGAGCATCCTCAACCGCCCTGCAGAACTCGATTGTTGTAGTGCGGGTAAGCAAGCAATCCAGCAAGCGACTTCCAGGGGCTCGCCGTCGGGTCCACGCCGGAGGGGAGGAGCTGTTCCGCCTTCAGCGTGCAGGTCGTCCAAGGTGGATGACGGGCACCCCAGCTCCGGCCACTCTCATGGCAGGATCCGCCCTCGCTCTGCCCAGATCCGCCGAGCGCACGGAGGTGAGCCAAGGTGCAGAGGACGACGGGGCATGGGGCGGCGCCAACGGAGGTGAGACGAGGTGTAGAGGACGACAAACAGGGCGCGGCGGAGGTGAGCCGAGCGCAACGGCCCAGCTGCTAGCCCTCGCTCGTGGCCAGCTGAGCCCGGCCAGGAATGAATCACCAACCTGGTGATTCAATCCCCGGCCGGGCTATCTCTGACGGATAGCCCATTGTGGCCGGGCTAGGATGGGCCATTTTGCAACCAAACATCCAAAAGGTGACCCATCCTAGCCTGGCCACCACAAATTTTAGCAACCAAACACACCCCAATGGAACTCAGGCAGCCAGATCAAGATACAATGAGCAGGCGAGCGTGCATCAACAGAATCTCCTCTTCTCATACAGCAGGAGGGAGTTGGCGGGCACGGGCGTCGGCCTATGCATGCATGTAGCTAGCCTGCAGGCTGGGGCGTGTTCGTGGATGCATGACCGTGCGTGAGGGGAACGACCCCTCCTGTTCCTTCATCAAGCAAATAGGTATGCATTCTTAATTTGGATTAAAAGTATTAAAAATTGATGTTTAAACAGTAATATGCGTGAGCGCCTTATAAAAAGACGACAGATGTAGTAGTAAATATGGGTGGATAGATGATTTCTTTGTTTTGTGTTGTTGTGGAAAATTGTTTTGATCTTCTAGACTTCTAGATCGTCAAACCTCCTTTAGAGGCAGCCTAGCACATATTTTTATTGATTTGCAAAGTACCAACTCTAAATATATTTTATTAATAAGGATCCTTTCTTATATTTAGAATTCGAAGTGAGAAATGAAATTAAGGAGAAGCTAGAAATTTACAAAGAAATCTGAGAACCTGCCTCCTAGGACTTTTAATCTCATTCTCTTTCTGAGCTGCTTGGTTCCATTAATCTGAATGATGCATGTTGACTCTGCAGCACCAAACTACCTCTTGGTTGAAATTTGAATTTGTAAACCGGGAATTGGAAACCATGGCAAGATCTTTTGTTTTTTCTTTGAAGCAACATTAAATCCCATATTGGATCTGGGAATCGGTGTCATATTTCTCATGATTCTTGCAACATTAATTCAATGATGGCCCTAAACTGGAATGCCATGAGAAAGAATAACAGTTAGACACAGAGGTGCAACACAGAGGCCACATCTAAGTATTTTCACCTTAATCACTGTTGGCATTTGTTAAGTGCTAAAAGAATATGAAGGATTCTCATTAAGCGCACGTAACACCTACCATTGTAGCTTTTTCCTAGGATGAGTATTCTAGAGTATCGTATCCACAGGGGAAGCTTTGGCTAAAAGAATTCTAATAAGTCACAATCATGTATCCACTAACTTAGCAAGCCACTAGACTAAAGTGAGGAGGTAATTGATAAAGGGTAAGTAAATAACAAAGCATAACATACCTAAGATTATAAAAGAATAACTAAACTAATCAAGAGGTCAAAGGGAGAGATCAAGGTTCCTTTGTACTTCTCTATTATTTAGGTTCTACGATAGCAATCACACCATAACACTTCGGGACATCAGAACACTAGCCACAGAAAGAGATGAGAAGGGGCTAGGAAGCTCGACTATGGCACCAACCCGAACGTGGTGGAATACGCCGGCCGTCGTGGCTGTCACCACACAGGGCTACCACAAACTATCCGTGGGGTTGGGTGCAATCTCGAGGTAACCTATAGCCTAGACACCAAGTCTACACTATCGATTACTACTCTAATCACATATGATAATTAGAGCACTCGATGCGAGAGAAGATCCTATGCAATGGTATAACAACTATACTAACATGAAAGACATAGAAGTAAATAGAGAATATAAATATATGAATTATAAGTCTTACAAAGAAAGGATACAAGACATACCAAACTCTGTAGACATCTCCAGAACTGGAGCATAACTCCACTCTCCTTTACTCTTGATCAGATCTAATCTATTTCTAATTACATAGCTAATCTACTTCTAATTACATGGCTAATCTACTTCTAATTCACTAATCCTTGATAGAGAGGTGATCCTTACATTGGGATCCCTCTACAACTGAGAGATAATGAATAGAATGAATTAGAATGAATTAGGTTTAGCCCTGGGGTCAGGGGGTCTTCTTATATAGGCCTTGGCGATGAATGATGACCATTGGATCAAACCGATCTTCAATAACGGTATAGATACAACCTCAAGGTCGGTTACAAACCGACATTCAAATGTGAGGCTGATTGGTGGGACCCACTTGGCGGCTGGCCTAGTTGGCACTGGCGGCCGCCAGGGTGGCAAGCCACCTTGGCTTCCCGTCTCTTCTGGTGTCTTCTGGTGTCTTCTAGAGTGTTTTAATCCACATTTTGGGTCGAGTTACTTCACGGTTAAGTCTTATCATCATATGTGAGATATTTTCTGGAACTTTCTCCATTCTTCTCTGTGTTTATCTGTTAAGTCCCTGTAAAGTCACAGAATCACCAAAGCTCATGGAATTATGTTAGTTAGACCCCTAGTCTATGTTGATATTCATATTATGCCCTTATCCATGTTTACTTGAATAGTAATATTATGCTATAACAGGTGTCAACAATCACACAGCAGCAACATCAACCTAAGCAAAGAGTTTTTTTTTTTTTTTTTAAAGCAAGCAGAACAATTATTCAAGTTAAATTACCAATTAGGGCAAGAAAATTTTGTTAATGTTTGTTCAGCAATCCTTAAAACATCAAAAGGTGGGGATGTACCGTAGCAGGCATTGATGGTTTACTTAACAAATTTAACCCAGCCAGGTCACCACTTGATTGGTTGAATCATGCTAGCTAGCTTGTATTCATCGTAATCACTTAACAACCTACGTAGGCCATAAATTAAAAAGAACTTACAATACTTGCAGAGGCAAACAATTTACAAGAAAGAGAAGCAGTCAATGAGGAACTCAGTATGTGTTAAAAGAAATCCAATCTGTGGTAGAGAAGCTCAGTATGTGAAGTTAAGCCATTCTTACATCTGCCCGGCCCAGCAACATGGTATCAACGACCTGGAGTACAGGAGATGAGCAAAAAGAAAATAATCAGATCCTCTGGTTCATCTTCGATTTTCCTAAGCCGAATTCTCCCAATCTTATCACATGGAGTCTGAGCATTCTCCAGATAATAACAAATATCGGAGAAGGATGACGATTGCGAGTAGGGTTCTACGACATTCTCCTAACGTACTTGCTTCCAAGAGGATCGAACCGTGGTCGTCCCCCACTGATCTCACACGGGTGCGCGAGCGAGAGGCAGATGGGCGGGCGAGCATGTGTCCCATACTTTTGATCTGATCCATTGAATCGTGAATGAGTAATGAGAGAGAATGTTAAGAAACGATCTGGATGGTTCATTTGAATGGATTTCAATGAGAGATAAGTTGGTACATTAGTAGGGTAGATATCTATATCTATAACTAATAGTTGTGGCAAAATGTCTGACTTTTTTTTCGCCAACCCTGCCCAATCACTAGCTGGCTCGGTCTTGTAAATAGCGATTTGAAACATAAAACATAGCGTATGTCACTGCTTCAGAAATAGGTACCACCGTTGGTTAAAGTATGAATACATAGCAAAAGCCATATTGAAAAGTCCAAGTGATCGACTGAAATATTTGAAACATAAAAAAAGATAGCATCATTGCCAGGCTTTCGCTTCCGTGTCCTCGTCACCGCATAAGCTGGTTACCGGTGGCCTGCACTAGTAGAGAAATAGTTTTGAAGAATACACACGTCACTAATAAAGCGTTATCAGTGCCGCGTAACATGTAAAAAAATGCATCACTGATAGCAGTTAAGACTCGTCACTGATAGCGTTGGCATAGCGTTCTATCAATTCTACTCAGGGTTTAACCCCGTTCACAAAAAAAGAAAAAACAAATGTACATGGAAGCTCTGATTGACAGGTAGTCGTCATCATCCTTAACTGTCGCAGGCAATAATTGTGCAGATTACATTTTTTGTGCCCGTTACCACCATTGTCATTAGTTCCATGAACTGATGTAACAAACATAGAAAAGACACACATAACAGGACGCGACTGTGCGAAACAATAACACAATTAATGTAACCTTTAGCAAACTCCGCTCTAAATCACCGGGCGAGTTCTGTGCTCAGTGCTGCAAGATTACTATAAGATCCTGTAGTTTCGCCCTCGGTGCTGGCGGTGTAGCTATAACTGCCAACCTCAACCTGCTCGAGAGCCATTTGCGCCTCAGGGGTTTCCGGCATTTGATCTGAGAATCGCCGAAGCTCCACAGCGACCTGTCCCATGGCCGGCCTTGCAGTACCTGGAACAGCGATGCATCGGCTCACAAGCTGCGCAGCTGCATAGATCATTCCCTTGCTCGCTTCCTCGACTATGTCAGGGTCTAGAAGTTCACCAAGGGTGCCATTTCCCATGCTCTCCTGAAACATCAAGGTAAGGTTCTTCCATTCTTTGACCTGTGGATTCTTACCAGTCAAGAGCTCAATCAGGACGACCCCGAAGCTGTAGACGTCGGTCTTCTCGGTTATCTGGTGGTCCTTGAGAAACTCAGGATCAAGGTAGGCCAGCGTGCCCTTGGGCACCACCTGCACGTTGTCATTGATAGTTGAGCACCCGAAGTCAGACACCTTGGCCACCCATCCTTTGCCGAGCAGAATGTTCTGAGGCTTGATGTCGCCGTGGAGCGTCGGGTGCGGCGGCGAGTGGAGGTGCGCCAGGGCCTCCGCGGTCTCCGCAGCGATCCTCAGACGGGTCGGCAGTGTCACCCGGCGCCGAGGCGTGCCGTAGAGTAGATCGCCTAGGGTCCCGTTGGGCACGAACTCGTAGACGAGCATGGGGGCCTCGAAATGGAGGCAGCAGCCGAGGAGCCTGACGATGTTTGGGTGGTTGACGCGGCAGAGCACGACCAGCTCCTGGACAAACTCCTGCGTCCTGGTCTCATCAATCTGCTTGCATCTCTTCACGGCGACGGTGGTCAATGATGCATCAGCAGCAGCACCGCCGATGGTGGCCTTGTAGACGCTGCCATGTGCTCCTTCAGCGACGACGTTGGACTTGTGGAAGCCACGTGTGGCCTTCACTAGGTCTCCTCTGTCATATAACTTGAAGGAGTTGTTGCCATCTGTTTCGAGAATTCGCGACAACATCCGGCCTCCGTGCTGCTCAAAGTAGGCTTGTCTTTTCTTGCTCGCCTTGTGGAGGAAAACTTGGGTTGAAAGAAAAGCAATCAGGGCAACCAAAAGTCCGGCCGAAATTCCTGGAGACATATGATAATCAGAAATTAATAAAAGAAATAGTAAAACCTTTTTTGCACACCCAAAACTGTCCTATATATATATATATATAACCTGGTCAATTTTCCCATATTAGTTGTTAGGCTGGTATTGAAAATTTAAATAAATCGCATTTGGAAATGCATATGCATGGAATGCTTATTTGGAGTACAGATAAAGGAGGTAATCTATTTGATTGTATATCCCTGCCCACGCGCGGATACCATCCAAGCCAATTTTAATCGTCTCATCCAAAGAATACATCCAAGCCTTATAAATATAAAGGGGCAAGGCCGATTGAGGTGTCTAATTCTAACTAAATAAATCTAGCATTATTTTTTATGCCTTTAATTTATCCCTTAAACTCTATTTTTTACCACATGAGATGGTGTGCCAAGCCTTGGGTACACCGGCCGGTATCAAAGACGTGCTCATTTTTATCTATCTTCTCAAAATAAGTTAGGAGTTTTCTTTACTGGCCTGACTCATCCATAAACTACAGCACGGAGTCGGGCCGTCTGCAGCCAGAACAAACAGTGCCCGACTATATGGAGTTGCTTTACAAAATTGTTAGAGAACAATTTTCCTATTTTTGCCATAAGGTAAATGAATTACAGAGTCCGATCCGTCCGTGTAATTCTCGCTTTTCCAAGAAGTCAAATATATCTTCAATTTTAACCAAATATGTATATGAAAATATTGATATTTATGGTGCAAAATTAATATCATCATATGAGTCATTGAATATTTTATTATAAATTTACTTAGAGATACAATTGTTTCTAATATTTTTTTTACAAATCTAGTTAAATATAATATAATTTGACCAGCACAAACTCTATAGTGAAACTTTTGGAACCGAGAGAGTAGCACCGGAAGTACTAGGATTTGTATCAAGAAATGATTTGTGAGAGTGCTGTCGGAGGGGCTCACGGCGGCGTGTTTCCAGTCGGCTGGCGGAGGAGACGGTGGCTAGGGTTATGGCAGGGGTGGTGGCGCGTGCATGGAGAGAGGAGAGGGAGGTGGCGGCTTAGAGAGAGAGGGAGGCGCAGGGAGAGAGGGAGAGGAGAGGTAACGGCCTTTTGGCTCTTTCTTTGCTTAAACATTCAATGGTTACGTGGCCCCTTGTATTTATGGTCCCGGCGAGACTTGTCTCCTAAGCAACCTCGGGGATCCTTATCGGATTTGGATTCTCCTTTCCTATTTTAACAAACTTGACTTACTAAACTTAACCAACTCTTTCCTAACTAACCTGGACTCGATATGGTAGTTGACAGTGTGGAATCATTGGCGGCGGCCACAAATGCTACAGTAATTCCTGAGCACGCGTGCAACCCGAGGGCGCGCGTCGGGCTGCCCGTTTGTCATGGCACAACACGAGGAGGCCCAAGGGGCCAGGCACGCGTGCACCTAGGAAGGCCAGCGGCCTGCTGCCACCGCCGCCATCGTCTCGTCATCTTCATCATCAAGGCAATATTATTTAGGAAATAAAATAAAAGGAAAATAGAATAAAGATTGCTTAGAAGCCAAGTCTCTCTAGGACTATAAATACCAAGGGATATGTAATCATTTGATTTTAAGCAATAATCAAATAGGGTTTATCCCTTATTCCTCTCTCGCTCACGCGCGCCGCTATCTTCTTCTCCTCACGCGTCGCTACCCGCCGCTGCGCCTCCCACGCGCACGCTGCCCACCGGCCGCCGCCCACTTCCTGACCGCCATCGTCGATGCCTCAGCCCGGCTTGGCTCTAACACCTGGTATCTAGAGACCAATCGATCCTTCGGCCGCCATCGTAATCAAGATCCATGGCTCCCACCGCCGACGAATTCATGGCGGACATCCGCGCCATGGCCGATCACTGGGAGAAGATGTTCGCGCCACTCTAGGAGAAACCCCAAGAGGAACAACACTCCGCCCCGTCGATCAAGAATATCTACAACGACGCCTCCATTGACCCTGTGGCCACGCCGTTAATGGCGCTACTGCCAGCGGCCACGACGCCCATCCAAGTCGCCCTCATCACCAACAGCCCCGACGACATCCCCATCAACGGCACCCACGCCAAATCAGATCTGGATGCCACTATCAACAACGTCGTTATGGAGCCACAATAGGTTGTGATCACCACCACCAAGGAGGACATTACCATCAACGCACACCAGCTGTTCGATGAAAAGCCTACCCAACTAAGCCAACATCTTGTGGCTACAAAATTGAACAGGTAAGTCCCTACATCACAAGAAACACCATCTCGACACAGCTCACATCGGACACGTTAACGCAATCACCGGCGCCACAAAGACATAGCCCAACATCGCCAACATCGACAACGCCATCGACAATACCGCCGACGTCAACAACCTCACCCTCGACGTCATCATCCTCAACACCTCCAACACTGACAACAACACCAACAACATCATCATCAACACCAACAAGGCTGCCCGTGAGATACTCGGCCACCTTCGCTGCATGTCGGCAACGCAACAACCGTTACGTCTCATCACCACCAACACCCTTTAGCCTTGGTGGATATGTGAACCAGCGAGGGACGCGTTGACTGGTGGGGGGGGGGTGGGGATGTCACAGCCCAACACGAGGAGGCCCAATTGGCTTGGCGCGTGTGCGCCCGCAAGGCCAACGGCCTACTGCCGCCCATCGTCTCGTCATCTTCATCAACAAGACAACATTATTTCTGAAATAAAGCAAAAGGAAAATAGAATATAGATTGCTTAGAAGCCAAGTCTCCCTAGGGCTATAAATACCATGGGATCGGATATGTAATCATTTCATTTTAAGCAATAAATAAATAGGGTTTATCCCTTATTCCTCTCTCGCTCTCTCGCTCTTGCGGCGCCGTCATCTCCTCATCGCCTCGCAAGCGCACGCGCGCTGCCACCCGCCGCCCACGCCCTGACCGCCGCCGTCAAGCCCTCCGCCCGGCTCGGCTCTAACACCGTCGCACCTCCTCGGGTCCTTAATGGCCCGTTCTCCGCCGGTTGTCTGGTCCACGTTGGACGTGTGGCATGATCACATACAAAGTGTAGCGGTGCAATTGAGCAAGTTAATTATTTAGTTGTTACTAGAACATCGAGTAAATTGTGGTCCGACTCCCTATGTTGTAGTAGCAGCAACGTAAATCTGAAGGCCTCAATGTGCTTCTACAATTTAGAAACACCGGTGAAACAAATTGGAAATACTGTTGGATTTTAAGGTATTATGTGCCCTTTTTTTTGGTGAAGAAAATTCGATTGCAAGCTAAACTTAGTTCAAGCAGATGAACCTGCAAGTTCGATAAATAAAAATTAATGTGTTGCAGCTTAAGAAAAATGCTCCTACCAGTGGCCACTCGTGCTGGGAGAGGGAAGGGATCTTTCTGGCATTTTGCAATATATGCATTTCCTCGGGTACCCGCACGACAATGACAAGTGAATGAACCAATTGTATTCTTGCACACTCCGTAGCACTTATCACCGAGAGCGCACTCATCAACATCTGCAATAAACACGTAACGTCCACATTTAAAAAAAAAGAGCCAACGGATCATATATATGGTGCTCTCATATGTGTATCTTGGTACATATGGTCCAGGGAAGTATATGTATACCGAGTATGTGATGATACTAACTGGACTATTTGGTGTAGTATGTATGTCTAGTATACAAATACAAATATACATATAATACATGGTCATACTTATTTTATATAATACTACATTGGTATTACGACAATATACTAGAAAAATGTGGGCTATATTTTTTTTTTTTTTTTCACATAGTAAGATTTGGTGTGTCTTAAATGAGTTTATAAACATATTCAATCTAATAAACAGTATGCACCCATATGCAAGATATGGTTTATTGAAGATAGAAGTAGTTAAACCGAGAATATATAGAAGAAAATCATCCTATATAAATAATTTTTATATAAGGTTCTGAGTGAAGTTAAACCACTCAAAAGGATCGTAGTGTAGGCTGGCATATGCTCAATAAGCGAGCTTCGCTGCGCTTGTTTTAACCTTGTGCATGTTCTTGTTGTTGTTTTGGTTAAAAAAAAGATAATAGGCATGGGGGCATGGGGGCCATATGCTCAAATCTTTTCATGAGATGTTTTGTGCCGCCTCAGCAACAACTTCATGAGATGTTGTGAGTTTTTTTTTTTTTTTTTTTTTTTTTTTTTTTTTGTGTTGCCAAACACTCTTTCTGCAAACACTTCAACGGTGATGCTTCTTATTTTATTGTACTCTCAGAAAGGGATGGGGTGGGATGAAACTAAACAAAGTTTGTCCCAACTTCACATGCCATCGGTGGGCCTAGTACAAACAAATGCTGGATTTGACGACACTTCTCAAGGATATAGCTGTGTAGGCTTAGCTGCTGGATTTGACGACACTTCTCAAGGATATAGCTGTAGGCTTAGCCGGGGCTCACGAACCTCAGGGCGCTGCCACGGGGGCTCATGGCCTCTAGGGCGCGTGGCCATTGGGGCTATATGTATCCATGTTGTCCAGTTTTGATGATAGCGATTGTCAACATTCCAACATTCTCATTCTATATTCTTTTCTCTTTTATCTTGATTACCCTAACTGGCGCCGAGGCGGTCGGGGACGGCGGTGACACGTGTCGGAGTGTGGAGGACACGCATACATGGTACGCTACTTGTGGACGGTTTGGTGGTTAGAGCCTCAAAACCATCGGGCGGCGGTTTTGTGCGGGTTTGGGTCTCAGAACCACGGCGGAGGTTCCAAGGTGGAAGGGCGACACGTGGAAACATCGAGGAGTGTGCATCGAAGCGAAGCTACAGGTGGGGAAGGCACGGTGGTCGTCGGGATCAATTTATCCCGACCGAGATCATATTGCCCTTGGTAATGGTGTGGCTCATTTAGTAACTAGGGGTAGTATAGTCATTTGGATAAGAACTATAAGTAGTGATGGCAGCCCTCCCTTCCTCTATGTCTCTCCATTTTGCAATTTTTCCTTTTGGGTTTCTGTCTATAGTTGATGTACTTTGTGTGAACTCACGAAAACTTTGTATTGATCTGTGTTTGTAGGAAGTGCAGCCCTTAGTTCCCGCTCATGCCCTCTGGGCTTTGTCTCTCAGATCGTGTTCTTCTTCTCTTTCTTCTCTATTGAACTCGATTTCTTCGTTTGTGGATCGTTTTGATTGATTTTTCTTGCTTTGGATCATCTATGTCGTGAACCTAATCAATTCTTTGAAGAAATTTGGTTGAGTCCACGTGAGCACATAGATCGGAGCAAGTTCATGGCTACGTTTTTAGGAAACACGTTTTTTTTGCACTTGATTTGATTTTCCCATTGATTCGTCAGGTGAAGTGCTGTGATCTCTTGGGATTAGCCTCTCCTCAGTGCCTAGTTCATATGGTTCAAGTTTCATGGCCTAAAGTTTTGATTTGAGTAAGTCTTCATTGATTTTGTGTTCTTGGTGATTTTTTTTGCGAGCAACTTCGCCAATAGCGGACGTGTTTGGTATCAATACAGGACAGGTTCGGTATTTCCAACTTTCAAGTTTGGAGCTGAAATTTTGTGGAGGTGTTCCCCATGGTGTATAGAAGCTATGGTTAAAATTTCATGTTTTTGGACATCTATTTATGAGGGTTTAGATTTTTCTTCCATTGCATGCTGTGTTGTGCGAGAGGTCTGATATTACCGGACACGTTCGGTATTGAGTCCAATATTTGCTGAAGATGTACTGATTTCTTCCTAGATTGGTCGTTTGACTCCGTTTTGGGTTGTGTTGCGTTGGAATTCTATCATTCCATGGACATCATCTAGGTGCTTTTTCACCGCTTGGCTTGAGTATTCAAGATTCGGGACCTTGCTTCTTTTCAATAGAAGTGAAGAGTCTCATTTTCTCATCTATTGGTTCGATGATCTTTGGATTCTCGTCTAGCCTGATTTGTGGTGAGTCATTGTGTTTCGAGGGAACATCCACTCTTCTCTAGGGTCATTGCATCACGGGGGTTGCAGTTGCTTTTTGGAGTCTAAATTTAGGACAGTGGCCAAATAATTCGAAAGAATTTTTAGGCTCCCATTCACCACTCTCTGGTCTCAAGGCCACCAAGTTGCTGCCACCTGGGTCGCAGCCATGGGGCTCGTGGCTATCGGCCCTCGTGGCCTCGAGGCTTGGTTTCCAAGGAGTGGTCACCGGTCCTTGCAACCTCCGCGTCACCCTTCCGCACGGGAATGGGCGGAAACCCTAGCCGCCACCGAAACTCCACCTCCTCCCCTCCCCTCGCCTTGCCACCACCAGAGGGAGCTGCATGGAAACCCGCGCGGCTCCCTAGAATGGCGGGGGCGAGGCCCTTCACCCTGCACCGGGTCGCGAGCTCTCCGAGCGGGAATATGCTTGTCGGCCCCACTCTCCTCATCCTCGTCTCTGTCTATGTTCGGCGGTCGGCGCGGCATATCCAGCCTCCCCGACTACGGATCCGCCTGGCGCTCCTTTTCCTCGCCTCTAGCTGGCCTCCGGCGGCCGGTGAAGCGGATCTGGCTTCCTATGCTGAGATCCACGTCTCCCTCGGCTGGATCTGCGGCCTCGGACATGGCTCTGCTGGCTCTGGCTGGCCGGCTTGCCCACTGCCTGCACGGCAAGGTGGCGGCCAACGCACCATCATAGCACGGTGGCCTGGGTCTCTGGTCTCCGGCAGGTGCGGGAATGTGGAGGACGATTCTCTAGAGGCTGGGCGCACCACCTCCGGTGCGTCACCACCTCTTCCCTATTTCCGTCGGCTCAGGCATCCTTGGGCGCGACTGGCGGTAGGATGTGGGCCCATGGGCCTAGATCCGTCGTGTGAACCTCGGGCTGGTGTTGTGTAGTTGTCGGCAGGCCTTGCAGCGACTTCTCATGCGTCGGCTCACCATCGCCGAGCCTCCTTGCGCGTCCACCCCACCGGCGCCGAGACTTACTGGGGTAGCCGCAGACCCCTCCCCACCCCTCCGCCGCTTGATCCTGGCATCCGGCGTCCGCACCTGCTCTGTGGCCATGTCCACGACTAGGTGACCTTCTTTGTGGTACGGTGTTCTATAGATGCATGTGCAGGAGCCCGGTGTTTGTCGTGGGCATGCCGGCGATAGGGCTGTGTGCTCTTTGGTTTCCTATACTACACGTGCATATACGGTGCGCGCAGTTTGTCCGCGAGCATGCTGGCGGTGGGGCTGGTTATCCACGTGAACCCTCCCCTTGTGCCTCTTGTCGGGGAGGGCAGAGCGCCGTTTCTTCAGAGTGACGGCGTCGCCCCTACCTATGCCTGCGGTGGCAGTGACAACGTCGTGGCGGCGCTGGGGCATTAGTAGCAGGAGCACTTGCGAGGGTTATGGGCGAAAGCTCAGTCTAGCTCTCGGCTGGACCAATGGTGATGATTTCCTTCTTGAAGGCGTCGTTGAAGAACCTCGCACCGCCTTCTCTCCTCAGTGTCTAGGTCAATGCGGTTCTCCAAGGCACAAGACTCGGGTGAAAGCCCTTGCTAAGCTCCACGCTTGGCTGACGATGATTACGTTCTGGTGTCATTCACATCCTTGGAGGCGTTGTCGAAGAGCTATTGTTCCATGGTGTTCTTGTTTTTCTCCTTGTTTGTGGGTGTGCCACCTTTCGCCCTTACGTTGGGGCGTTTGTTGTTGTTTGTTTTTCCATATTCATGGATATGCCACAAACTCACCTCAATGTTGGGGCTATTGTACTGGTTTTAGCCCGGTTTTTCAAAATTAACCGGACGAATGCGTTTGTATTATCAGGCTTCAAGAGCCAAACGATCAATGAAAATCAGGTGAGCGTCCCCCCCCCCCCCTTGACCGATCAAAACAAAACAAAAAAAAGGCTCCAAGATGTGGCCTCTAGAGCACGGCTGTCGGGCCACAGCCACTGGCCTCATAGCCTCCAGAGCACTGCCGCCACCACTGGTGCTTGCGGCATCACATCAGGAAGGCAGCTAGGAAGAAAGAAAGAGCCACCGAGGAAATTGAAAACATAGAGAAGTAAAGGGCAGTATAGTCATTTTATTCTTTTGGTCTACATGTGAACCTAGTTTGGCGAATATATTTCCAAAGTAGCTTTAGCTTCAACGAAAAAGTTTCTATTAGAAGTTGGAACACAAAAACAACTTACAACTACACTAGTGAAGCTGTGCTGTGCCAACAGGACCTTAATATATCTATCTATAATTATGTGTCATGCATAAAGGAAACTAATAAAACCTGTAACTACTAAACATCGAAGCAATCTCATATATAATTAAATTAAATGTTTTCCTGAGTTATGTTTTTTGTATTTATATGGATCGAAGTGAATGAATAACTATATAATAACCAAATAACAAGGATTCTGAGACAGTATAACAGAGGGGCTAGGAAGTGGATTCACCTTGGCAGCCGTCAGTAAGGTAAGGGTTGCCGTCGAAGCCTTGGTTGCACTTACAGAGGTAGCCTCGTCCTCTGGTTGCGTTATAGCAGAAGCTGTTGCTGCTAACGCAGGCGTATCCAGGCTTTGTGGGTGCCGTCTTGCAGCTTTCGTTCCCGACGGCCCAGTCAAGGACCACCGGCGCCATTCCACCGCGGGAGCTGTTAAATGCCAACGACAACGTCGACGACGACAGCAAGTGCGACGAGTCCATGAGCGCAGCGAAGCTGCAGCGACTAAATAAGTCCTCTCTGCCGTGGAACCCAGAGGTGTTCATGAAGCCCTTGTCGAACCACACCCGGTATTTCCGCCGCCACTTGGGGATGTCCGTCTGGCAGCATCCCATCCCGGAGCAAGGGTTTAGGGACATCTTGCCTCCAAAGCACATGGCCATGCACCCGGTCTGGTACATATCAAGAGAGTTGTTCTCTCTGGTGTTGCCGATGTAGGCCAGCGCCCGGCACCCTACCACCGTGAACTTGTTGGCCGTGCTTGAGAAACTGTATTTGCCCATGACCCAGCCCCAGTTTTTGGTCACCATCTTTCGAGTCGTAGCGTTGTAGCAGTAAGAAGAGATAGGCTGGAGCACCTTGGCTTTACCGTGCTCCAGAGAGATGTTGAGGATCTCCACTATAGCTTGTTTTGGTGCAGTATGTTTGTGCCGTGTAACCATGAACGGCTTAAGGACGCCGTTGCGGGTGTAATTACACGAGATTTCGAATCCCGGTAGCCAGCAGTGATCAGGTCCTATGCCGAACGGGAAAGGGATGTCCACGCCGCCGCATGATGTTTGGCAGTCCGGACCTACCCTCCCCGGCAGCGGCGGCGAGCCATGGCATCAGCACCACGACCACCGCCGCACTGAGACATACTACTAGTCCTGCTACCAATGCTGATGAGTGGGATGGCATGACTGACACTAGCTAACCAGGCTTCTTGGGCTGTTGATGGTCTGATGGACTGGGAGCTCTGCTCTCTCCGTAAGCTACTTGTCTAAACATTTTATTTGCCAGGCCTGCCACCTACCGCCGGTGACTCAACTTCAGTCTTCAGAGCAACCAAAGTACAGTAACCAACTGCAGAGGAACTGCTGCTTCTGTGCTGCGGAATGGATCCAATTTGTGTGTGCCCATGGTTGCTTTCCTATGAGTGTCAGCATCTTTCACTGTGCCATTTACCGGACGCATCTCCATCAAACACATGAAAGATGCTGACACTGATTATTACATTTGATAGGTTATAATCTAATTTTATTTATATTTGATATTCCGCCATCACGTATCTCACATGATTTTCCTAAAAAAAAAAATGTATCTCACATGATTCGATGATGAATACACAATATTTGTTTTTAAAATTATATAGTACAACGCAGACAACGACAATGCACGTGCACACCCCTATAAATATACATAGACAAATCCTATCTCTATGAGCACTTTTGAAAGACTGAGCCGTCTTGACATTTGCCTCGCGGGTCGGCTGGGGAGAACATTGCTAAACCAGGCGGAACCGGCTCCTCTAACTTACTCAACTGCTACGCCCACAGACATACTTACCCGATGCCCTCCATCCCTGATCCAGCGGCAGGAAGCGAATTGCAATGGAAGCCACCGACGGATCGCCCATGTACGCTGTCGTGGCCCAATAGAGCGGCTGCAAAGAACCCAGCACTGATGTCAGTCCACAAGCTTGACTGAGACGGATCAAAGAGGAGGGCGCGAGAGGATTTAAAATTTGCAGGTGGACTGCACCGATCGCTCTTACGTTGGGGCGTTTGTTGTTGTTTGTTTTTCCATATTCATGGATATGCCACAAACTTACCTCAATGTTGGGACTATTGTACTGGTTTTAGCCCGGTTTTCAAAATTAACCGGATGAATGCGTTAATATTATCAGGCGATCAATGAAAATCAGGTGAGCCCCCGCGACCGATCAAAACAAAGAAAAAAAGGCTCCAAGATGTGGTCTCTAGAGAACGGCTGTCGGGCCACAGCCACTGGCCTCATAGCCTCCAGAGCACTGCCGCCACCACTGGTGCTTGCGGCATCACATCAGGAAGGCAGCTAGGAAGAAAGAAAGAGCCACCGAGGAAATTGAAAAAATAGAGAAGTAAAGGGCAGTATAGTCATTTTATTCTTTTGGTCTACATGTGAACCTAGTTTGGCGAATATATTTCCAAAGTAGCTTTAGCTTCAACAAAAAAGTTGCTATTAGAAGTTGGAACACAGAAAACAACTTACAACTACACTAGTGAAGCTGTGCTGTGCCAACAGGACCTTAATATATCTATCTATAATTATGTGTCATGCATAAAGGAAACTAATAAAACCTGTAACTACTGAACATCGAAGCAATCTCATATATAATTAAATTAAATGTTTTCCTGAGTTATGTTTCTTGTATTTATATGGATCGAAAAATGAATGAATAACTATATAATAACCAAATAACAAGGATTCTGAGACAGTATAACAGAGGGGCTAGGAAGTGGATTCACCTTGGCAGCCGTCAGTAAGGTAAGGGTTGCCGTCGAAGCCTTGATTGCACTTACAGAGGTAGCCTCGTCCTCTGGTTGCGTTATAGCAGAAGCTGTTGCTGCTAACGCAGGCGTATCCAGGCTTTGTGGGTGCCGTCTTGCAGCTTTCGTTCCCGACGGCCCAGTCAAGGACCACCGGCGCCATTCCACCGCGGGAGCTGTTAAATGCCAACGACAACAACTCCGCCGAGGAGTTGTTGTTGAAGCTGGAGGTCGTCGACGACGACAGCAAGTGCGACGAGTCCATGAGCGCAGCGAAGCTGCAGCGACTAAATAAGTCCTCTCTGCCGTGGAACCCAGAGGTGTTCATGAAGCCCTCGTCGAACCACACCCGGTATTTCCGCCGCCACTTGGGGATGGCCGTCTGGCAGCATCCCATCCCGGAGCAAGGGTTTAGGGACATCTTGCCTCCAAAGCACATGGCCATGCACCCGGTCTGGTACATATCAAGAGAGTTGTTCTCTCTGGTGTTGCCGATGTAGGCCAGCGCCCGGCACCCTACCACCGTGAACTTGTTGGCCGTGCTTGAGAAACTGTATTTGCCCATGACCCAGCCCCAGTTTTTGGTCACCATCTTTCGAGTCGCAGCGTCGTAGCAGTAAGAAGAGATAGGCTGGAGCACCTTGGCTTTACCGTGCTCCAGAGAGATGTTGAGGATCTCCACTATAGCTTGTTTTGGTGCAGTATGTTTGTGCCGTGTAACCATGAACGGCTTAAGGACGCCGTTGCGGGTGTAATTACACGAGATTTCGAATCCCAGTAGCCAGCAGTGATCAGGTCCTATGCCGAACGGGAAAGGGATGTCCACGCCGCCGCATGATGTTTGGCAGTCCGGACCGCTAATACTACCCTCCCCGGCAGCGGCGGCGAGCCATGGCATCAGCACCACGACCACCGCCGCACTGAGACACACTACTAGTCCTGCTACCAATGCTGATGAGTGGGATGGCATGACTGACACTAGCTAACCAGGCTTCTTGGGCTGGTGATGGTCTGATGGACTGGGAGCTCTGCTCTCTCCGTAAGCTACTTGTCTAAACATTTTATTTGCCAGGCCTGCCACCTACCGCCGGTGACTCAACTTCAGTCTTCAGAGCAACCAAAGTACAGTAACCAACTGCAGAGGAACTGCTGCTTCTGTGCTGCGGAATGGATCCAATTTGTGTGTGCCCATGGTTGCTTTCCTATGAGTGTCAGCATCTTTCACTGTGCCATTTACCGGACGCATCTCCATCAAACACATGAAAGATGCTGACACTGATTATTACATTTGATAGGTTATAATCTAATTTTATTTATATTTGATATTCCGCCATCACGTATCTCACATGATTTTCCTCAAAAAAAAAATGTATCTCACATGATTCGATGATGAATACACAATATTTGTTTTTAAAATTATATAGTACAACGCAGACAACGACAATGCACGTGCACACCCCTATAAATATACATAGACAAATCCTATCTCTATGAGCACTTTTGAAAGACTGAGCCGTCTTGACATTTGTCTCAAGGTCGATGGGACGTTGTCACCACTGAAAGCATGCCGTTAAAGCCTAAATTAGTCTAGGAAAATGCAAACACTGTTGAATTATGATCTTTTTTTTTTTTTTAGCGACCGGGCCATTCACCCGTATTTCATTAAGAGGAGGGAAAACCCAAATACGAATACATCGGCACTTCGATGACGAAAGACATCAAGAAGGAAACACGGAAAAAAAGAGACACACACCTACACTACTGGATCTGTTATTGAAACGATTACATGACAGGCGCATTGTGCGACCAAATCAAAAGCACCGCGTGCAGCGTTCTGAACCCAGCGTCCACCCAATCCTGTGCCTCTTGAATCAATCTTGCCGCGACTACTAGCAACGAGGGACGCTTCATTGCGGAAGACCCTCGCATTACGCTCCTTCCAAACCGTCCATGCAATGAGAAGAAAGAAGGAGTCAAAGACCGCCCGGCGTCCCTGGCAATCCGTTTCCTCGCCGCAATCCACCACCCGGCGATGTCGCCCGGTCCGGCCGGCACCAAAGTGCCCAGTCCCCGCGGTGCAAGCGTGTGGTGCCGAGTTGTCTTGTGAACACGCACCCAAGGAAGAGGTGCTCCGCGGTTTCCGCTTCCGACCGCTGCAACGCCGCAAGCGCCGCCGAGCCCGGAGCCCGTGGCGGTGGCGCCGATCCGAAGTCCAAATGCGCCCGTGCGGGACGCCGAGCACAAAGTAGCGGACCTTGGCGGTGCCTTTGCGCGCCCGCGGCTCCTAGCACCGGCAGAGCCGTCGATCCGTAAAAGAACGCACGGTACGCCGACGACGCCGAGTAACAGCCATTGCCCGTCCATTTCCAGACGAAACGATCAGACTGAAGGGGATCCAGCGCGACGTCCCTCAAAGCATTCCAAACACGCAGGAACTCGCAAACGACCTGGGCGGTCGGGGCGCCCACGATGTCATGGACCCAATTGTTGTCCCAGAATCGACAACCTCATCAGTCCTCTTCTTACCCGTCGCCCGGGTAGCCGCAAAGAGGTGCGGCGCGAACGTGTTTAGGCGACCCACGGACAGCCCGATGATCCAAATGAGAACCTTGCCGAACTTCCATCCCCAATCACCACCGACATGCTGGCTGCTGCCATAGCCTCAACATCCTTCTCCACCTTGTGCGGCGAGTTGCCCAAAGCAACTATCGGTTCGTGTTCTCTCAAACCATGCCCACCGGAGACGCAAGGCCATGCCAAAGAGGTGGAGGTCCGAACCCCAAACCACCGAAATCCGTTGGCCTACACACCCACCGCCAAGCCGCTTTGCACTTGCCACCCGGTTACCCGAGCACCCGACCAAAGAAACGCGACGCCTGCGTTTATCAATCTGGCCCAACACCCCATTTGGAAAGGCAGCAGGAGATGGCCATATGTGTAGGTATTGCCGATAGGGTAATTTTCGTGAGACGCACACGTCCCGGATGCGTGAGGAGATCAGCCTTCCAGGTGGGTATCCTAGCCGCGACCGAATCGACCGAGAGCCTGCTCATCAACAACTCTACGCAGACGTGTCAAGGGCGGTTGGTGCGCCGAGGTAGCGACACGGAACTCAGCCATGGCGCATGGGAACACGTCGTCGCGGCAAGGCCAAGTCTTCATCTGAGCACCCGATGGGCGTCAAGAAACACTTGTCAAAGTTGGTAACTACCGGGCGCACCAAAGAAACAAGCGGAGGATGTCGCCGATGCATTGTAGATCGGCGGCGACCGGCCGACCAAAAGGGCGAGGTCATCGGCATAAAGCGATGCCCTATGTCTAATGGCACGACCAGGGGAGAGGTGAGAGCACACGTTGCCGATCGGCTTCACGGAACAAGGCGTTGATTACTTCCATGGTCGGCACAAATAGCATCGGAGAGATGGGATCTCCCCGCCTCAAACCTCTAGCATGTGCAATCCTCCGGCCAAGGCGACCATTAATCATGATGCGGCGTGCTCGCCGTAGAGAGCAGCAAGGAGATCCAGCTTGGTCCACCGCCTTGGAAAACCAATCGCAGCCGAGCACCTCCAACAAGAATGGCCAAGCGACCGAAAGTGGAACGCCTTGGTGATGTCGATCTTGAGGAGCACAACCGAGTGCTTTCTACGGCATTGATCCACCGGCAGGGCTAGTTGTACCGCATGGAAGTTGTCATGAATGGATCTCCCTTGATGAATGCACTTTGATTAGGGTCGCACCATCTCATCTAGCCTCTTTGCCGCCCTCCTCGCTAAACATTTTGCAAAAAGCTTGCTAAAGCCGTGCATTAGACCGATCGGCCGATAATCCTTCAATTTGGTCGGGTTCTTTGCATTTCGAATCAGCACCATTGTCGCATCGTTTAGGAGGTTAAAACCTGCGTCCATCCAGCGACCATAGGGCATGCACGACAGCTAGCACATCGACCTTGATAATATGCCGGGCGACCTTGTAGAATAGCCCGTAAAGCCATCGGGGCTGGCGCCGGTCGACGGGATGTCCCCCGACCGCCTCCCCGGACCTCCTCCTCGGTGAAGCGGCGATCCAATGCCCGGCCCAGTCAAGGCTGCGGCGATGAGGCCGCCAAGGGCCCTTTGCGTCTTTGCCGCCGCCGACGGCTTGCCAATGATCTCATTGTAGTACTCATAAGCCGATCACGCTTTGCCAACTCATCACGGCACGGGCCCCTTGGTGCTCAACCGCGGCAATGAAATTCTTTCGACTTCGATGGCACGCTTGGAGATGAAAGAATTTCGTGTTGGCATCTCCTTCACCCGATAACGCACCCTAGAGCGTTGGCGCGATGGTTCTAGAGAGGGAGGCGAGGCCAAGGCTTTTCGCCTTAAGATTCGAAGGAGTACCTGCTCATCGGCCGTTAGTGATCTGGATTCTTGCGCCTTGTCAAGTTTGGGCAATGATCTCGCGCGCCCGAACAATCAGTAGCGGACACGCCAATGGAACGCATGCTCCGACTTTTGAGCGCCTTAGCCGTGCGTCCTGAATTTGATGTCAAGGCGCCGACAGTGCATCGACATTCAGCACCTCGGGCTCCCGTGCCTCCCTCACCGTGTCCAGAAACCCGGCATTCTCGGCCGAAGGCCTCAAAGCGAAAAACGCGGTTGATGCCCGTGGCGACCGTGTCGGCGAAAGAAGAAGCCGCGTGGTCGGAACTATCGCGGACAACGCCCGCGACGGTGGTCGAAAAGGCATTCAGCCAGGCCACCGAGGCAAAAGCTCTGTCGATCCTCTCAAATGCCTGACACACCCGCCGTTGCTCCAAGTGAATCGGCCGTGGAGGTACAGCTCATCGACCGCCATGGCGTCCAAGTTGTGTGCGTCAATCTCCGCATGGACGAGAGGTGCAAACGATCGTTGCTCTTTATCGGCAGCTTGGTAGATAAGATTGTAGTCACCCCACGGCAGATAGGCCCCCGCGAGGTGTGCCATACGACCTTGAGTTCCAAAGAGGAACTCAGCCTTGAGCCGGTCGAGGCGGGTCCATAAACCACACGAGGACCAAGGGGGTGGAAGTACCAAAGAAACGGCACAAGCTCGATGGTGACCGAGTAACGGCGACACACATGCGCCGCAAACCGACCAGTCCGGAGCGACCAAGCAACAACTATCCCCGAAGCCCCATCGGCCGCAAGCAAGAAGACATACTCAGAATCGGTACCCATTAGATCACGTGCCCAAGCGGCGGACATTACAAATAACCTTCGCCTCCACACAGACGGACCGGGGACACACGCTCCCGGGCAGACAAATTCTCTAACCGAATCACGGCGTGCACGCGAAGTTTAGCCTCGCGTTCCACAAGAGCAGGTTCAGTGCTAACATGGTAACTACTAAAAGCGACTGACGGGGTAAACATCTAGTGCAGTCCTGCAACAAGAGCCCGACGCTTCTACCCACGAAGAAGGAAGGTAGTCATCGCCTCCTTATTGACATCCGCCAGCCGCCCCGTGAACGCAGACCGGAGCTCATCGAAGGAGACGGCATCCTCTCGTGCGCACTCTCGACATCCATCCCGATCTTCTTCAGCAAAGACTCGCCCGGCTCATCCTCCGGCTTTCTCGGCGCATGAGCACTCTTGGCCGCCAAAACGAGCACTACGCTTCAAGATCGCCGCCGAGGAGTCGCTCATACGTACGGGTCTTCCCGAGAGTTGGTGTCGACAGCGGGAGGAGGATCGGCCGCATGAAGCTTGCAATGAACTGATCAATCTGTCGGCACGTCGGGGGCGACGACGCCTGAATAGCAAAGGGGGGCTGGCGGCGCATCGTAGGGAGCTTCGCATGTCGAGGCACCGCCACCGTGGCCACGCCGCCGCAGCTTGGCCGCAACTCGCCAACGCCATATCGCCCACCAGTCCTGGGTTGGGCGGACGTCACACGGAGAGAACTTCGCTCGTTGTAGTCCAGCTCAAAGATCAACATTGTCCCGCCCACCAGTCATGCACGGGCCGCCGCTCACCATGCCGGCTAGCCAGGCCCATCTCGCAGCAGGTGCGGCGCAACCAGGATGAAACAGCCCACGAACCCATCCTTGGACGACCCAGAGTCACGAACGACCGAGAGCGCGGGAGAGGCGTCGACCGTTAGCGGATGGGCGCCGGAATTGCTGGAGTGGAAGGGCACGCCGAAGCCGATGGAGACAAAGCGCCGACTTGCGCCCACCCAGAAATCCGACGCCATGGACTGTCCCGCCGAGCTGCCCTCATCATCCTGCAAGCTTTCTGCAACCAACAGCTCTCCACAGCGCACTCGGGCGCTTTGGGCGCAGAGCGCAGCACCCATCTGTCATCGGCGGGACCGCCGTCGTCCCGAGCACGCCAGCCGAGGCACGGCTCCGACGCCGCGACCGTCACGCGGCCTTCCACGCGGCCACGAGCAGACCCGGCGTGGCGACTCAGAGCAAAGATGCTCAACGGTCCCAACCGCGCCCCCCACCAGCGGCGGAAGGGCACGTGATTTCGCCCACACGCGAAGACGGTCTGCCGGAAAAGCACGCCGGGCGCCATCACCGGGATGGTAGCGGTGGTGACGAGGATCGAGCCTCGGTGGAGGAGTCGTTGTCGCCAATGCGGCGCGGAGAAGGCCGTAGTCGCCCCGGGTGCTCGTCCGTGGGCGCATCGCCATTTCCCCCCGCCACCATTGCCGGCATTGCCACCATTACCGCCGCCCCGGGGCCGCCGAGGTCCTCGTCGTCATCGTCCACCGCGTCACCACCGAAAGCGCCGGGCGAGCTGGGTGGGGTGGACCAATCTTGCACCGCGACAACCCTGGCCCTGACCAGGTAGCGAAGCTGCGGCGCCGAGAGCAGCACGGCTTCTGACGGAGCGAAGCATAGGCCCGTCGCCCGGAGGCTTGGCCCGTTAAGGGGTGCGGGGGCTTGCCCCCGCATGACGGATTATATACCCTATGAGGGTTTTCCCTTGGAGATCATCTTTTTGTAAGCCGCCATACGGCGTTGTAACCCGACTCTTGATATAGTGAAGTGTTGTTGGTGGCGCCCGTGGTTTTTTCCTTCCGCATTGGGAGGGTTTTCCACATTAAAATCTCGTGTCTCCGCTGTGATTGATCTTGTTACTTCATCGTTTATTCGTCGTTAGATTACAACAAACACCCATGTCAAGTAGATGATTTGAACTCGGGTGGACAAGTTCCACCACAAGCAACCCAACCAACTAATTTGTAATCAATTCATAAATACATAATAATTAGAAAACCATGCACATAGAGATAAAATCATTACTACAAACTGAAGCCCATAGACATAATTACAAATGATAGTCTCGTTACTAGAAAACCTGTCTCAGCTCGTAGCGAAAGTTTGGAAGGCAATCGAAGCCCCACCACCAACCCGTGAGCCCCTTGTTAGGTTGTCGCAGACCGGGGACGGTAAACCGCCCTCGCACGCTGATAGGGGATGGGGAGGCGCATCGGGGTACTGCGAGACGCCCCGTAAACAAGCGGGACGCTCCCGGTTCCGTATTCCGAAGGGCGTAAGCGGAGGCCCACTATCGGACGACGTGGCGCGGGCCCGTGGGACCCACCCCGCCCTCGCGTGCCGCCCGAGAGAGGGAGGCGGGGTGCTGGCCTCCGTGCGCCGCCGTGTCCACACCTCCACCCCACCGTGTCCCGCATCGCCAAAGAGAGGTAGGAGAGAGGGAGGAAAGCGTCAACACCGCCGGCGGGGAGAGGGAGCGGCCCGCCCGGCCCGCGCCGGGGCCTCCACCGCCACGGGAGCTCGCCGGCTGGGGGCGGGAAGGGCCGCCGGCCACGCTGAGCTCCGCCGCCTCCATCCTCCCGCCCACCGATCTCGGCAAGCCGCCGACAGCCTCCCGCCGCCGGCCTCCCGCACGCCCGCCCGCTCACCCGCCGCCATGGAGATGCAAGGGAGGGAGAGGGCCGCCGCCGGCACACAACCGCCGTGCGCCCACCCACCTCCATCTCCCCTTCCCCTCCCCTCTCCCCTTCTCTCCCTCCTCCCCGCGCTCCCGGGCGCCGGCGTCGGATCTTCTTGAGCAGCGGGACAACGCCGAAGTTGGCTGTGTCGAGGCAGCGACGACCGACGACCGAGATGTCGGAGCTGGCACTACCGCCGCCGCGGGCGGCACCATGCGCCACCGCCGCCGCCGGTCACCTACGGCCTCACCCGGGAGCAAGCGCTAACGCCGCCAAGTGTATATCTCACTGGAAATCGTCGGGCCCCTCGCCCGGGAAGCGCCGCGCGTGCGGGAAGCACCGGGCTGCGCCGGGGCGGGCGCCGCCACGCCGGGAAGCACCGGGCCGCGTGAGTGGAGCGGCAAGGCGGCGGCGTGTGGGGCGCCCGCTCCTGTAAACAGCGGCGTTGTCCGGGGCCCCGACGTGGTAGCGCTGTGGGCGGCGTAAGAGCGAGAGCGGCTACGGCGGCACTCGGCGCGCGCGACTTGAGGCTCGGCGACCATGGGCGAGCAGGAGCAGGGCCAGCGGCTGGAGCCTGGAGCACGGAGAGAGAAAGAGAGAGAGAGTGTGGGGGAGGAAAAAAAAAAAAAATATGATATGTGGGTCTCACCTTGGTATAGAGGATGAGATAATGGATGGATGGGTGCGGGAGAACTGAGGATAGAGGAGAGAATCTCGATGATGAGGACGAAATATTCCTTTTAAAGGATGCATTTAGAGGATTACGAGTGCAGATAGCCTTATATCTTGTCGTCCCCTGGGTGTGAACATTGCTAAAGCAGGCAAGCGGCGCCTGGCTAAAAGTAGAGGAGCACTGCCTTGCTAAAGCTAACGTCGCGGCATTCCACGTCAGGGGCGTTTGAATCGTGGCTGAAATTTTTTTTTGTCACATCGGATGTTGTATGCGTTGTCGTAAGGGGTTTTGGATACTAATAAAAACTAATTACATAATCCGTCATTAGCATATGTTCACTGTAGCACAACATTGTCTAATCATGGAGTAATCAGGCTCAAAAAATCACCTCATAAATTTATGTAATTTATATAATTAGTTATTTTTTAACTATATTACTTCATACATGTGTCAAACATTTGATGTGATAGGTGGAAACTAAACAGGCCCGCCTACCCCGCAATTAACGCCAGCTCAAAGATTCTATATGTTCCCTGGGTGCTTAGATGTCATGTCTCCAGCAAGATCCTAGCGTCTTCCTCGATTGGCCACCATCTTCCGAGACGCAGCGTCATAAGAATGGCCACAATGGTACCAATGCCGAAAATCATCTTCGTAGGGCCGCTCCATATCGATGCCAGAACAAAACAGATGTCTCCAGTGTGAGCACCAGTGCTTTACTATATATCTGACCCAAATATCCGCATGCATGCATGTTTTTCTCTCTCTATTCGTAGCCGCCTTTCTCTTACCTGTGTGCGCATGCAGCTGGGGATGTACTATTTTAGTCATCCAGACACCGAGACAGCAACTTGAGCTGGCTCAATAAAATCCAAACATGGCACGGGTACCCACGGTGGCTGCACCGATGCTCAGACCTCCTCTCTCTCTTTTAAGCACCGTAAAAACGTAACATTGTGGTCCGTCTAACAAGAGATAGGGTGGAGCAGCTTGGCTTCACCTTGGTCCTGAGAGATGCTGATGTGACCTCCACTATAGCATCTTTTGCTTTAGTTTCTTTGTTGAAGGTAACCATGAACGGCTTAAAGATGCCGGTGCCGGTGTCCTTACACGAGATCTCGAATCCCGGCAGCCAGCAGTGATAATGTTCCATGCCGAATGGGAATGGGATGTCGACGCCGCCGCATGATGTTTGGCAGTCCGGGCCGCTAACACTATCCTCTCCAGCGGCGGCGGCGAGCCATGGCATCGGCACCATGACCACCGCCGCACTGACACACACTAGTCCTGCTACTAATGCTGATGAGTTGGATGGCATGGCTGACACTAGCTAACTAGTCTTTTGAGCTGGTGATGGACTGGGAGCTCTGCTCTCTTTGTAAGCTACTTGTCTGAACATCTTATTTGCCAGGATATCATCGTGCATCTGTGTCCAGAGGTCCGGTGACTCGACTTGGGGCCTCTGTTACCTCAACTTATCTGTCTACGAGTGGCTTTTTACCGGTGAAGTTAAAGCTGTTTTTGATGTACCTATTTCGCAAAAACAACTTTATATGTAATAAAAAAAAAAAAAGTAAAATGACAATAATATCCTTCACTTTATTTTTTTCCTCTCTCTCGTCCTCTTCCACGGCCACACCATCACCATTGGTTTTTCTCCTCCTTATCCTCTTCAATGGCGTCACCATGCGCGAGTCCACATGCCCGTGAGCCATGCTCCCAGCAGGCGCGCGCTCCACCCACCCTACGGTTGTTTGCCTAGCAGTGTCAAAAATCTTGCACCGTGCGAAACAGACTAATCCTTGCCCTTGTCGGACACATGCATAAGAGCAAGTATAATAGTAGACTGTAAACCGTATAAATGTTGAGGTGGAGAAGAGAAAGGAGAAGAGAGGAAGTAGGTTGTAAGCTTACTGTCGGCTGGAGCACAAGAACCAATAAAATCTGTGAGATAGATAAGTGGGCCATAGTTAATTGTGAAGAACTAACTATTATATGGGTAGGCTAAAAAAGGCTACAAAAAAATCTTACAAATGGCTTGTTGGCTATATTATTATTAGCATTACTCTAAGACTGTTTCCCCATCAAACACATAAATCTTTTTTGTTTTCAATCTACCTACATTCGGAAAACAGATTGCATTGACTCCTCACGAGGCACGTTATAATAACATTCATTCTTCTTGAGACGAAACTATCAATACCTCATATCCATGGATCATAGCGAGATGATGGGCATAGAGCATGGCTAATAATACAAAGACACCAGCAGGCTGTATAACTTTACCATGTTACATACAGCCAACTAATAGTCCACACATATAGTGGTTTGGCTAAGACACAGGCTAAATTATTAATACTAGGCTCACCTCCTTCTCTCACAGAGTTTCTAGAAACCTGTGCATCAGCTGGTTGTAAGCTAACAGGTCACCTCTCTTCTCTCTCCTCTTCTCTTTCCTCTAACTCTGCCCAAAAATAATGTGGTACCTCTTACAGCCTACTTATATCACCTTACCATACTTAGCTCTTATCCTATCACCGGTCACTGCCGGTTTCTGGACCCATTGATATGACCAGAGAGTAACGAGAAGATATCATTGCCGGGCATGGCTTGTTCTGGCTATGGTAGCGTGGAGTCATGCCGGGTCAAGCCAATAGTGATATATAGCACGCTCACTACCGGGTTAATGAATTCAACAGGTAGTGACCATTTTTCCCCTAATTTTTATATAATTTATTATTACATTTGAATAGAAGTTCTTATCTAGTATTTTATATTTAATATTCCGCCATAGCATATCTCACGTTGTTCGGTAACGAATATAAATTTTTTTTTTGAATTACAGAGTATAATGTAGACACCAACAACACTCACTCACTTCACTCATTCCTACGAACACAAGTACGCAAAAATCTGTCTCGAAAGTTTGGAAGGCAAGAACCCCTTGTCATGTCTTGTCATGCCCTGGGCTGGGGAGAACATTGCTAAACCAGGCGCAACCGGCTCCTCTAACTTACTCGACTGCTACGTCCACGGGCATACTTCACCCGATGCCCTCCATCCCTGATCCAGCGGCAGGAAGCGAATTGCAATGGAAGCCACGGACGGATCGGCCCATGTACGTGTCGTGGCCGAATAGAGCGGCTGCAAAGAACCCAGCACTGATGTCAGTCCACAAGCTTGACTGAGAAGGATCAAAGAGGAGGGCGCGAGAGGATTTAAAATTTGCGGGCGGACTGCACCGATCGCGGCCGTGAAAAAAGCACCATGATGAGAGAACAGGACAGACGGAGAGCGAAGGAGTGATCGCCGGTTCATTCCATTGATGTAGGGGAGAATTCGGTGGCTTATTCAAGCACTCGAGTGACAAGCTGCCAGTGCCCTGTTCTTGTATTCTGTACCATGGGCGATGAAGAAGAGGCTAACAGAAAAGAGGCTAACCAAGTGAATCACAATCCAAACAAGTGAGTAATATAGCCCCTCTGTATTACTTATTAGAAATTTTCTATAATAATTGGGGAAAAATTCAATGGTTCAAATCGATCGAGAGCGGCCGATCCGACGCGGCTACAAAGGTAGGAGGCAACGCGAGAGGCAAAAAACACGGAGGCAAAAATTGCCTCCCTGTTGTCTATGACAAGGGCCATAAGAGCAAAAATTGCCTTCCATTGCCTCCCACCAACGTGGGGATTAGCACTAGATCTGTAATTGCATTCGTGTAATTTTTTTTTTTGATCAAGGACAAAACGGTAACTTCATAACTTCATAAACGTGTCTATAGTTAGTTGGATTAAAAAATCAACAACTCCTCGATCGTTTTACGGTTCGTGGTTCTAGGGTTCATAAATTCGTTCTTGTAATTCCACGAGTGGTTTGTGGATCGCCGCCGCAGCTGATCCGCTGGTCCTTCCCCGTCGCGGAGGGGCCGGATCCGCCGTGCGACCCGACTCGGCAACCTGGCCTTCTTCCCGCCGCGGGCGCCGCCATGTTGCCCAGCCCGGCGCCGCCGACCGGCGGGGCCGCAAATTGCGGCGTCGTCGTGCCTTCGTCAAGCGTGCCAGCGGCCGCCGCCTCCTCCGCCTCGCTGGGCGCCACTCCGGCACCCGGCACCACGACGCGAGATGGCGAGTGCGGGAGGCACGCCGAGCGCCGCCGCTTCGCCGCCGACCGCCTCCACACCGAACAAGAGCTCGCCGACGCCAGCTCCCCGAGGAGGCACCCTCCCTGGCGCCCGTGCTTGACCGGTGAGTGCCGAATCCCCCCTCCCCCTCCCCACTTCCACACGGACGCGTGCTCCTCCATCTTCATTCGGCAAGCGGCATTCCGCGCGGCAGCACCCAACTCCGGCGGATGAAGGCGACGGCCACCTCCATGGCGGCGCTGGGGGAATGGGACGCACACTCTCTGGATGTTCCAAGGGCGTAGCTGTCTTTGGAGTACGAGCAACCACACATGCACGTCACACTGTTCGAGCAAATGCCTGAATCTCTGAATCATGGAATGACAGTGATGTAATGCTCCATAAGTTTTCTCACTCTGTTTTGTATCATGTGCGTAAGTTTGAGAATTCTAATAAATGATTCTCAGAAGTTGGATAAGGATCTGCTAGACAAACGTATGCTCTCTCTTGTTGGTTCTTAAATATCATATCTATAGTATATGGCTAATTATGCATGCTATGTAGGTGTCAAGAAGAAAGTTGCGGCGGTAAACAAAGCCTTGTCTGGTTGGTCAGATACGGTATTTGATTCCCTAATGAAGTTTCCAGCTTTGGTATGTGACCCAATATCACACAATAGTTTCTAAAATTCGTGCATATTGTTCATATGGTTGAAGTGTGTTATTAGTGATTTATTTTACAAAATCATGACCCATTTCTGTATGGCTGACACAGCCACATGCAAGCTCATAATTAAGCAAACAGAACTTGTTATTATTAAGATTGAGATATTTGAATCGGAAAAGTATATGCTGCTTGATTGTGTATATATCCTTGTTAACTGATACAGTTGTCACTAGTCCCTGGAGTCATGGGGTGAACCAGTAAAATGATTAAGCACCTAGTTTTCTGTTAGTAATGGGGAACTACTACCATTGCAGTTTAGTGTTGTGTTATGTACTGACAAGCTCGATCTTATTTTTGGTTGCTTCAGTACCTTATAGTTTGCTCTCTGTTTTCTCCCATGCACTGTCATACCAGAAACTTAATCCATGTGTCTCTTTATGATTCAGGAGGTTGATTTGTAATCCATGTGTCCAACTTTAAATATTTAGAGGTAGCATAACCATGTCAGGACCTTTGACACTGCTTATACGATAGTAGATTGGCTTCAGATTTCACCAAATTTTATTCTATGGTTTGAATGGAAAGCTGACGCTGTTATCTCTCATTGTTTGAAACATGGCTACTGACATAACACAATATATTGAGTAAACTGATTTTCTTATCGACATTTGTTGCAGTCCAGCTCCTTTTGCTATGCTATGATGCCAGAGAGCCACATTTCTGATGTGAAGCTCAAGTTCATCAGTCTTTCACATGTCGTGAAGGTGACAGAAACCCACGACTGCAAGCTCTGTAGCAAGGTCTTCACATCCAGCGAAGGATTGGCAAGCCACAAGAAGTTCCACAAAGTTCATGATCATGAGAAGGTTGCAGCATCACCCAACTCTGCAATGCCACAAGAAGTTCCACAAAGTTCATGATCATGAGAACCATAATAATGGTGACAAAAACACAACAAATAGCAGCCATAAAGAGCTTTCACCATGGGAACCAGCGACCAAGAGGGTTGCAACTAGCCATAAAACAACATGACCTTGGTAGTTTTAAATAGGGGAACTAACATATTGGCAGCAAATGAAAGAACTGTACAGTCAGCTGTTTGAGCGGTCAGATTACAAATTCAAAGTGCTTGAGTTCATGAACTCTGGACCAGTTTATTTACCTTTGGCAAATCATATGTCTGGCACATCCTCAGGGAGCATTGTTTCCTACAAATGATGAGGAACATTAGCCATGCCTCACAGACAGCGAGTTTTCAGCTTTCATAAACATTACACTTAGCTTACCTCCACTCTCTTATATTTCTCAAAAACATGTCTGCAAGCTGAGTTCAGAAAAACATGTCTGCAAGCATGCAATAATTTGTTCATCACAGGTATATTTATCAGACCAAAAGCTACTCCATTTTTTTTTTCCTGACAAGTGAAACAACAGGTATATGCGAACTTGATGCCTTAATAAACAGACAGAAATAGCTAAGCATGTAGAAATGGTATGACATAATGTTCATTAGATTAAGCAATGCACCCCAGTTCAGGAGTTCCCATGCTACAGACAAGAATGAATTCAGAGACCCTTTACAGCGAAAACACCTAATTAATATGCTCTTGTTCAGTGCTCTCAGCCTTAAGCATTAACCTGAATTGGCAAAAAGATTTGACTAATTCAAGGAATTCAAGAAATTGCCTCATACCTTATATTATTATAGCTTCATTGAGTAAAAAGCTAGTACAGATTATGAAGCTTGATACTGACAGCATCGCTGAAATTTCTAATGATAATGTCAGATCTCTAATGGCCTTGTTTTTTCCCCGTGTAATGTAGTCTGGTAAAGGTGCTGGTCAGCTATGCCAGAAAAAAATATTTGCTCATTCATAGTCCAGACTTCAGAGAATAAGATCAAAATCTGTATAAATTTTTAGAAAAACTAGAAGGGTCCTTGATATTCCTTAAGGCCATCACAAAGCATGATATAACACTATAACACCAAAATGAGGGTATGTACAGCGAGATGACTAGCAGTGGCAGCAGTAAGCAGGCTGAAATAATGTGGGAGCCAATGAGTTAGCATCAGTTAGCACTAGTGTTCACATGTAAAAAGTAACCATCAGTTAGCACTATCAGTTAGCACTAGTGTTCACATGTAAAAAAAGTAACCATCAGTAACTTATCATACACTAGTGTTTATATGAGTTGCCATCTGGATATTACTGCATATCAAGTAGCAGACTTTGGTTTGAAACACACCCCTATCAGTTAGCAGTACAGATAGTAAGCATATCAGATATTGCTAGTTGTAGTCAGAACGAAGCCTCAAGTGAATATTCAGCAAAGATTACTAGCTGTGAACTAAAAATAATCTGCACAAAATCGTAATAATGACCTGTTGTTTGGGAAATTCAACAATTGAGATGCACAAAATCCAAACAATATCCTGCACTGCAATTCACTTTAGCACAATACATCTATTCTATGCAGAAGTCACACACATAGTTATCTCAGATTTATTTTACAGGGATATGCCTAGAAATCCAAAGAAAATCAAAGAATCCCTCCTATTGAGTTTGAACTTCAACACAGCAGACCCATGGGCAGCATCTAGAAATCAACCATGCAGATTTGATGCACCAACAAAAGGACCGTGGATATGCTCACCAAACGGTGCTGGTGTTCAAGGTATCTAGAGAATCAAACCAAGCCCCGAGCAGGTTCCTCACCTTCAGGCGGAGTTCAGGGATCAGGGCCACCGGCGGAGACGCACCGGAGGCTAAGGCGACCACCTTGTCCTCGCGCTGGGGCGGCGCTCCGGCTGAGGCAGCCCCGCCGCACGACGTCGAGGGCAGTCCGCCGGCGAGCAGGGACGGGTGCAGGGTGCTCGTCGCCGGCGGGCAGGGACGGGGAGGCCAGCGGGCAGGGACGGCTGCTCGTCGTCGGCGAGCAGGGACGGGGACGGTCGGGTGCTCGACGCCAGCGGCCGGCGGGCACCGGCGACTGACTGTGAGGGCGAGGGCGAGATGGTGGCGTACCACGGGTGAGGAAGGGAGGAGGACCGGCAGGGTCGAGGGCGAGGGAGAGGCGGAGCGGCGGGTTGGAGTCGGCACCTCCGCGGCGCAACGACGAGGGCAAGGGCGTGGCGGCGCACGGAGGAGGGCTGGAAGGAGGAGGAGGAGCGGCGGGTTGGGGAGGGCGTGGCGGCGCAACGGCGAGGGCGAGGCTCCGGCGCGGCGCAAGGGCCGGCTTCGTGAATTCGAATTTTTTTCTCCTGGCGTCAATCGGATCTCGGGGGTGGGGGCCGCGGGGAGGGGGTGCGGAGGGGTAAGGTTGGTCAAAAGACTGTGTTACCCTTTCACCTCAAAAAAGAATTTAAAGGGGAGAATGAGAAGCAATAGGAGCAAAATCAAGTATCATAGAAGCTCTACTTATTATTTGACGTCAAATGGATTTTGTTGTTTCAATTCCATGTACAGCAGGATAGCTACTCTTTTGCTTATAATTCTATTTGCCGTGAGATCTAGAATTACTAAAAGAATTTTCTCTGCAATTGCATCGGTCCCCTACTTATGTTAATGGATTATGTTGTTTCAATCCCATGTACAATGGCTCTCTGCTTATATATTTTGTTTGCCATGAGATCAGAATGAGTTAAAGATTTTTCACTGCGATTGCAAAAGTCTCGTGCTCATGATACGTTTCCTTTTCTAGAGATATGCTACCTGGTTTGGTACCTCATGTTGGCATGGAATTTGGAAATTCGAATGAAGCTTGGGCATTTTGGCTTAGCTATGGTGGACAGCAAGGCTTTGAAGTCGTGGAAAAGATATACAAACAAAAGACCATCTGATGGTCATGCAAATTTGTTTGTGCAAATGAGGGTCACCGATTGCCAGACAAAAGAGATCATCTAACGAAATGCCCTCGAGCCGAAACTAGAACTGATTGTCAAACCCACATGACTCTGAAAATGGATCGAGAGAAGGGAATTATGAAAGTGTCTGAGCTGGTTTTGGAACATAATCAAGCACTACACCTTCCGTAAAACCTTACACTTAATGGTGTCACAAAGGAAAATTTCAGATTTACAAGCTTTTGAAATTGAAACAGCAGAAGATGCGATTGGGCCAAAAGCTGCCCATGAGTTGGCTATTCACCAAGTTGGTGGTCCACTTAATCTTAGCTACACCCTCTGTGATCACAAGAATTATTTATGGACCAAGCGCCAACGAGAGATGGTATATGGACAAGCAGGTAGTATGCTTAAGTATTTTCAAGACAAAATTGCTGAGAATCCATCGTTCCAAATGCACTTTGCAAATGGATTGTGAAGAACAAATAGCAAACATATTCTGGGCTGATGCTAAAATGATAGTGGATTATGCACAATTTGGTGATGTTGTTAGTTTTGACACTACTTTTGGAACAAATAAGGAGAGCGTACCTTTTGGTGTATTTGTTGGATTCAATCAATTTAGAGAAACCGTAGTTTTTGGTGCTGCTCTCATTATGATGAGACATTTGAATCCTTCAAGTGGCTATTTGAGACCTTTCTAAAAGCTCATAATGGACAAAGAGCCTAAAACTTTGTACATACATCGGATGCAAAGAATGGGAAAGGCAAAGAGCGTAAGTGTTTACGAAGCATGGCATGGATTATGCACCTTCCACATCATGCAAAATGCTATCAAACATCTACACGAAGAGAAGGACGAAGAGAAGGAAAAGAAGAAGAAAAAACAAAAAGAAAACAAAGAAGAAAATGATGAAGAATGAAGAGAAGAATGAAAGATTAAGTATTCTATCAGATTTTAGTGCCTGCATGTTTGAGTATGAAGACACGGCAGAATTTGAACAAAAATTTGACCTCATGAGGCAAAAGGTGCGCCAACAAACTTGGTTGGATAGTATATACAAGTTCAAAGAAAAATGGGCTGCATGTTACATGAAGGATGTCTTCACATTAGGAATGAGAAGCACACAATTGAGTGAGAGTTTGAACAATGATTTGAAAATCCATTTCAATCCTGATTTCGATATCATCAGGTTCTTTAAGCATTTTGAAAGGGTTATGCAAGGAAAAAGGAACAATGAACTAAATTCTGAATTTAATTCGAGGAAAAAGTTACCTAAAATAGGCATGAGGAGACCACCTCCTATGTTGTTGCAAGCTAGCAAGTAGTATACACCTATAATATTTGAAGCTTTTCAAGGTAAGTTTGAAAGCTCCTTGTCAGCTTGCACCAAGGCACCGAAGAAGATAATACATATCTAGTAGGAGACTGTAGTACATATGAGGAGGAGTATAAAGTTGTCGGTGATCCTTTGAGTCAAAATGGGGTTTCATGTAGCTGCAAACAATTTGATAGAATTGGGATATTGTGTGGTCATGCTCTTAAGGTTCTTGATTTGATGAATATCAAGTCACTTTGCCAAAGACAATACGTGTTAAAGCGTTGGACAAGGGAAGCGCGGACTGGGGGACATGCAAGACAACCAAGGGAGAAATGTAATTGAAAGTCCAAAGATAGATGCTATACTTAAGCTTAAGAAATATGTCCCGTAAATTTCTAAATTTAGCACATGAAGCAGCTAACTTTCCCGAATGTACCGCGCTAGTAGACAGCACACTTGACATCCTTGGTAAGCAAATTAGAGAAGAAATCAATGCAAGTACAAGCACTTTTGAGGATATATGTATAGTCTCCACAAATGCTAGTCTGCCAAATGATTTGTTTATCAATGCTAGTCTGAAGAAAAAGGATGTCCAAACCAAAAGTTCAAAACGAAAAAGAACTTGGCTTGATAAGAAGCACAAGATTAGAAAAAAGAGACAACAGAAAGCTACATCACAATTTGGAGAAGAGACTAAGAATGATGTTGCACATGCACAGGAGACAAGTAGTGGTGGTGCAATCTGTCCATTATTTCCCCGCACCTCAAATTCAGGTGGTACACAAGCGAGAAGAATAAGTCGCATTGCTACCATTGTTTCCTGAATTCCCTAATTTAGGTGCTGCACAAGCTCAAGCACAAGGTGGAAATGCACGAGCCCAAGTTAGCTTCACTCAAATGTTGACGGTAATATGCTCATATAAAGTAAGTTTACAAATGTAGATATGATAATTTTTTTTTAAAACACTACATTTAATTTTCGGGGACCAATAACAAGCGATCTTCGACTAGATTTAGGTGAATTGTTCATGTTATGAAGAGGTAGTAAAATTTTGGGGCATGGCGCACCATATGCCATATATCTGTCATTTTCTTTCAGATTAAGATGCTTCTAGGAAGAACGATATTTTATCTCGCTTGTGGTGAAGTAATTCTATTTGGGCATTTTTCTAGGAAGACAGGTAGTGTTGACGATGGATAACGTCAACTTTTTACCATAAATAAATAGAACAAATAAGAACAAGAACACTAGAAGATAGGGTTTATACTAATTCCATGAGTTTTGTTGCGCACCCGCTTTTGCAGATGGATCCGTAAAATAGAAGAAAAGAGAAGAAATAGAGAAACTGAAGAAAAGGACCGAAACAGAATGATTAGTATAAATTTCAGGGGACCTAAAAGACAAGAGAAGACACCTCGCGAAAGATGGAGCCCACTTGTCGACAAGTGGGGCCGGGCGGCCTCGACCAGGTGGGGCCGGCGCGCGTGCCTAGTCAAGACACGTGTCCATCTTCTGAAGCTTCTTACAACCGGCCTTGAGATCAAATCTAGGCTGTCCAATGAAGTCGGTTTGATCCAACGGCCGAGATTCATCCTATGGGGTTATATAAGCGGTGAGGCCGCCCCCTGAAACCCTAATTCAAGATCAAGATCATTATCTCAATTCTAGAGATCAAGTCATCCGAGCCACAAACCCTAGTTCTTCGAGTAGTTCTAGTTCTAGAGAGATTAGCTACATAATAATAGATTAGAAGGAGATTCAAGTCTAAGAAGACTTGGACTTGGTCTTCTCAAAGGTATTCTATAGGTACATTTTATATCTTTGATACATTTACTCAAGTTTATCTATGACATTGAGCATCATCTTTATTATATTATCCATTGCAATGTTTATTGTTTACTTTAATATGTCTAGTAGAGTTAGTTATTTATTATGGATTTCATACTTAGGATTCTATAGCCCTCATCTTGTAACATGCAAGATAGGTGTTATAACTTATGTAAGCGTGGTGCTTAAATATGTTATATCTACAAATACCCGCTATATCTTTGAGTCGCGTGGTAGATCGTAGGGGTGATGCCCTATTGAGTCTGTGTAATCCTCCCTCCGCATATAGTGAATGGTAGGACGTGTGTTGCATCGAAGGTGAAGATATTAATATTGAATCCTTCGTAGTTGATGTTCCCTAAGCATGGTATGAAGTAATAATGCTAACAATGATAACTAGATGTTTGCACTAATTAGAGTTAGACAATAGCATGTGATGATAGTTACTCATTAGTAAGTTTTCCTTATATTATTTCATGTGAGTCCTTAGACTAGAATACTCTGTTGAATATTTATCTTATCATTATGATGTTCGATCTCGCATTTATCATTTATCATATATATCTTTATCATATTTATTATTTATCTTTATTGTGATATTAACCCTCAAGTATTGAGTAGAAGCATTATTCATTATTGGTTTATTACTATTTCATAGTATAGAGGGGTTATTAATACTACGCATTCTAGTTACGAATAGCCTTCCCAAAGTGGTAGAATATAAATGACAACCGTGGGGGATCGATATTTGGGACACCCGCACATGAGCTCCCTAACCATCCCTGATGAGCAAACGGGACCCGAGATCTCGGCCGTGTGGGCGAGCTCCTCATGGGCGAGGAGGAATGCTCCCCGCTCGAGCTCTGTCCCACGAGCTCCCCCGATGGAGGCCCGCCTTCCCGCCTCACTCGAGCTCCCATTCCCTCTCACCAATGAGCTCTCGCACCCGCACCCCGAAAGATCCCGTCTGGGGACCTCTCTCCATCTCGAACGAGCTCCTTTGGGATGAGCTCCCTGGGCACGAGCTCGAGCTCAGCCCAACGCCCATCCTCTCGCCTCGAATGAGCTCTCACGAGTATAGAAGGACATGCCGAGCTCGAGCTCGGCCGACGAGCCCCTTTCTGTCTCGGACGAGCTCCTGGGTAGCACCAATTCCCGGCTAGTAACAGGCTCGGGACACAACGCCGACCGACGACGCCGTGGCTACTTGTCGGGCGCCGCAGCCTATGGCAGGATATCGTCAGGAGAACGAGATCCCCGGCGGCACGCGCGGTATGGCCCGTCGGATCACGCCATACCGCGCCGAGCACTACGGACAACCGCTACCGGACAAAGATGACCTCGGCAATGGAGGCCGAGCTCCCCGTCGAGCTCTCCTGTCCACACGTTTTCCTGCGACGCCAAGTACACGCATTTATGGCCAGGCGGCGCCACCGCAGGTCCGACCGTGGACAGCGTGCGTGCACGATGGACGGGGGGCGCATGGACGGCGCAGCGGCGCTTTGAGCTCACTGTTTCCCTCCCGCCGACCGACCGAGCTCCGAGCTCGGCGGTCGTATACGTCTCGGACATCGGAAAATGGAGCCGCCCCTACACAGCTCTACGACGACCTGCGGATAGGCCATGGCGTAGGGCGGCGGCAACAAGCGCCGCCAGGTCCAGCGTGCCCAACCGAACAGTCCCATTTCCTCTTCTACCCCGCAAATTTGTATCTCTTCTCCTCTTAAGTCCCTCCCTCGATGGCTACCTGTACATCTCCCTTGCGGCTATAAAAGGGAGGCTCGGCCATTGGAGAAGGGCAAGTTCTCAGCTCACAAGCATTCTAGCTTCCAACACTCCGATCACCCACTTTCACAGAGACCTGGGAGCTCATCTCCCTCTCTCGCCCGCTTGTATTCGCCCCGATACGAGCTTTTGAGCTCGGATAGTGGCCTCACTGGACTAGGGAGCGCGATTTGCCCCGAACCAGTATAATTTTCGTGTCATTGTCTCTAGAGCTAGGCCATTGGAGCACGATGCTTGGAGACATTACTGTAGCGGTGGTATTAGACCCACGGCATGGGGCGCGCCCGATTAGGGGCGCAGCGCTAGTGCGACGTTTCTCCACTCGATGGCTTCTTCCACTCCGCCGACGGCCGCGGCGCGGCGATGCGCCGCACGATCGACTTCTCGGCACCGAGCCGAGCGGTCCATCACGGAGCCATCTTCACCCGCCCGATGCGGCGTGAGGACATCCCCCGGCCGCCTCCGAGCACCACCGACTCGGCCCCGACGAGCATGGGACGGAACTCCACCTCCGCGTCGGTCGGCCCCATCCGCGCGCGCCGCGGACCGCTTCTTCGACCTCATCAAGGACCTGCTTCCGACATCCGGGCCGCGAGCCTCACGCGAGCCCTGTTCCCGCGATGTGACCTTCTCCACCACCAATGTCGTCCTACGGCTCGCCCGGCGAAGAGGCGCTGTTGGTCGGCGAGCCCCCGGCAGGCCAGGCGTCCACGAGCCTCGAGCTCGCCCTCGATGGGATGAGCCTCAAGGATTGCGACCCCACGCGTCGGTGCTACATGTGTCACACCCCGAGGGTGCGGTAGAGGAAGTCCACTCGAGCAACGCCTCCCAACCTGCGCCACGAGACTCGCCCGCTGGCGCCCAGCGCGAGCCGCCTGATTGACCGCGTCAAGGCCCGGGCTGGAAGAGCTCGAGGGAGCTCGAACGCGCAAAGCAGCCAAGAGCGCCAAACCCTCGCCCGGCGGGGAGGAAGACAACAGCAATCACGAGCACGAGCTCGAGCTGCGGAGGTCCACGACCGTATCAACCGGACGGGCCCGGAATCAGCCCCCTTCCGGTGTTCGGGAGAGCATCCCAGAACCGGGCGGCCGCCGGCCGGCCTCCTCCGTTGCCCGGCCCCGAGGGACCCGAGGCACGCAGACCCACGAGCAGCTCAAGAGACTCCCGGCGGCGGCGGTCCAGCAGTAGCAAGCTCAAGTCTCACCGATGACTGGGCCGGAGGAGCACGAGGCTTCCTCCCACCCTGAGGTCCACGACGACGACGAAGTCGGCGAGAACCGCGACGCCCGGACACCATCAACGCCCGGCGAAAAAGCGGGAGGCTCGAGCCGAGAAGAACGCCCCCAGGACGACGACGACAAGTACCATCGCGACGACCATGAGAAGCGCCCTCGCAGCTACAGCAAGCGACGCGGTGGCCGCCACGACAGCGAAGAAGACAAGAGCCGCAGCCCCACGCCGGTGCGCCGCCCACGGAGCCCGTCTCCCAAACGGGGCCGCCGGCCCTCGAGCTCGAGCTCGAGGAGGCCTAAAGCCTTCGGCTCACGCATCCATGACGCTCCGTTCCCCTCTCGCTTCCGAGCTCCGACCTCGGTGCAGAAGTACAATGGGGAGACCGACCCCGCCACATGGCTCGAGGACTACCGCCTTGGTCGCGTCGGGCCGGAGGTGCCGACCGGCGACTATTTCATCATCCGCAACCTCCCACTCTACCTTGCGGATTCGGGGCGCGATCATGGCTCGAGCACCTCCCGAGGGCACCATCCGCAACTGGGGAGGACCTGCGCGACGCGTCTTCGTCGGCAAATCCAGGGCACCTACGCCCGGCCAAGCACGGCGATGGGACTGCGGTACTGCAGCGAGAAAAAGGGGGAGAGCCCGCGCGACTACATCAGCGCTTCTCCAAGCTCTGCAACAACCTCTCGGAGGCCTCTGACTCCGAGATCATCACTGCCTTCACCTTCGGCACTACCTGCGAGACCCTGATCCACGAGCTCGGCGTCCAGAAGCCCCGAACCGTGAAGGAGCTCCTCGACCTCGCCACGCGTCACGCCGAGGGAGAGGACGCCGTCTCCGCCGTCACGGGCAAGGGCAAGCCGAAGGGCGACGACGAGGAGGCCGGGGGGTCGAACTCCAGCGAAGGAAGAACAAGAAGAACAAGCACCCCCGCGGCGACAACGACGACGACTTCGTAGCCATTGCGGACAAACGCAAGGCCGGCGACAAGGGTGGCAAGCCTTTCATCCCCAAAGAGCACTTCGACAAGATGCTCGAGGAGCCATGCCCGCACCATGAGGGGCCGGTCAAGCACAAGATGAAGGACTGCCGTCTCATGAAGAAGCACGTGATGGGCACGCTGCGTGGTGGCGACAAGGGCGACGACGACAAGGACGCGAAACCGGCTCCCGACGAGTTCGACGCCGACATCTACATCGAGGACGGTGCCGTCAACGTCGTCTTCGGCGGGGCCACCGGCTACGAGTCCAAGCGCCGACGAAGCTCATGTGCCGCGAGGTCCTCTTCACCGAGCTGGCTACCCTCGAAAGTACCTCAAGTGGTCGAGCTCGGCGATCACCTTCGACAAGGCCGATCATCCTCGACACATCCCGCACCAGGGGAAGGTACCCGCTCGTCGTCTATCCCATCATCGGCACCATGCGCCCTCGGGAAGGTGTTGATGGATGGCGGCAGCGGCCTCAACCTCCTCTACATCCACAGCTCTCCAAGCCCTTGGCATCCCCAAGGCACGTCTCCGCCCGTCGCCGAGCCGATCCACGGGTGGTGCCAGCCGAAGCCGATGCTCCCGCTCGGGGCGGATTGACCTCCCCGTCACCTTCGGCACCCCGGACAACTTCCGCAAGGAGGTCCTCACGTTCGAGGTGCTCCCGTTCAAGAACGCCTACCACGCCCTGTTGGGGCGGCCGTGCTATGCGAAGTTCATGGCCGTCCCCAACTACACCTACCTCAAGCTCAAGATCCCCGGTCCGAGGGGGGTCATCACCATCGACTCCACCTTCGAGCACGCATTCGGCTGCGAGGCTGCCGCCGTCCAGTACGCCGACGCCGCTGTCGAAATCGAGCAGATGCTGCCCAGGATGGCGGCCTGGGCCAGCGCCGAAGACTCCCCCGAGCTCAAAAAGAAGGCGAGCACGAGCTCAACCGTCGAGCTCCAGAAGGTGGCAAGCACGAGCTCGTCCGCCGAGCTCGAGAAGGTAACGGGCACGTTCGAGCCCGAAAAGGACGCCAAGGAGGTCACGGTCGACAAGGATGGGCGCACCCTCTCTGTGGGTGCCGAGCTCACCCCCAAATAGGAAGCGAAGCTCGTTTACTTCCTCCGCGCGAACCTCGATGTATTGCGTGTGGAGGGCCTCGGATATGCCGGCATACCGAGGGAAGTCGCCGAGCACTCCTTGAACATCAAACCCGGCTCCTCGGCCGGTGAAGGAGGCGAGACGTTTCGACGACGATCGACGCCAGGCAATCGCCGAGGAGATAGATAAACTCTTAGCCGCTAGGTTCATCAAGGAGGTGTATCATCCCGAATGGATAGCCAACCCTGTACTAGTTAAGAAGAAGAATGGGAAATGGAGAATGTGTGTTGATTACACGGGTCTCAACAAGGCGTGCCCAAAGGATCTGTTTCCTTTGCCGCGCATTGACCAAATTGTTGACTCCACCTCCGGGTGCGAAACGCTCTGTTTTCTCGATGCCTACTCCGGCTACCATCGGATCGCGATGAACGAGCTCGATCAGCTTGCCACCTCCTTCATCACTCCGTTTGGTGCATTCTGTTCTGCAACATGCCCTTCGGTTTGAAAAACGCCGGCGCCACCTTCCAGAGGTGCATGCAAAAAGTCTTCAAAGAGCTCCTCGAAAAGCTCGTTGAAGCATACGTCGACGACATCGTTGTCAAGACGAAGCGCTCGAAAGAGCTCATCCCTGACCTCGAAAAGGTCTTTGCTAAGCTCCGAGAGTTCGGAGTCAAGCTCAATCCCGAGAAGTGTGTCTTCGGGGTCCCTCGAGGGAAGTTGCTTGGCTTCATCGTTTCTGAACGTGGCATCGAGGCCAATCCGAAAAATCGTCGCCATAACGAATATGGGGCCGATCAAAACGTCAAGTGCATGCAGCGCTCACGGGATGCCTAGCCGCGCTAAGTCGTTTCATAGCCCGACTCGGGAACTGAGCCTCCCACTCTACAAGCTGCTGAATAAGTCAGAGCGCTTTACTGGACCGACGAAGCCCAGCAAGCTCGACTCGGCGAAGCAACTCCTTGCTAATCCGCCCGTACTCAAATCGCTCCCACACCCAACGAACCGATCCTCCTTTACATCTCGGCCACCTCGAAGGTGGTGAGCACCGCGCCCGTCGTTGAAAGGGAGGAGGAAGGGCATGCGCTCAAGGTACAAATGGCGGTGTACTTCATCAGCGAAGTCCTCACCGACACCAAGACCCGCTACACACAGCTCGAAAAGCTCGTGTACGCGCTGCTGATCACCCGGCGCAAGCTCAGGCATTACTTCGACTCCCATCCGGTCAAGGTCGTCTCCAAATTCCCCCTTGGCGAGGTCATCCGTAGCCCCGAGGTTACGGGCCGTATGGCCAAGTGGGCTATTGAGCTCATGGGACCCGACATCACCTACGCCCCCAGAGACGCCATAAAATCCCAGGCTCTAGCAGACTTCATCGCGGAGTGGACCGAGGTCGAGCAGCCGCCCAGGCCCGACGACATCGAATACTGGACACTGTACTTCGACGGATCCGTAAAGAAGTACGGCGCCGGCGTCGGACTCGTCTTCATCTCTCCAAACAGGGTGCGCATGAAGTACTCCATCCGCCTACACTTTCCCGCGTCCAACAACGTGGCCGAGTACGAGGCTCTGGTGAATGGCTTGCGCATCGCCCGCTAGCTCAGCGTCCGGCACCTCGAGATCCGGGGCGACTCCGAACTCGTCAAGAACCAAGTCATGAAGGAAGTCGATTGCGTCAACCCGAAGATGATCGCCTACCACCAGAAGGTCCGAGAGCTCGAGGAGCACTTCCACGGGCTCGAGGTCAACCACATTCACCGCCACCTCAACAACGACGCGGATGTCCTCGCCAAGCTCGTGTCGCATCTTTGCCGGTCCCGCCAGGCGTCTTCATGCACGAGCAACGCAAGCCATCGATACGACTCAAAGACGACCCTGCGACGACAGACGCGAACTCAACCGCCGACGCCCCGAGCTCGGGCCCTATGGAGGTAGACGGCTCCCGCAAGCCCCGAGCTCCCCCAACGCGAAGGCTTGCCTAGCCATGAGCTCACACCCAACCGGCTCGGGGCCGGCTCGGGCCTGGATCGAGCCGACCGCGACGGCCCCGAGGCCCGACTAGCGGATCCCACCGCCTTCGATGGTTCAAGGAAGGCAAGCTCCCCCCCCCGGCAAGAGGAATCCGAGCGCCGGCGCGGCGGGGCCAAGTCGTTCGGTCCTTGTCGGGCAAGAGCTCCCACGGCGCGGGCCTCCGGAGTCCTCCAAATACTGCATCACCTACGAGCAAGGGGAGAAGCTCATCAAGGAGATCCACTCCGCGAATGCGCCACCATGCGGCGCCGCGAGCTCTCGTTGGGAAGTCGTTCCGCAGGTTTTTACTAGCCAACCCCGCTGCGGACGCCATCCGAATCGTCCGACGCTGCGAAGGATGCCAGTTCTTCACCAAGCGGGACACACCTCCCGGCTCGGTCCTCCAGACGATCCCGCTCACCGGCCGTTCGCGGTGCGGGGCCTCGACATGGTGGGACCTTTCAAGAAGACGGCTGGGGGCTACACGCACCTCCTCGTCACGCCATCGACAAGTTCTCAAAGTGGATCGAGGTCATGCCCATCGCGCGGTGCCGAGCCGAGGAAACCGTCAAGTTCTTCACCGCATCATCCACCGCTTCGGGGTCCCGAACTCCATCATCACCGACAACGGCACGAACCGTGGGAGAGAGGTCTTCATCGACTGGTGCAGCGATCACGGCATCCGTGTCGACACGTCCTCGGTCGGTCACCCGAGGACCAACGGCCAGGTAGAAAGAGCTAACGGCATGATCCTGCGCGGGGCATAAAAGTCTCGCATCTTCAAGAGGCTCGAAAATACACCCGCCGGTGGCTCGCCGAGCTCCCGTCGGTCGTATGGAGTCTCCGCACGACGCCGAGCGAGGGCCACGGGACGGACGCCCGTTCTTCCGCGCTCTTCGGATCTCGAGGTCGTACTCCCCACCGACCTTGAGTACGGTTAAGCCCCACGTCCCAAGCCTTCAACGAGCACAATAATCAAGCGCTGCTCGAAGACGCTACCGATCAGCTCGACGAAGCTCGGGACATCGCCCTCATCCACTCCGCCAAGTACCTGCAGTCCATGAGGCGCTACCACGACCGCCACGTCAGAGGGCGAGCTTTCAGCGTCGGCGACTTCGTCTTCTGGCGAGTCCAGAGCTCGAAAAGACAAGCACAAGCTCGGCGCCGTGGGAGGGCCCCTTCACCATCGACCAAGTGCTGAGGCCGGGCACGTACAAGCTCAAGGACCATCAAGGCCGAGTCCTCACCAACGCATGGAACATCAAACAGCTACGTCGCTTCTACCCCTAAATGTATTTCGAAATGTTGTAGCTACAAGAGCTCAATAAAAGCACAAATTCGATGCAAAAATATGTGCAAGCATTTCAAATTTTTCCTTAAGCACATCCGAGCAATGACTGGCCTCCGCCCCTCGGCCAAGACCCGCCCTTGCTCGGGGGCTACAAGGAACGGGGTGCACACCCAACGTTTTTTTAACGCACCGATTTTTTTCAAAACTTACAAGTTCGAGCTCGGCGACGAGCTCAAACTTGCGAACTTACACTCCTTCCTCTTAGCTCGGACAATGTTCGAAACGACTAAGTCACGGGCTCATCACTTTAGAGCATGGCGCGGCCGCCTAATCCCCTCCCGCCCTGCGGCCAGCGAGGAATGGCCCGCCATCCAGCTCTCGAATCATGAGCTCACCAAAAGGTCAAGTAGAAACAGAACACGATATAAGAGGAAAGACGCCTTCCGTTAACACATGAGTTGCCATAAGTTTTTACAATTTGCCTCAACTACGAGGACTTAATGAGCTCGGAACTAAAAGAGGCCGAGCCTCGAGTTCCTATCCTTGCAGCAGTGGGTCTTGATCCATCGGCCGACCGGCGGCGACGGCGTCTGCGCAGCTTCCTCCTCCTCGGCGGGCTCTTCGGCCGCTCCACCGGCAGGGGGCTCGAACACCTCGAGCTCCTCGGCGGCAAGCTTGAAGAGCTCAGCAGACAGCTCCGCGGTGGCGACCTCAGCAGCAGCGGCCTTCCGATCGGTGTCGGCATCATCAACGCCCGGCGCCCACCCCGTCTTCACGATGTTGACCTCGAATTTGGGGTAGTGGGTGAAGACGACGCTGATCGCCTTGTGCACCACGCGGCCCGCGTCCTCCGTCACTTTACGCGGGATCGCCGACACCCGCTTGGCTGGGTCCTCCCCGTCTTCCACCCCGAGGACATCGCAGACGTCCTCGACCGCGGACACAAGGCCCTCGTGGGAGCGCTTCGAGCTCTCGGCCTCCTCCACGGCCTTAGCGGCACACCTCTTGGAAGCTCCCGAGCTCTTTCCTCGCGACGAGATCGGCGGTGCGTTGCTTCAAGTCCGCCTCCTTCTCTGGCAAATACAGCTGCGTGTGCTTCACAGGGAGGGGCTTCTGAGGCGGCGAGCTCCCGACTCACTCCCTTGGCCTCCGTCGCCTTCGGAGATTTACCTCGCTTCCTCACCCGCAAACGGAGGCAACAGTTAGACATGAGCCACAAGGCCTTTGGGACGCAAAAAGAAGGCAACCCGCCGCTTACTCCACGGCTCGTCGTAGAGCTCTTGCTCGTTGTACGAGCTCTCATAATTCTGGGCCCAAACCGAACCCACTCCGCCTCCGAGGCGCGGAGATTGCACCACAACTTCGAAGCCGCGGTCGTAGGCTGAAGTCCCGCCCGACGAGGACGGTCAACCTCGAACGCCAAACAAGCAAGACAAGAAAGACAAGGCGTGAGCACTCACCCTCGAGCTCGGCGTCACGGTGGCGGAGTTGCTCCATAAAGCTCGTCCCCTTGTCCTTCACGGGAACTCCACGCTCAGCTCAGCGCCGAGCGCCGAGCTCCTTGTTGTCGAGCCAGGGCGAAGGAGTCGAGCTCCTCCTGCATTTTTCGCGCCGCCGCTTATGAGCGAGCTCGAGCTCCTCCTCCCACCGGGTCGCCCCTCTGCCCGCGGCCTCCACCCTCACCTTTGGGCCTCCCGGGCAGCCCCGCTCCCTCCGCTCCACGAATGAGGTTGGCCGCCTCCTCCGCCCGGGCCTCCGGGGAACCGGTCTTTGGAGCCGCGCGAGCCAAGCTCGTCGCACATCTCCGCGCCTGCAAGCATCGTTAGCCGTCCGTGAAAGCCGCCCGGCCCTCGGGGGGGTCTTTGTCGGTGGTTGTACCCCCGATGGCCTCCCTTACGCCCTGCAAGCCACAACGGTTAAACAAGAAAAGAAGACAAAGCGAAGCCCCCGACTGCCGCAACGACGACAAACCTCGGAAAGCGGCGGGCGCACCCGCTCGCCGGCTCCGATGGTCGGCGACTCAGCTCCTCCCACCGCACGGGCGACGGCCCGCGGGCGACCCGAGCATAGGCCGGGGGACAACGATGTCCGCGCCCGGGAGGGACACTTCGTCGTAGCGACGGCAATCACGGATACCTTGGCCCCGTCGACCGATCGCCCCACGGCAAGAGAACGGCACCACGGGCCCAGCGGCGGCGTTCAGGGTGGCGGCGCCTTCGGCGGCCCTCGTCTTCAAGCCCTCATCGCCCGGTCCGCGCCGTCCTTCTGCGCCGCTGGCCAAGGCCTCGTCGTCGGAGAGATCTCGGCGACCTCCCCTCGGCCCGAGGTTGGGCCCGACCTCATGCGGGGTCTCCTCGACACGCTCCCCGGTGGCGGGTCCTCCTCCCCGAACCGCCTTCTCCATCTCGGCGCCGCCGACGAGGCTCCGGCAGCCCGTACGAGAAGCCCCCAAGGCCGCCTGCTGAGCTCCTCGACTGTGCTCGGCCACGGTCCTCAATGCCTGGCCCACGGGGACGGTCGGCGTCGAGGAAGAGTCTAGAGCACGAGGCCCCCCGAAACTAGCCGAGAGGCGCTGGTCGACGATGCCCCCGGAAGGGGGAACAGCGGCGTCATCTTCGAGCTCCGTCCCCGCTCGCCGTCGCCACCGCCCCGGGCGGTCCGACGCCGAGCCTCGTCACTACCGTCTCGGAGCTCGCGGCGCGTGATCGAACCCACCGGCGTCGAGCTCATGGTCAACGGCGCCATCGAGCTCGTCATCCCAAGCCTCGAGTCTCGCTCCGCGTACCGGCAGCCTTCCCACTCCGTCAGCGCTGTCGCAGTACGCCGTCGCCGCCCTAAGCACAGCCAGGTCGGCATTTCTGCGATCAATCACTACAGCCGCCGATGACACGTAAGGGGCGGAGAGCTTACCGCGACGGCCACCCTTTGTCTCTTCTTCTTACGCACCTCGGCGGCCCGGGCAGGGGACGCCCGGCCAACACCCCACCCCGCTGAGCGGGGCTTAGGCGTCAAGCGAGCAAGGTCTTAGCCAGGACTTGCACCGCTACGCCCAAGGCCACCACCGGCCAGGGCGAGCTCGCGGGCCCCGACACGAGATCCCGACCTCGCCCATCGAGAGCGTCATCGACGCCGAGGGCTCACTCCCGCGGCTCGACGCCGGGCCCATCTCCCCGACGGCCCGCTGCCGCCGCCCTCGGACGACCCGGCCTCCCCGTACGGACGAGGGCTTGCTTGAACGCCGGGCAGAGCTTGCCCCGCCTCGCGGGAAGAGGAGGTTGGGAACCGAAGGGGCGCACCACGCCAACCCATAGAGCCTCCGAGCTCGTTAGAGGGTTCGAGACGGCAAGAGAACGAGCTAAGACAAGGCGACGAAAGCACTCACCCGCCACGCAGGTCTCCCGGGATCGAGGAGGATCCGGGAGCTCCGGCGCGCCCCTCACTCACGTCCTCGTCACCGCTTCATCCAAAATTCCACCTGGTCGACGGTGGAGACCGGGGCGTTCGCGTCCCCCACGAGCGGGGGCCTTCTCCTTCTCCATCTCCCACATTCGGGAGGACTCGGCCGGAGGGCACCACCGCCTTGCCGAGCCAGGCTTCGATGATATAGTTCACCGTCAGCCCCCAGATCCCAGCGCCTTTGATCTTGCCCACGGCCGCCTCCACGTCCCCTCGCCCGTGTTGTCGTGCGGGCCCTCGGCGCCCACACTGGCTCCCCCGAAAGTGCGGCCGGTGTACTACGGTAGAGGGTAGGAGAGGTCGTTCTTGAGGTAGAACCACTCCTCCCTCCATCCGGTTGGCCTACCGGAGTCGCCCTCCTGTGGAAGGACTCCCCTGACCTTCCCCCGCGCCTGCACAAGACGCACGCATGTCGGGCCCGACCGCCCCTTGCCCTGGCGGCCGCTGGATCTTGGCGAAGACGTAGTGCTTGAAGAGCTCCCGCTGGAAGGGATCCCCAACCACCCCTCACGCAGCATCGTGGAAGACGGAGAGGAGAAGCACACCGTTCGGGCGTGAGGTGCCGGAGCTCGATGCCCTAGTACACGATGAGCCACCAAGAAGTCGTCCCGGGCATTCCGAGCCCGCGCGTGGAAGGCGGCGAAGGGAGACGATGTACCCCTCCGCGGGTCGCACACTCGTGGGATGCCGCCGGGATAATCCACTCCTCTGCCGCCGTCCGCGGCACGACCACCCACCAACGGTCTTTGCATCGCCGATCTTCGCCACCGCCGCCCGTCGAAAGCGACCACGAGCCCCATCCCTCAATCACCGGAATGAGTCGGGCGGCGAAGGGAGGTGGAAGATCGGATCTACGAGTGGGCAAATGGGCGATTGAACTCTCTCTCTCTTTCTTTTACGTGGAGGAAGGCAAGAGATGGGAAGGTAAAACCACTCCCCAATCTCCTCCTATTTATAGAGCTCGCCAAGGCGGAGGCAACGAGAAGAAACCGCCAGGGGGGACCCACCACGCACCACGCCCGGCCTGAATCGATGCCGCGATCGACGCCGCGCGACATCCGGCGGAAGCCGAACGGCCACGGCATTAATGGGGCAACCCCCACCAACGGTAAAAATCCCCAACGGTAACATCTCAACGGTTATTTTTTACCCAACGTAGAAACCCAAGAGCTCGGTGCGACGGTCGATTTACCGAGCTCCGCAAAAACAGAGCTTGCGACGTGAGCCTCATCGCCTGGGGTTCGAAGGCCGGCCTCAGCCTCGGAGCTTTGGAGGCCGCCCTCCTCCTGGGACATCACGCAGCGAGGAGCGCCACGAGAAGCGGCGCCGATGGCCCACGCCTCGAGCTCCCGAAAAGGCTCGGGGCATTCCCTTGGCATGCGCGTCCGGCCGAGGGCTACTGTCGACTCGAGCTGACCTCACCGACGAGAACAGCGTCTCCCGCCCGAACACCTCGGGGGGCTCGAGAATCACGGAAGTTGAGTCCTCGGAACTTGAGGTTGATCCACCCGGTGATCAAGCGAGCGAGTGACGAGCTCGAGCCTCACCCGGACTATCCGATTGCGGCTCCCTCGAAAGCACTCGATCTCGGCCAACGAGGCAAGATTGAGCTCGAGCTCACCGCCCCTCGCGAGCAATCGCGAGAGGAATGGGACGACGAGCCCACAAAAATTCTGAAAAGCCTCCGCGAGAATTTACTATTCTCACGGGCCTCGGGGCTACACCCGAAGAGCTTCGCTTCCGCACCCATGGACCAAACACCAATCCCATAACTAGGGCTACCCCATGACGAGCTATCACGCTGGGCAAAGATGCAGGGGAGAGACCTCATCTCTCCCAAATGCTCGGGGCTCTTGTGGGGGATCGATATTTGGGACACCCGTACATGAGCTCCCGACCATCCCCCGACGAGCAAAGCAGGGACCCGAGATCTCGGCCGTGGACGAGCTCCTCATGGGCGGGAGGAATGCCCTGGCCTCGAGCCTCCCCATGAGCTCCCCCGATGGAGGCCCGCCTTCCCGCCTCACTCGAGCTCCCATTCCTCTCACCAATGAGCTCTCGCACCCGCTCCCGAAAGATCCTCTGTCACGGGGACCTCTCCGTCTCGAACGAAGCTCCTTCGGGCATGAGCTCGAGCTCAGCCCAACGCCCATCCTCCTCCCCGGGGCCGAGCTCCACGGTATAGAAGGACATACGAGCTCGAGCTCGGCCGACGAGCCCCTTCTGTCTCGGGACGAGCTCCCCGGGTAGCACCAATTCCCCAATTGGTAATAGGCTTGGGACACAACGCCGACCGACGACGCCGTGGTTACTTATCGGGCGCCGCAGCCATGGCAGATATCGCCAGAGAACGATCCCCGGGCGGCACGCTGCATGGTCTGGCCTGGATCACGCCATACCGCGCCCGAGCACTACGGACAACCGCTATCGACAAAGATGACCTCCCCAATGGAGGGGCCGAGCTCCCCGTCGAGTTCTCCTGTCCACACGTTTTCTGCGGACGCCAAGTACACGCATTTATGGCGGCGGCGCCACGCGAGTCCGACCGTGGGCAGTGTGCGATGGACGGAGGCGCATGGGCGGCATGACAGCGGCGCTTTAAGCTCTTGTTCCCTCCGCCGACCGAAACGAGCTCCGAGCTCGGCGGTCGTCTACGTCTGAGACATCGGAAAAAATGGAGCCGCCCCTCACACCCCCTGACGACCTGCGGATAGGCCATGGCGTGAGGGCGGCGGCATTTGCGACGCCCAGGAGGTCCTGGCGTGCCCAACCGAACGGTCCCATTTCCTCTTCTACCCCCAAATTTGTATCTCTTCTCCTCTTAAGTCCCTCCCTCGATGGCTACACATGCATCTCCCTTTGCGCTATAAAAGGGAGGCTCGGCCATTGGAGAAGGGCAAGTTCTCGGCTCACAAGCATTCTAGCTTCCAACACTCCGATCACCCACTTTCACAGAGACACAGGGAGCTCATCTCCCTCTCTCACCCAAGCTTGTATCGCCCGATACGAGCTTTTGAGCTCCTGATAGTGGCCTCACCGACTAGGGGAGCGCGATTTGCCCCGAACCAAAGATAATTTTCGTGTCATTGTCTCTAGAGCTAGGCCATTGGAGCACGATAGCCGTATTATTACTGTGGACGGTGGTATTAGACCACCGACAACAACCTAGTAATACTCTAGGTAAAATGCTACAATTGGTATAATTATCTGTCGGTTCTACTGCGTAACCTATGTTATTTATTTATTTATATTATTCTTTATATTATTTTCGCCTAGTCTCATAATAATATTTATGCCATGAATATATTTCTAGTTCATAGTTTGGGGTGACAAGCTAATCTCACACCTAGAAGTATAGGTAATTGAATCCCTGACTAGTTCATTGGTGGCAAAGTAATTTTAATACCAACGTTGTTTGGTGCCATTGCTTTTATAGCATTTTTGGCGCCATTGTTATTTTAGTAATGTCACTAAGCAAAGTCAACAAGCATTTTTGGCGCCATTGCCGGGATGGTTTAAAACTTAGGAAGTATTAATAAACTCTATACTTATGAAATTAGTTCAAATAACCAATAAACTTCTACTCATAACAGTTTCACCCTTGTTTTGTTTTGTTTATTCTATTTCGGGGTAATGTATGTTAAGTGCTAATCTTCCTGACAATTTTCTCGCTGATCTAGAAAATCTTAGAAAAATACAAAAAGTTAGTTCAAGATCAACACTCCAAGAGAAGCTTAACATCTGATTTGAGGCCATGGCTAACAAAAGTCTTCGCGAATTCTACTCCGACAACCACCAACATCCGCACCGACCAAATGTCAATGTGGGAGACAATGGATTCGAGCTCAAGCCTGTGCTCATCACAATGGTGCAAGCTAATCGTTTTATGGGAAGGCACATGAAGATGCAAGTGTATATTTGCAACACTTTCTAGAAATTGGCAAAGACCTTCACTATCAAGGAGTAACACGTGATGCTACTACTTCGCTTTTTCCCATTTTCATTGCTTGAAAGGCTAAACAATGGTTCTACGCCAACAAGGACAAACACACTACATGGGATCGATGTTCAACCTAATTCTCGCCAAGTTCTTTCCTACAGTAAGAGACCAATGCTCAAGGGGGAAAATATCAAGCTTTCAAGAACAACACGATGAGTCATTCCTCGAGGCATGGGAACGCCAGACCTTATTGTAGAATGTCCTCATCATGGCATGGAGGATTGGCTATTTATGCAGACCTTCTACCACGTGGCTAAGTACTAGCACCCGCGGAGGCAATGGACGCCGCCGAGGAGGAGCTTTCCCGCCACTTACACTTCAGAATGCTACTTCACTTGTTGAGAAGATGGCATCCAACCAGAGCTGGAATGCGTAACGCACCGCACACTCGTAAGAGAGGAGGAGGTGTCCATCAACTCAAGGAAGTGGACATGCTGTCTGCTAAGATTGATCTTCCGATGAAGAAGCTGGATAATCAAGACCATGAGAAGAGAGAGGTCATGCACATCAAGGACTCTCTTGTGACTTGTGAAGAGTGTGGAAGCTATGGACACTCGTGGAAGAATTGCCCTCGAACCGCAAGAGGATGTGAACTACCTCAACAACAATAACTATCGCCCTCAACAACCTCAAGGGTGGAATCAAAGAACAAAGGCAAAACTACTCAGGTAACTACCAAGGTAATAACTTTAACCAACCCCCTTTGAGAGAATTACTTGCCGGGTCATCTAGACTTACAGATTAATAAGAAGGTAGCCTCCAATGATAAAACCTTAGACACCATTAATACTAGAATGGAAACCTTTGCTACGCCATTAAGAATCAACATAGTTTCAACAAAATGTTAGAGTCACAACTTGCTCGCTTAGTCGCTGCTGTACCTCCACTAGAAAAAGGCAAAATACCGTGCCAACCTCAAGAGTTAGAGTCCGCAAATCTTGTCGATACATTTAATGCAGGGGCTCTACTACAAGCAACCTTCATCATGTGGATGGAAGGATGATTCGCTACCATTGAAGAAAGGAGACCCAGGTAGACCGGTCATCACTATTCAGATTGGACTGCACACCTTTGATGCTGCACTTTGTGACTATGGATCGAGCATCAACATCATGCCAAAGGTAATTTATGAAAAGATTCATGGTGCTCCTTTATTATATACAACTATGTGTTTGTAGCTTGCAAATCAATCAATCAAGCAATTCAAGGGAATCCTTAAAGACATCTATGTACGAGTAGGTAACTTGTACGCACCCGCCAGACTTTTTATCATCGTTGAGACCGAGGAGACAAGAGGTCGCCAATCATATTGGGCCGACCATTCTAAGCACAAATAACGCTATCATCTACGCTTACTCAAGCAAAAGATCCGCTTCACAATCAAGGGAGAAGGGAGACCTTCATTTTCAAGAACAAGACGCTTACATCTCCCGCTCATCCTCAGCACGCATATGGCTACGAACTTGATGCACCTGCCAAGAAGAACAACAATAGAAGAAGAAGGAACAAGAAGAAGCAGCCGCAGCAAGTGAACATGATCAATGCAAGCTTACTCAGAATGAGATCGCATCGCCGATTCACCATATCTCGCCAAAGTTGGAAGATCCGTGCAATCCGTAAATAGAATGCTCGATCAATCGATTGACCTTCACCAACACCATCTCGTGACAATCGGCTCGAGTCAACATAATGCCTAAGGTAATTTTTGAATTTATATTTGGCAAACAACCTTTGTACCAAACATATACCCAGATTGCAGATGGCGGATCGGTCCTATAGAATTGCGTATGAATAGCGAAGGACGTACCAGCCCATCCACGACCACTACGCACCTATAGACTTCATAGTGCTAGACACAAATGTAACAAGATATCAATGCTCCTATAGTGCCGGAAGACCGTTCTCAAACACTACGCCGTGCCATCATCTACATCAGGACTGGAGAAATCCACTTTTAGTTCCCATCTGAAAAGGTACGCTGTTACTTTAAGAATTATATGAACTATGAACAGCCAAAGAAGTTGCGCAACAGAAGGAGACGCCACTCTCGCCGCAAGGGATACACCCCGATGACACAAGAAGATTGGGCAACCTACGAGGCGGAGGTGTCAAAGAATGAAGTTGGATGGGAAGACTATACAGGAGAGGTCTCGAAGAATGAAGACCAAGGGAACGAGGAAACAGTTGAAGTTAAGAAAGTTCAAGAAGCTAAGGAAGATGGGGAATATCAATCCATGTCGATAGTAGAATGGCAAGCCATGAAGGATAGAGAACTCATGGATAAAAGATTGCAAATGGATTTAAAGGAATTCACATTAGAGGTAACTCGACCTTCGACCAACTCGCCTAAGAAGGTGTGGAGGAAGAAAGAGAGCCCACCTCCAGTACCAGAGACATCCTCTCCTACGACATCCGAGGTAACATCTTGAGAACCATCAAGATAAACCGTTCGTACCTTCCGATGAACCATGGGAGGAATGAACCACTACACGCCAAAGGTAAGTAAGTTATCCTTTAAATTTTAGTATTGCATATTTACTTTAGTTTATTGTATAATTTTTTTTTTCCTTTAGAATATTTACTTCATCGCATATATCTGCATTAGAAAAGAAAATAAATATGTTTCATGCATGCCACTAAAAACTTAAAGCCCCATGTGAACACTTCGTGGCATAACACCCTCGTGAATATTTACTTGTGGCGGCTTAAAAAATAAGTTTGCATTTACTTTATAATTTTTTTGCATGCTTATAAAACAATAAAATATAAAAATATTAGCTTTACTTAATTCCTATTGAAACTTAATCTTTAATGTTTAATCTATAGCTATTAAGAAGCTCTAGACAATTAAAGCTTGAAACATCCAATCGCTAACGCTTAACGAGTTTTACGAGCTTTGTTGTCTATTTGAGTTTCCTCAACAGAATTATGAGACACGTTAAAGGGAAGCATTCGACCACTTGATGAAGCATCAATTCAACATGATGTCACCATCAATGCTCCACCAAGGAAGGACAACATCATCTCCATCCATCTACACCCATACTGAGGGCCTATGACAAGTCGGATTTCGACGTAGTCATCAACTTCAATCATACCCATTCGCCCGAAAATCTAGCTTGGGGAAAGCACCCTCGGTTATCAAGAAAAGTATCACTTTACAATTTATTATTATTATTATTATTATTATTATTATTATTATTATTAGTGTCTCGCTTTAAAAAAAAAAAAGATGCATAACATATTAAATCAAATAAAGATTGTCTTAAGCTATATATTAAGGTGTGATTAATAAATTTAGAGTTGGAATAAATTCGCTTTGGAAATGATGAATAGTTGCTCTGCTTCTAATTCATTTTAAGTACTTTGATTTTAAATTGAAATTCCTCCGATGTTTTGGATACATTTGTTTTGATCTAAGATTTGCCCTAAACCCTGAACTTGTGGGTAGCATATACTTGATCTAAGTCTTGGTAATTGGGGATATGATATGAGAAGTCTGAGCTGCTATTTATCTTGTCCTTAGTGAAACTATATTTATGGAGATTTGTTTTGAAAATTTAAAATCTTTCATGATGAGCTCTTGTTTGGCGAGAGTGTTAAATTCCTACCAAACCCATATATTTATGATATTTAGATTAGAGAACTTTTCAATTACATACGCCGCTTGCTTTGGATTGAGTATTTCAAGCTTTGCTGATACCTGTGAGAGTTGAGTCATGAAAAATCAAGATTTATCCACACACCACCCACATATATGCATATGCATTGTTCCTACACCGAATAATCGCAATATCATTCTTTTTCCATCTTTATCCACTTGAGTTATTTTATTCCTACACCGAATAAACAATCAATTAAACTATAGGAAGCCCATGATTATTTACTCCATATATTCTTGTTGTTATCTCTTATCTCTCATAAGTTTATCAATGGAAAGAGATTTGGGTCACAAGTAAAAAAAAAAAAGAGAGAGAAAAAAAGGACAAGTGTCCACAATGAAAACAATGGGTACTTAGATGCCCGCCTCTCTCTGAAAAAAGAAAGAAAAGAAAAAAGAAAGTGTAATGGCCCAAGTTTTCTCTTAAAATTTTCAAGTTTCAAAAGAGAGATGAATTCTTTAAAGGAGTAAAAGTAGAATTAATTTTAGCCACCAAATATACACCTATCCACTATATTCCACACACATGCATTCTTGATTTGATTGGCTAAACTCTCTATGGATCCATTGTTTGACTTACAATATATCCTTTGCAAGTATGCTATATTATTTAAGAGTGCCACTCCTATGAGCTCCATATAAGCTTTATTTAGAGAGTGAGTGAGTAAGAGAGAGATGAGAGAAGGCTTAATATATCCAGCCTTGTTCCAAAAAAAAAAAAATACTACATATTTAAGAGAGAAGGCATAACACTATTATTGCCTAGTGAGGATCCATAAATACCACATATTGAGAGATTGAGAGTGTCATTCAATACAAAGCTCGAGTTTTTATTTTGAAAACTTATAAAAACTCGAATATTAGTTGATCAAAGACTTGAGACATAGTGCTTGACTTGATTGTTCTGTCTTTCAATTACTCAAGACCCATGTGAAAGTTAAAAAAGCTCCATGGTTTAAGGTAATATGGGTGAGTTTGAATTCAGAATGATGGTTATCCCATCCGTAGAGTTTTTGTTTAAAAGCATGTGTACTTTCTAAGAATGAAAGCATTGTAGCAACTCCCCGATCTAAGTTTATTATTAATAAATAGTTTTGCTAAGGGACTAGCAAAAGGTAAGCTTAGGGGCTTGTTGACGATGGATAACGCCAACTTTTTACCATAAATAAATAGAACAAAAAGGAACAAGAATACTAGAAGATAGGGTTTATACTAATGAATTCCATGAGTTCATTTGCATACCCAGCTTTTACAGGATGGATCTAGAAAATAGAAGAAAAGAGAAGAAATAGAGAAACTGAAGAAAAGTACCAAAACAGAATGATTAGTATAAATTCCGGGGACCTAAAAAGATAAGAGAAGACACCTCGAAAGATGGGGCCCACTTGTCGACAAGTGGGGCCGGGCGTCGCCGTGCCTAGTCAAGACACGTGTCCATCTTCCGAAGCTTCTCACAACCTAATCCTTGAGATCAAATCTAGGCCACCCAATGAAGTTGGTTTGATCCAACGGCTGAGATTCATCCTATGGGGCTATATAAGCAGAGGCGCACCACCCCCGAAAACCCTAATTCAATATCAAGATCATTATCCGAGTTCTAGAGATCAAGTCATCCAAAGCCACAAATCCTAGTTCTTCAAAGTAGTTCTAGTTCAAGAGAGACTAGCTACATAGTAATAGATTAGAAGGAGTTTCAAGTCTAAGAAGACTTGGACTTCGTGATTCTGGCCAAGGTGTTCTATAGATACATTTTATATCTTTGATATATTTACTTAAGTTTATCTATGACATTGAGCTTCATCTTTATTATATTATCTATTGCAATGTTTATTGTTTACTTTAATATGTCTAGTAGAGTTAGTTATTTATTATGGATTTCATACTTAGGATTATATGGCCCTCATCTTGTAACATGCAAGATAGGTGTTATAACTTATGTAAGCGGTGCTTAGATATGTTATATCTACAAATGCCCGCTATATGCTTTGAGTCGCGTGGTAGATCGTAGGGGTGACAACCCTATTGAGTCCTCTCTAATCCTCCCCTCCTCGCATATAGTGAATGGTAGGACGCGTGTCGCATCGAAGGTGAAGATATTAATATTGAATCCTTCTTAGTTGATGTTCCCTAAGCATGGTATGAAGTAATAATGCTAACAATGATAACTAGATGTTTGCACTAATTAGAGTTAGACAATAGCATGTGATGATAGTTACTCATTAGTAAGTTTTCCTTATATTATTTCATGTGAGTCCTTAGACTAGAATACTCTGTTGAATATTTATCTTATCATTATGATGCTCGATCTCTGTATTTATCATTTATCACATATATCTTTATCATATTTATTATTTATCTTTATTGTGACATTAACCCTGTTATTGAGTAGAAGCATTATTCATTGTTAGTTTATTACTATTTCATAGTATAGAGGAGTTATTAATACTACGCATTCTGGTTATAGATAGCCTTCCCAAAGGTAGAATATAAATGACAACCTTGTAATACTCTAGGTAAAATGCAACAATTGGTATAATTATTTGTCCGCTTGCAGAACCTATGTTATTTATTTATTTATATTATTCTTTATATTATTTTCTGCCTAGTCTCATAATAATATTTATGCCATGAATATATTTCTAGTTCATAGTTAGGGATGACAACCTAATCTCACAGCTAGGAGTATAGGTAATTGAATCTTGACTAGTTCATTGGTGGCAAAGTAATTTTAATACCAACGTTGTTTGGTGCCATTGCTTTTATAGCATTTTTGGCGCCGTTGTTATTTTAGTAATGTCGCTAAGCAATGTCAACAGGTAGCAGCGTGCAAACACACATTTTGTGAGCACTAAAGTTGGTTCAACATGGAGAAATGTGCAAGGTTCAGGTCTCCATCTATTGCTCTGAGTTTTTTGGGCAACCCTGTGACAAGAGTAGGATATGATGAATGGAAGGTTTTTTCAATGCAATTCAGTTATCTTTATTATACTATATATGTTAACTGATGTATATATGCCACAACCTTGTGACAAGAGTAGGATATGATGAATGGAAGATTTTTCAATGCAATTCAGTTATCTTTATTATACTATATATGTTAACTGATGTATATATGCCACCTGGACTATATTACTCTTTTAAATAGTCTAGTCACAACGACATCTGAATGTATAGTATATATGTTAACTGATGTGCTCTGGAACTAAAGTGGGCATGAGCACTCACTTTCCTGTCAATTTCAGAAACTGAATGATGCACTTTCATCGTGGAATTTTAGAAAACACGTCCATTTTAGAGAGCATATGTCAATTTCAATAGACATTTATTTGGAGAACATTACATGCTCCGACAACACTTCAAATAAAATACATATAAAGAGGACAATGTTATTACAATTGTATTTCAAACAGCATTGCCATTACATTGCATATTCATAGAACATGACAACTAAGAATACATGTGCACCGAAGCAGCTCTCTACGTCAACAGCACCAGGTGGGCTGAGATGTGCGCGGGGTCAGCGGTCACCGCATCGGTTCGTTCAGGGATGGCCGCCGCAATTTTGAGTCATGGACACCCTCCGTTGCCCCTCGATTTCTTAGGGGCCTGCCCACTTGCGCCAGTGTGGCTTGCACCGAGAGGGCGACCGGCCGCAACCAGCTGACATGACAACCATTCTGCAGACATCATTTTAGCAAGAAAAACTCTAGTTATGTATATATTTGCACTGGCTGAATTGAAAGTGAGCACAAAATCAATAACTCTTTTTTGTATTCGGAGTTTTCAAATTGACACGATTACCAAGGCAGCAAAAAAGTTTTAGGCAATCAAATTGACAAAAATTCCATCATCACAACCAATACAGAGTTATAATCTCAATTCATGTCATTTTACATTTTCAATTCACTCAACTATGTCACTGCTACTGCCGTCAAAAAAACTATATCACAGCTACTCTGAAACTTGTCTTCTGTACCTGCCGATGTTGCCCTCCTCCAAGAGTAATTCATGTTCAGTGAGAGTAATCTTTCTTAACTCACCAAGTACAAGTAATCTCCATCAAACATTGGTTCTGCGAAAAGTATTGCCTTCGGCACATTTTGTCGAGCAGATGCAACATGGACGCCGGCATTGTTGATCACCTACTTGTTGGCATCGGTTACTTGTCGTTCTTCCTTATCATTTACTCATCAGAAAATAAAGTGTTAAAAACGGATTGTCGTGCTGTCATGATGCAGTTTGGTTGCCTGTCCTCCAGATATTTTTTACCAATGCATTCAGGATGTGTACAAAAGCGTCAGAAACCATACAAAACCACCTTTTCAAGACATGTGATTTTGTAATTGTTATTGCATTTGTTGGACATAAGAAGGAAATCGATGTTCATATCCACTCATACCTGTTATGTGGCCTTGTGCGCAGGAGAAGAGAGGGTGAGCAGAGGATGCCCCAGCGCCGCCGAGGACCAGGTGCGCCGGCGAGAGCATGGCTCGCAAAGTGGCCGGGCGGAGGCGCCGGGCGGCGCGGTCAGGTCGGTAGCGAGGGCAATGAAGGAAGCTGATGGCGAGGGACGAGGGAGCCAACGACGCCGGTAGAGGGCGTTGTCTCAGGGCTGCTCACCTGGTCGGAGGAGGTGACGAGCGAAACAATCGGCCGGGCGGCCATCTTCGCCGAACGCATGGGCGGCGAGCCGGGAAGATCCGGATCGCCTCTGTTTTTTTTTTTTTATTCTTCTTCCGTTGAAGAGATGTGCCACATGCATATCTGTCTTGCTGCTCCTTTCCTATAGCTTAAATACCGGGGCGAAAATGGTATTAACTCCGGTTCGATCCTTTTACGCGGGCGAGGACCAAAGCGTAAGAGGGTTAATTATCGTGTGGTCCATTTAACGTGTAGAGTGGATCTTAGCCGTATTTCGGGTCTCGGGTGTTACAAATTGTATTCAGAGCCAACACTCGCGGTTTCACGGACGTATGGATCGGGAGCTCGGACAGGTTGCGCATGGCTCTGTAGAGGGCATGGCACTTGGGCTGCGGAGCTGGTAATGCGGACGTGGCCAAGAGAGGTGATCCTGGACATTTGTCCCGTATGGGTAGGTTGGTTCGACCCTCGATGAGGACGTCGAGTCCTTAAGGGTGGGTGGATGTGAGACCCGCTAATGGGCCAACATGATGATGGGCCCTGATGATGGACCAGGCCAAATACCGGTTACTGTAGTGTCACGAATTACTGTAGTGCTAGAGGAGTAGTACCACATCGGGAATCCTAGGTGAAACGAACTAGCTTAAATACCGGGGCCGGAAATGGTATTAACTCCAGTTTGAACCTTTTACGCGAAGCGAGGACGAAAGCGTAAGAGAGTTAATTACCAGGTATGGTTCATTCAAGGGTAGAGTGGACTTTAGCCGTATTTCGGCACTTGGGCCGGGGAGCTGGGTAATGCGGACGTGGCCAAGAGAGTTGATCCTGGACATTTGTCCCGTATGGGTAAGCTGGTTCGACAAGGACGTCGAGTCCTTAAGGGTGGGTGGATGTGAGACCCAGCCCATTGAGCCAAGTTGGGCCAGGCTGGAAGCCACAGTTACTGTAGCGGCGACGATCACTGTAGCTCCGCGAAGGACACTGTAGCTGCGCAAATTTAGTCCCAAACTGGAAGTTGGAGGAAGACCGAACCAGCTTAAATACCGGGGCCGGAAATGGTATTAACTCCGGTTCGAACCTTTTATGCGAAGCGAGGACGAAAGCGTAAGAGAGTTAATTATTAGGTGTGGTCCATTTAACGTGTAGTAGAGTGGATCTTAGCCGTATTTCGGTCTCGGGTGTTACAACCATCCACGCCGATTTCTCCTCCATCAAGTATGAGATGATCGACGATGTGGGATTCATGCCTGCTCCTTTGCCCCGGGCGCCAATAGGGACGGAAGGGAGCGAGGGCTTACCACAGGAAAGATCTTTTCGGCGATGCTCACGCAAGGGTTCGGTGAAAAGGTGATGCAATAAAGACCGGACGGCCTCCCCTTACACAAAGCCAATCCCTAGTATTTATAGGGGAGGCCATGGGTCTCTTGCATTTTACACTAGGGTTCCACTTGACTAGTCAATGACAAAATGTGTCCGCGTAGGGGCAAAAACATACAAACCGTTAACACCCGATTTTGGTAGACCCGAGAAGATGACAAAAATGGGCGGTGCAAGATGCTAATAATGAAGGTTCATTCGGCAAGGAGAGGCATTCGGCAAAGTATGAATGCATACGGCATTCGGCAAGTGCTCTCGGCGCGGTCGGCTATTTACACTAATTCGGCAAGTGTCTGTGCGGTCGGCTCGGGAAGTGAAAGATAACGGGCGATTAGCCGATTGAAGGAAGATTTCCCGATGACGGAGGCAATGAGGACTCTGAGAAGACTTGGAGCCAAAATTATCTTATTTTAAGGATTATTTCATTTAATCGTAGTCTTTTAGGACTCGTGTCAAGTCCAGGGTATAAATATGAGCCCTTGGCCATTGTAAACAATCTGCTCGCAACCAATACAACCAAACCCAGTCCCGTGCCACATTCGAGTCCCTTGTCATGTCGCCGAAGTTCTTCGAGAGGAACCATCGATCCGTCGACCTCCGTAAGTTCCGGCAACCTCGCTATCATGTCTAGTATCATGCGGTGGATTTAGATTATGATGCAAGTAGTCTCGTTTTACTTTGCTTAGTATCATGCGGTGGATTTAAGCTTAGTAGTGGGAGGTCTTTGCTTATGCCTTGTATCGTGCGTGCGATTAAGGTGGGGTAAAGATAGTTATCGGCTCATAGGATTTGGCAAGATCTAGTAGATTCATCAAGTTACCACGTGTTGCATGTTTTATTATTGTTTTATTATATTTGTAACACTCTTTATTGCCCAATCTAGATTGATTAAGGCTCGGCTTCTTTTCTTTTGGATCATCACGCGACGATGGATATAAAACCCTAAGAGTCTTAGATTTATCTTGAACTTTTAACATTTTATGTTTGTCTTGACGTGATAATCATATCACATGTTTATGATAGCCGAAGTTTAGATCAATCTAGGTTGTCACGTGTTCTTGATTCATGCACGTTAGATGTAGAGCTGGCCTTGACAGACCGGTATCGTCTTGTGGCGGATGCGTGTCTTTGGGTTACTCTAGAGCTAGTCATCCTAAGTGGACTAGATTTCAGTTTAATCTGATAGGTTTCGTTCACGTTTTGCATGTTTGTTGCTTCTTCATGGACCCCTATTCGGTAAGCTTGCCGAATACGGTTATGCCTTCACGAGTAACGAGTATTTATGGATCTGTTTTTCGGCGTATGCGTGCTTTTAGCTTCTTATGATTAGATTGTATCATACGGTGGATTGATCTAGTTGTAAGGAGTGGTGTAGATTTATAGCAAGTGGTATCATGCGGTAGATTAGCTTGCTAGGGTTTATGCCCCGACGGGTTTAAGAAAACTAGATGTGCGCGTACTAGTTAGATTAGGCCTATGCATTGCTTTACCCGGATAGATTTATATTTATGAGTTACCTGTCTAATATCTAATCATGTCTTGATGGTGTCATTGGTCTAAGGATATATGCTTTATGATACATGATATGCATGACCGCCACTTGTTCAAACATGTCTTCTTTATGTTCATTCGACAACCATATTTCACATGTTTTTATCTCTATATTAGCCGAATGCTTTATAAACCTGTTGACAATTAGCTCTCATAGCTATATGTCGCCGTAGTGGCTTCAGAGTCGTATATTTGAAACTGCCATGGGCACACCGGACACGTTCCTCGCTCTCATTGTTTTTGGTCCCTTGTTAGTTTCGGTCAAACCAACCGCACGCATCCGATTCCAACCGCCTGGTACCCATTTGAAGCTAGGCTTTCCAAATTTTGCGTGTGTGAGGCACGCAGTGCGCTTTTGTGTCAACACACTTTTTGGCACGCTGGTGGGGCCCCAAGTTCAAGATCAAGATGCCTAATACCATCAACAACGACGGCGCTTTGGACGTCGTGTTGGAAGATTTGCCGCCAGAGTTGCATGAGCTTGTTCAGAAGATGTGTAAGCGATGACGTTGACAAGTGCATGTTGTCCTTCTCCAAGAACAAGAGCGGCAAGGTCATCCGTAAGACACATATTTGCCAAGGGTTCTCCTTCACGGTCGACCGATTATAATCGATGTTAAAGATGCTCGAAAGATGTCGAGTTGATCCATCAAGCTCTAGGGACTACCATGAACAATCATAACACAGCTTTCCTCAACACTTTTCGCCCCATCATGAAGGAAACTTTCGGCCCTGCGGTGACAAGCATTTTGAAGAAGCTTCACACTACAAAAAATGTTGGATTTTAAGACAAGATGAAACCGTCATGTAAAGTACAGAATTGGTCATAAAAGTATTTTGTGACGAAAAATCCACCGCCACGGTGGTCGCCATATAACGACCGGTAAGCTAAATGTACCGTGTGACGAAAACATTGAACATCGTCACAAAATGTACAGACCTTTTGTGACGCCCATTTCCTGTGTCATATATTGCTCTATTTAGTGACGATGGCAACTGTCACATAATGGTCGGTCAACGCGTCACGCGAATGTGTTAACCATGGTTAAGAAGTCGTTAATGCTCGCTATTGTGACGATAAGAAGCCGTCATGTATAGGTAGTTAACCATGGTTAAGAAGTCGTCATGCATTGTATATTCATTCAGTCATGCATCCGAGCTGTCATATAACATAGACATAAAAAGTCATACCACCATTCACATAGAACCCGGATCATATAATACATTACATAGTGCAAATAGGTTCAAAAACATCACATAAGTATGTGGTTTACATATGCAAATAAGTTCATGTATATAGTTTCTAACAAGACAGAGTCTGTAGGTCCAGCAATACAATAGCTCCCATGTCTCTCACCACAAAGTAGAAGCACATGCACCTTGCAAGAATATGTAGCTCCCATGTCCCTCACTTGCTGGAACTTTGCTAGAACTTTCAACTGAATAAAAAAACACAAAAGAAAATAAGTATTTGGCAATAAACTTAAATAGGGCGAAGAATAAATTGTCTTCATTTCAATTAACAACCATGATTAGAAAAGAAAAAAACAGAGTGGCTGTTTATAGAATTGAGTACTAATGGTGGTTGTTACTAGAATACAAAGCTGCTGCAAGGACATATCAGTGCACTACTAACGTTAGAATTTTACTTCACACTGGAAAACTTAAAGGAACATATGGACTGAATGTTTTGTATCTACAGAACTAAGAAAGGAAAAGACAACAAATTTAAGATACTGGAACCATACTAGAATAATTAACAATAATAGCATGTGAGTATATATCTATTCAGTAGCATTGAAAACAATAATATATCCCTACATACACTCGATAGGTGACTGTCTTCAGAACTTACTTTCAATAAACTTGCTTCTCTTGCTGAACTGTTGCGGCTGCTCCTGCAAAACTGCTACCACAAAAACAAAAAGAAATGAGCTACTCTTATTCTAGTTTTCACTATGCAAGACAGTCTCCTACGATTCAAGATGAACAAAAAATTGTTTCTGTAAAAGGACAGATCACAAAAGTATAGACAATTATCAGATATCTAGATGAAAATAAGAAATGGTTATACTAATACAACAGCAAGCATAACTATGCTTCGGATCATTTCTACTTTTTTGCATTGGCACCCTATCACAGTCAAATAACACTAGCACATGTGACAAACTGGACCACTTATGGTGCAACTATTGCAGCCTGCTGTTAAGAAAACATCGGCAAAGAACAGATTTGAAGAAACAGTGGGTGCTAGTGCTACCCCTTCTCAGAAAAAAGGCTAGAGCTTGCATCACGCATACACTCAAGTAGTCTACATCAAGCACAAAGTCAAGCACTCATACACTCTAGCAGTCTATCCACGTCAAGCATGCAAGTCAAGCAAAGTGTAGAAAAGAAATCACCTTGGAGGCACTTCATCGATCAGACAATTAGACAATATGATTTCTACTTGCTGTGTCACACAAGTTTAACATGGACTGAAATTCACTAATCATCAAAGTAACCACTTTAAAACCAACACGTGCTGCTGTTCGCTTGAACTGAAAGCCAGCGTGCATGTATGAAGAGATGAGACGATAAATTTCCTTCTCACCTTCAAGATTTGCTTGTACAACAGCACCAATGCAGATGGACAGATTTTTTTTATCCCCCTCAAGTCTTCCTTACACGCAGAAGTCAAGATCTTATCCCCACGCTTGAATCTGAAATGTCCATATAAGAAATGCAAAGTACAATAGTTACTACAGCTATAATTAATCAGATAGGTCATAGTAGAAGTCATAAATCTAACTTAGGACAGCTAAAGTGAAATATAATTTGGAGCATATGGAGTACTATACATACTACATATTGGAGACATTCAAAGGTTCAGGGGTGTGCTAAATTTCTACTAACTAAATTGCTCTATTATATCATCTGCAAGGCAGTGCTAGTAACGATTAAAGCACTAGCAAATATTCTTGGGTGTGCTAAATAAGAGTACTACTTCTTGGGTATACTAATAAATAAGAGTACTAGCAGTAAGGCCATGGTACAGAAATCTTAAATGAATGAATTTAGTTTACACAGAGTCGAAGTAATATTGGAAGACTTGTCAGGTTCATCAAACAAGAAGGAAACTGGATGACATTTCGCTTGGCGCCTGGGCACGATTATTCAGGTTTCAGGCCTTCCTTTCGCAACCTCGACAAAGATTACTCTGCCATCGAGGAACTGCAGAAGATAAGAGTTGTAAGCTACAAACAAAGCATACAAGCTTCGGCAGATACTATTAGATCAACAGATATCACAAAAGCATCTGACGATCTGAACATTTTTCACCTTCCCGTGCATTCCTTCCATGGCGCTACTCTATCCATCACGAGAGAAACTGGAGCAACAAATAGTATAAAACAAATCTGAATTATTGTGAAGCAAAACGGGTGCAGTTTCTCATAAACTCATCTCGATGGAGCAACAAACTTATCAGATGTTCTTGGCTTCTCCTTCTCGTGAACCACTGCAGCAGTGGAGTTCTTCTCGTGCAGCACTGCAGCAGTGGAGGTGGAGTGGAGGCGTGGAGCAGAGCAACTCGTTCGCCTTCGCCGCTCGCTGTCCTCGTGCCGCCCAGGCCTGTCCCCTGCTCACGCGCTCGCCGGTGCGGCGCAAGCACGGCAGCAGCCGCCCGGCCGGGCGCTAGGATTAGGAGATGATGGTGTCGGGCGGTGGGGAGGGCGCCGGGCGGATGGTGCGTAGGCGGATAGGTTGGTGGCGGCGGGCGGTGCGCGGAGGTGGGCGGGTGGTGGGCGGCAATCGCGGAGGCAGGCGGGGTGGAGGCGGTGTGGTGGTGACGACGTGAGTGGCGGCGCTGCTGCGAATGCGGCGGGTGGTGCTGTTGACGGCATAGTGGTGGCGGGCGCCACGGAGGCGGGCGGTGGGGATATGGCTGCCGGGGCTTGGCGGCGGGTGGATGCGCTCAGGAGATTGGGGATTTTTCCCCTTTGCCGACCGCAAGAGGATAAGGCGCCGGGGGTGTGCTTTTGGATTGCTTGAGCGGGAGGCGAAAGGGGAGCGTTGCAATCGCTTGACGATGGGCCCGCTTTTGTCGGTGGGAGGTGGTGGCGTGGGCGATTTTGGTCCTGTCGCGACTGGGTCCACGTGTCGCTGACCTATTAAGTTATATTAGGACTTCCATTGGATTTTTAGGGTAGTAAATGACTGAAAATTGAATCAATATCTAAAACAAATTTTACAACTCGTTGAGATCTACCATCGTTGTTTTGGTTATATTTTCATTTGACTTTTTTTTTTTGAGTTTGAAATTCAAATTTCAAAATATTAGAACTACTAACCATAATGTAGGCTACTAAATACTTTCAAATTGAAAAGTCATGAATACCAACAGTTATCACCTCATCAAGATCTACAATTTATATATAGGACATTTTTGCATTCGACAAAGTGTTGATAAACATTCTTCATAGTCGACACATCTCTCATATAGTTTCATAAACTATATGTGAGATCCATGATTTTATGACTATTGTTTACTAACACTTTCTCAAAAGCAAAAATGACCTATATAACTATTGTAGATCTTGATGAGCTCTAACACCTTTGTATTCAAAAAGTTTTTCAAATGAGGTCATTTAGTGTGCCGTTTTGACCGGTTTGACCAAGTCAAATTTTGAAATTTTTAAATAAAGACACCTTCAAGGCTACTTTTTGGACCCCTATGTGGTTTTAAATCGAAAAGTAATGAATACCATGTTTGTTTAACTCTTCAAGATCTACACTCTATACATTGGACATTTTTGGATTTGGCAAATTTTAAACCATTCAAATTTTGAATTTCAAAAAATTTTATAGAATTTTCGTTTTTCAAACCCTAAACGGTCTTGAATTGAAAAATCATGAATACCAAAAATTCACAACTCATCAAGATCTACAAAGTTTATTTAGGTCATTTTTGCATTTGAGAAAGTGTTTGGAAAGTATAGTTCTAAATCGACGAGTGTGTCTCCCGTAGTTTCATAAAGTCCGTGTGAGATTCATGATTTTGCAACTAATGTTTAGTAACACTTCCTCGAATACAAAAATGTTCTATGTAAAGATTGTAGATCCCGATGAGTTCTAACACTTTTATATTCAAAAGTTTTTCAAACGAGGTCATTTAGTGTGCCGCTTGACCGGTTTGACCAAGTCAAATTTTAGAATTTTTAAATAAAGACACATTCGTACTACTTTTTGGACCCCTAGGTGGTTTTAAATCGAAAAGTAATGAATACCATGTTTGTTTAACTCTTCAAGATCTACACTCTATACATTGGACATTTTGGATTTGGCAAATTTTGAACCATTCAAATTTTGAATATTAAAAATTTTTATAGAATTTTTAGATTTTTCTAACCCTAAACGGTCTCGAATTGAAAAGTCATGAATACTAAAAATTCACAACTCATCAAGATCTATAAAGTTTATTTAGGTCATTTTTGCATTGGAGAAAGTGTTTGGAAAGTATAGTTTTAAATCGACGAAAGTGTCTCCCGTAGTTTCATAAAGTCCGTATGAGATTCATGATTTTGTGACTAGTGTTTAGTAACACTTCCTAATGCAAAATGTTCTATGTAAAGATTGTAGATCCGAATCAGTTCTAACACCTTTATATTCAAAAAGTTTTTCAAACGAGGTCATTTAGTGTGCCGTTTGACCTGGTTTGACCAAGTCAAATTTTAGAATTTTTAAATAAAGACACGTTAAGACTACCTTTTGGACCCCTAGGTGGTTTGAAATCGAAAAATAATGAATAGCATGTCTATTTAACTCTTCAAGATCTACACTCTATACATTGGACATTTTGGATTTAGCAAATTTTGAACCATTCAAATTTTGAATTTTAAAAATTTTTTATAGAATTTTTCGTTTTTCGAACCCTAAACGGTCTCAATTGAAAAGTCATGATTACCAAAATTTACAACTCATCGAGATCCACAAAAGTTTATTTAGGTCATTTTTTGCATTTGAGAAAGTGTTTGGAAAGTATAGTTCTAAATCGACAAGTGTCTCCCCGAAGTTTCATAAAGTCTCGCGCGGAGATTCATGATTTTGTGACTAGTATTTAGTAACACTTCCTCGAATACAAAAAATGTCCTACGTAAAGATTGTAGATCTTGATGAGTTCTAACACCATTCAAATTTTGAATTTCAAAATATTAGAACTTATCTTAGCAAAGCTAGCTAGCAAGGCAGCACTTGGGCCAAAGCAAGCAGCGGCAGCAGCTAGCAGCGCTCAGCACTCGCCCGGCCAGCAGCCCAGCGGCAGCGGCGGCCTACCAAGCTAGCAGCAGCAGCAGCAGCAAGCGGGCCAAGCAGCACGCGAGGCTCAGCAGCGCAGCAAGCAGCAGTAAAGGCCAGCGGCGGCCTGGCAGCGTAGCAGGCCAGCAGCGTTGAGCGGCGGCCCATTGCAGCACCAGCCCAGCGCACGCATTGCAGTCAGCAGGCCAGCCAGCGCCGGCCCAATCCAGCGAGGCAGCACGGCAGCGCAGGCCCAGTTCGCGAGCAGGCAACAACGAATTTCCAAAGAGTGCCAATCCTCAAGGGTCCAACTCGTACTGAGGTATTTTATGACACTGGGGTCGTCATATTTGATAAAACATTCAGTGACGGCCTATTGTCGCCACATAAAAACTGTATGTGTCGCCATAAATTCACTTCCGGCAGCCGGTTCCCCGGCGAATAGCAATTTGTGACGAAATTTGTAGCTTTCTATGACATTAACAATTGGTGTCATCATAAATTCTTCACAGGCTCATAATTTTATGACGACACAAAATTTTGTGTCATATTATGTTATATTATATGACGAAAAATAGGCCCCGTCACAAGGGAATTTGTCATAAAAAGACAGATTTCTTGTAGTGTAAGGACCAATTCAGTGGACCTCATTACTTTAAGTACCAAGGAGCAAGGGAAGACCTCTGAGACATTGAGCTGGGCGGATCAGAGAAACCAACAAAGGAGAAACAAAGGCCTCCTCGGTCCCAAAGCAAATGTACCGAAATCCTATGAATTATGGTCAATTCATGTTTGGCACAACAGGAACGCCCAACTTCGGCTTATAAAATATCTCCTATGTGTAATAGACTGCAAAAAGAACATGTTTGGAGATGGCTATCAAGAGTTTACTAATTACAATGCTCTCAATGCTTTTCCTAATTCAGGGTACAAGAGTGCTTCTTCAGATAACTCTCAGAGGACAATTGCCGAGAGATTCAAGCATTGACATCATCATGCACAGGATGGCTGATATGATGCGTAATCAATTCGGTTTGAAGCCTAAAGGCCAATCATATGCTTACAAATCTCCATATCCCGAATGGTACAACAAGGTGGCGCTTCCTCCAAGAGTCAAGCCTCCTACTGAGTTCACCAAGTTCTCTGGCCAAGATGATACCAGGACCATAGAGCATATCACGATATTTGATACAACCGGGAGAGGTGTCAATAGATGAAGCATGGAGGATTAGATATTTCCCTTTGTCTCTCACAGGGCCGACATTCACATGGTTTTCATCTTTACCAGCTAACTCTATTGCTACCTGGGCAGAGTTAGAATAGAAATTCCACTCATATTTCTTCACAGGTACCAATGAGAAGAAGATGGTAGATCTCATGAGTCTGAGGCAAAGAGCCAATGAAACTCCACAAGAATTCCTTTGTAGGTTCAGGGAGACCAAGAATTTATGCTACTCTTTGAACATACCAGATGATCAACTTCCAGGGATGGTTATAGCAGGCATGCAGCCAAATATGAGAGAAAAGCTATTCGGTATGGACTTTGAGGATCTTGGGCAATTGTCACAGCGTTTGGCTTTGATGGGCAATCAGGCTCAGAGCTTTAGAAGAGACAACCGCTTCCAAAAAGACCAATGCTGCTGTAGATATATATGAGCAATTCCTGGAACAAGCGGAGGAGTATGAGAGTGAAGATGAGGTGGCTGCAGCAGAGCTGGTCTAGGGTAAAGAGCCTACTCAAGTCAATCAGCGCTGGACAAAGCAGAACAAAGGTTCCTATGATTTTGATGTTACTAAGGCAGACAAACTCTTTGAGCTGTTAGTGAAGGAAGGACGTGTCAAACTACCCGAGGGACATCCCATGCCGCGACAAGAGGGAGTGAAAGACAAGAGGTACTGTGGTTTCCATAACACCAATTCTCACTCCATCAATGATTGCCGAAAGTGTTCGTGATAAGAATCCGTAAAGCTATCCAGAGGGGCACTTGAGGTTTGATGGCAAGATGAACGTAGATGCTAATCCTTTCCGACCGGGTATGGTCCGCTATGGTGTAATATGGTGTCTTTCAATGACCCTAAAGGCAAAGGAAAGGTGAAGGTTTTGACTTCTGAAAGAGCAAAGGAGAGTGGTTCTGTCGATCCTAATCGGCACATATCAAGTGAGGAGTTACAAAGGGTTCGGTTCCAGAATAGCCGAACGGAAAGAGGTGAGACATCAAGGCCTAGGATCACTTCCCCGAATCCTTCTAAACAAGTGCCAAAGGCAACAAAAGAAAGAACGCTACCAAAGATGAAAGGTTTGTTGAAGAGCCAAGATATGAGGAAGAAATGTACCTCAGGGAACAAGAAGAATACATGAGAGAGCAAGAACAATCTCATTGGGGGTGCTCTTTCTACGTGCATTGCCGAATGAAGGCTTAAAACCGCCAAATAGTAGAAATAATTGTCCCGAATGCAAAGATCAATACTTTGAGTACAGGCAAAGCTAGAGCCAACCGCCCGTCCCCGGCCCATGAAAGACTTGGAATTCAAGATCAAGAGGACGATCGGGCGTACTTAAAAATAAATGAGTTCTTACAATCGGCAAGGAAAGAGGTTTGCCGATGAAGACCGATGAATATAAGGAATATGATGAAGAGAAGATAGCCCAAGAATATGTTTGGCGAAAAGGTCAATGGTGTCCTCCCGGGTTAAGGAAAAAGCCGTAAGAGAAGGGTTCAACGTTTAAGGAACAAGGAGCTTAAGCAAGCGTAAAGCCGATAAGAAGAAAGTATGGCGCCCTAAGAAGCCCGATGGTTTGGGTCCTTCGGCTAAAACATGTATGGCTTTCTTCCTCCCATCAGAATTCATGGCTCCTGAGGGTCAAGATGTCCGTGATGAGGTGTACTCGATTTTGATGAAACTGAGTTCCAAGACTTGATGGCCCAAATTGGTTCTAACAAAACAAGCAGTTTTTGATAAACCTATGAAGAACGTACATCCAAGCCACTCTACTTGAAGGGGTATGTTAATGGCAAGCCTCCTCGACTAAGATGTTTGTTGATGGAGGGGCTGCAATCAATGTTATGCCATATACCACCTTCGTAAAAGCTTGGGATGACCAGTGAAGATTTGTTGAAGACCGATATGATCCTTAGGATTTTGGCCGGCAACACCTCTCGATACTAAGGGAGCCGTGCATGTTGAGTTGATGATTGGATCCAAGACTTTGATCACTACTTTCTTTGTCATTGATGGCAAGGGGGCATATAGTTTGTTGCTGGGGGAGAGATTGATCCATGTTAACTGTTGCATCCCTTCAACCATGCATCAAGTGCTTATCCAAAGGGGTTGAGATGATGTGGAGATTGTCCCACCGATGATTCGTAAGTGTTGCTAGTGCCGAACCAGCTTATTTGGAATATGATGGTGTAGATTGCTTTTCGAGGAAAAAATTGGGGAGAAGGTCCTGTAAATGTGTTCAATAGGGATCAACAACCGATCCAAGCAAATGGCTCAAACAAAGCAATTTTTAAACGAATAATCCAATCGATGGCAACAAAGGGAAGCTAGGACATGGTTTTATGTCGGCCGATAAGTTAGAAGAAGTAGACATTGGTGATGGAGATAAGCCAAGGCCGACATATATCATCTTTGGTTTAAATTCAGAGTTTAGGTTAGAGTTGATTAATCTCTTTGAAAGAATATAAAGATTGTTTTGCTTGGGATTATTCAAAATGCCCGGATTGAATCGCTCCATTGTTGAACATCGATTGCCGATTAAACCTGGGTATCGCCATACAAACAAATTCCTCCTCGAAAATATATAAAGAAGACGATTGGCCGATGTGAAAAAAAGAAATTGAAAGATTATTAGAAGCTAATTTCATTCGCCCATGTAGATATGCAGAGTGGATTTCAAGCATAGTCCCTGTATACAAGAAGAATGGAAAGATGAGGGTGTGCATAGATTTCAGAGATCTCAACAAAGCCACTCCAATGGATTTATACCGATTCCAGTTGCCGATTTGCTAGTGGATGCAGCTGCTGGTCACAAGGTAATTAGTTTCATGGATGGTAATGCTGGATACAATCAAATTTTTATGGCCATTGAAGACATTTCAAAGACACTTTTTTAGGTGTTCGGACACATTGGCCTATTTGAGTGGATTGTCATGACATTTGATTAAAGAATGCCTATGCAACTTATCAGAGAGCTATGAATTATATCTTTCATGAGTTGATCGGCAAGACTGTAGAAATTTATATTGATGATGTGGTGGTCAAATCCAGGGATTATGTAGGACATTTGGCGGATTTGAAAAAGAACCTTGGAATGCACTAGAAAACATGGTTTGAAAATGAACCCGAATAAGTGTGCCTTTGGGGTCTCTACCGGTGAGTTCTTGGGGTTTTTGGTTCATAAAGGAGGGATAGAGGTTGGAAAGAAAAGCATGGAAGCTATTGATAAAGTGGTTCCTCCAACCAATCTCACGTAATTGCAATCATTGCTTGGCAAGATTAACTTTGTAAGAAGATTTATCTCCAACCTATTAGAGAGGGTCTTGCCTTTTTCTCCATTATTGAAGCTTAAGAAGGATCAAGTTTTTGTATGGGGTGACGCACAACAAAAAGGCTTTCAAGAGATCAAGGAATATATGAAGGCACCGCCTGTTTTGGTACCTCCACAAATGACAAGCCTTTTAAGTTGTATGCGTGGCGGCCGATAGCCCCGATGATAGGATCAGCCCTTATGCAAGAATTTGAAGGAAAGGAAAGAGTAGTGGCTTATCTTAGTCGAAAGCTTTTAGATCTAGAGACAAGGTATTCAAGAATAGAAAAGCTTTGTCTATGTGTTTATTACTGTAGTGTACCAAGTTTCGCACTATTTGTTGAATGCCGAATGTGTGGTAGTTTCAAAAGTTTGATGTAATTAAACACATGTTATTCATGCCGATTTTGAATGGTAGAATCGGCAAATGGGTTTTAGCTTTGTCTGAATTTGATGTAAGGTTTGAATCAGCAAAAAGCAAAGAAAGGTCGTTATTGCTGATTTTATTACTCAACATCATGATCCTTCTATTGAATTAGTCGATATTATGCCTTGGGCTTTAATCTTTGATGGTTCATCTTGTGAGAAAGGTGGTGGTGTTGGAATTTTCTCGATTTCTCAACGGGGGTAGTTTTTGAATATGCTATTCCCATTGGGCTTTATGTTACTAACAATCAAGCTGAATATGAAGCATTTCTTAGAGGACTTCAGTTTCTAAAAGAAGCATAGGCCGTTGCGTATGAGATTTTTGGAGATTCTGAAGTTAGTGATTAACCAATTGCTTGGCCAATATGAGTGCAAAAATGATATATTAAGAGTTTATTATGAAGAATGCAGGGAGCTCTTGAAAAGCTTTCGAGGTAACATTGCACCATATTCCCGTGAGAGAACACAATGAGGAAGCAAACAAAGGTTAGCTCGTAGTGCTTCGGGTATAGAGAGAATCAAGAGGTTTTTTGTCAGAGATCAAGATGCTTTCGGCAATGATCGTAATCAATGATTGAGAACTGAAATTGCCAATTACCTTAGAAACCCATCATAGAGGGTTTCCCCGAAAGCTCAGTATAAAGCCATCAAGTTTGTGCTACTCAATGATCAATTATATTACAAATCCATAGATGGAGTGTTGCTCAAGTGCTTAGATCAAGAAGAAGCTAAGAGGATGATGAGTGAAGTACATGATGGCTTATGTGGTGCACACCACGGCTTTACCGAATGAAGTGGATAATAAGAAGGACAGATATTTTTGGCCGACTATGCTAGAAGATTGCTTTGAGTATTACAAAGGGTGCCAAGATTGTCAAAAATTCGCAAACGCTCAAAGGGCTCCAAAGATCCGCCATGAATCCAATAATCAAGCCTTGGCCATTTAGAGGATGGGGTATAGATCCAATTGGACAAATTCATCCACCATCCAAAGAAAGGGCATAAGTTCATACTTTTGGCTACTGACTATTTTACAAAGTGGGTTGAAGCTATTCCTTTGAAGAAATTTACATCCGAGAACATGATCAATTTTGTCAAGGAGCACATTATTTACAGTTTGGGATCCCTCAAACTATAACAACAGTCAAGGAACTCAGTTTACTTCTTCGAATTTTGTGACTTTGTCAAGACATGGGAATCAAATTATATAATTCTTCTCCTTATTATGCACAAGCCAATGGTCAAGCGTAAGCGTCAAATAAGATCATGATTAAAATTATTCAGAAGAAAATTGAAGAAAAGCCAAGGAAGTGGCATTTAGTGCTTAATGAAGCTTTGTGGTCTTACCGAATGGCTTGTCATGGAGCTACACAAACATCTCCCTATGAACTGGTTTATGGGCATCATGCTGTGCTACCATGGGAGATGCAATCAGATTCAAGAAGAGTTATGTTACAAAAGGATTTGAAAACTGAAGATTATAATAATGTCATGATAGACAAGTTAGAGGATTTGCATCGATTCGCCTCGTAGCTTTGGAAAATATTGAGAAAAAACAAGATGCATGTTGCCAAATACTATAACAAAAAGTTAGAATCAAGCAATTTGTCAAGGAGACTTAGTTTGGAAGGTGATATTACCAATCGACTAAAGACAAAGCATTCTCGGCAAGTGGTCTCCAAATTGGGAAGGACCTTTTCGGATACAAAGGTGTGTGCCCTAAGAACGCATATATTTTGAAATCCTTATTTGGGGAAAAATTTACCAAAGCCATCAATGGGAGATATCTCAAGAAATATTACCCTAGCATTGAGGTTGGTTCATGAAAGTTAAGATGAATAGCCGATGTTTGAGCATACGCCTTCAATAGAGAAATACTCCATAAATATGGAGAATAGCCGACACGGTATGTGTCGCCTTTAGAGCAAAATATAAACAAAAATCATAAGAGCAATCGGGTACTCTCATTGTCTGTTACTTCACGGGTGCAACTTTCAGTCATTCGCAAGTGTCTACAAAGTACCGTGGATCTCATACGGGTGGCTTTAGCACTTGGCCATTGGTAGATATCTTGGGAGAAGAGAAAGCTGAGTTTCATTAAATGAAATATTAAACAGTGCAAGAATTCTCCAGAAGCAAGATTTTGTATTATTTTTCGTGGAGAGCCGAATCCAATCGGCTAAGTCGAAACGAGCATTCGGTAAGGGATTTCGCAGATCGATCTACTTGAGGATAAGAGAGAATCGCCATTGCGAGAGTCGAGACAATCACGAGCAAATTAACAGCACCCAAGAACAAGTTTATTATTCACCCAAATCAATCCTAATACAAGCTACTGCTGAATAACTTGTTCAGACACAGATTGGGCGTTGGTAGATGCTACGACGGCATCAGCCAAGTGATCTCCATACTGCCTATGAGATCTTCAATGCCGCCGATCTCCTCCGGGCGCGCCACCACGGAAGCCGACCAGCATTGAGATGTAGTCCTCGGCCGGCTCAGGTGGACAAGGCGGCCAACCCTAGGGGACGCACCGTGATGGACGCCGTGGATGGCGACCTGCCGATGCGGCCTTCCACCGCTCCCAGGCGCCACCGGGTTTTCCCCTTGGGCGCTCACCTTGTCGGTGATCTCGGTTGCCACCGCCGCCCAGCGGTTATTCTCCTCGATAGGGCTGCATAAAGAAGTAGAATGGTTTCAATAGGAAGCAGAAATCGGTAAGATGCCAGAACAAGATTCGAAGAAGAAATCGTAGATTACCGGTGATGGCGTCGCAGAGTTGCCTCCGCTGGTCGTTCCATTCCAGCTCCTTGATGCCAGATTCCCGGAGAATTGTTCGAACTCTCTTCGAGCCTCGTCCCGTTCGCTCAAGGAGGTGCACGGCCTCGTAGTGGCCATGTGGAGGTGCTACCAAATACGCCCCCCGCCTCCCGCCTCCCGCACTCGCTCCCTCCTCCCCGCCTGCCGCCGCTCCTACACCGCTTGTTGTTCCGCCTCCAGCCTCTCCCTCGAGAGCCATGGATGAGGGTCGAGCTCGGGCGGGTCGCCTCCGACGAGTCCGAGGAAGAAGAAGAAGAAGAGCTATTCACCGACAGTTCGCACCGCGGCTCGGCCGAGTCACCGCTGGGGAAGGAAAGAGGTGATGTTGGCCGGTGAGCGGGATCATCCCGATAGATTCAAAAGGAGACGAGATTGAATCAGAATCGAAAATAAAAAGACGGAAATCGCAAGAGGGCACGTAACATGATCTTACCCAGAAGCGGGCAAGCATGGCGCTGGGCGCCCTCCTCCCGATCCTTCGCCGAGCGCTTCCACGATCATCGCCGCCCGCCATTGCCGCCTGGATTGATGCTTTTGAGCCGGTTTCGCGCTTGGCTTGAGGTAGGCGAAAGGCAAAGCGTAGAGGGTTTTTGGAGGCTTTGATTCAACTACGAGCCCGGAGGCCTTTATTTATAAGCCAGCCGTAGAGATCGTGGGAGATCACAAGAAAGATCGTGGGCGCCGTATCCCGTGGTCGAAGTCCAAGCGCCCCCTTCGAGCCATTTTCATAAGAGGATGATTCGGCTAAGTCCTCTGTTCTCGACGATCAAACTCACCTCGGGCCGGCAATGATGGGATAAAATAGCCGAATACGATCAACAGAGCGAATGCAGCTAAAGTGACTTAGTCACCAATATGGTTGCTTTCTAGTTTGATTCAAATATAATTTATCGAAAAGTATGAAGGGTTAAAACATAAATCGTGGCCAAATCTTTGAGAGAGGTTAAGTTTGGCCAAATATGAGCAATTCATCGAAGGAAGATAACAAAATTCAGCAAAGAAAGGCTCAACATACAAGTTTGATACAAGCAAGTGTTTTTACATATTCAAATATCGCTTATGGGCATTCAGAGCTTCGATTCTGACTTGATCAACCTCTCGAAAGTATTTTCCTATCATCCTCATCGAGCTAGGTATCTTGGCAAGCTTGGTTTTTAGTTGTTGATCCTCCTTTATAGCCGCCGATGCTTTCTCGTTGAGTCTGCCTCTATGGATTTGGGGAGATTGATAGTTTGTCTTGGCAATCCTTAATCAAAGAGTTCACTTGTGCCAGCCATTCTCCGATCAGTTTTTCTTTTTCTCCGCAGACTCTAATTCGGGCTGCAGTGTATTTAGAGAATTCTTGTCAGCTTGAATTTGAGAATGCCAGTTGTTGGCCTCTTGCTTCTTTATAGATCTATCACCAAGGAGGGCAGACCTCAAGGCTATGTTTTTGCTGGCTCTTTTGACTACAGCAAAATGATTGTCTAATTGAGCTGCAGCTTCTAGCATATCTCTGAGAGAAGAAGGGATTTCTTGATCAACCAACTCCATCGATCCTTGATTTGATCTGCATTTTGAACCAAGACATTGATATCTTTGTCTAATAAGGAAATTATGTCCTTTAGCCGAGCTTGGTTCTGTTCGTAAAGCATTTGACTTGAAGAAGCTTCTATCCTCGGCTGTCCTTGCAGAGAGGTGGCCTCCTCACCCTTATCAGCGAAATAGTCATCAATAGAGAAAGAGTAGCTGACAGTTGGCTTGTTTTCATCCTGAAAGAAAAAGGGGTTAGCCAGCTGAGTAATATTTCAATTTGTGGGAAAAGAAGATCAAAGCACATTAATACCTTCCGAAAGCAGTCTTTCGTGTTGAGCTTTTTTGCATTACTTTACCAAGAATGGGCGAATTTGCACTATGTTGACTACCAGCCCCGTAAGGATGTACGTAATGAGGAGATCCTTGTGCAGACCCATCCTTGAGGACTTGTTGCTGATAGGGGTTGACTGGCTAGAAGATGATGGCTCATGAACATTCTGGCCTTCAGATTCTCATTGCCTAAGAGGGCTTGTATGAATGCTTGGAGATGGTTGTTTAGGTATGTCCTGCTGTTCGTTCTTTTTGGGAAGAAGTCGATTGGAGACCAAGTGAGGAGTCCGAGGACTTGAGGGAGATCTTTTTGCCATTTTATCCAGAAACTCATTTGTTGCCGGATTAAGGGTTTGAATCATTAGTAATAAGCAAAGATGAAGAAAGAGATTACAAATATGATTCATAAAACCATTACCGAACCGCTCATTAATCTGCCAAGCTCTTCTGGTTGTCGGCCGGTCATATGCTACAGAGTAATTTGAAGTCGCAAAAAGAGTAATTGCAATTAAAGGCCAAATTCATTACTTTATAAAGATCGAGGAAACTTATACTTTGGTAGATGGTTTGGCCCTTTTAGATCTTGGCTTTCTGGCCACAGTAGTGCTCTTGCTTGGCCCAGTTGAAGCCTTTCTTTTGCTTTCTCTTCTTAGAAGAAGTTGCATCCCAAGTTGCAGGAATTTTCATTAAAGATGCCAGAGTGGGAGCATTGAAACCCAAAGCAGGTTTTGGTCCAAAGATGATAATACCGATTACTCGAGGGAGCAAAGCAGGTTCAAATCCTATATATAGCAAATGTTTATTAGAAATATACGAGGACAGCCAATCGGTTAAAAGGTTAAGTAAAAAGGAATTACCTCACTGTTAGATTTAAATTTAGGACTCAGCTGTTGGCATAGGGAATGCACTGATGTGTTGAAAATATGACTGTGCCATTCTTTCCACCAGGAAGTGAACGATGGATGAATCATTTCTATTAACCCAAATGGATCAGGAGCATATACTTGGCAAATTACATCCAAGCTCAAACACTCTTTTGGCCTCCATTTCTTCTTTTTATTTCTTCCCTGAGTTTTATGTTTTCAGAGAAGAATAGCCTTGGGGGCAATTGGCCACATCCAAGTTGTCTGGCCACCATATTTGGATTATAAATCTCATAAGTAGGATGCAGCTTTCTTCCATGATTGAATTCTGCTGGTAAGATGCAAGGCTTGATGAGAGAATTAAAAACTTCTGTGGAAATCTTATCCTGGCAGCCAGATTCATAGCTAAACTTACAAGGAAAGATAAAATCTTCATTTTCTTTGTAAGGGAGCCAGATCAAGTTATCAAATCCTTTGAAGAAAAGCTTGAATAAATGACCAATGTCTATGTCAATGACAATGGAAGATGCAGCTTCTCCATATGTCTAACAAGCTTTGGTTGATGCTGTTTCCCCTTCAGAAAAATTGATTGAGGGGAAGTCTAGGTTGTGGAGTTCGATGGGGATTATCTGAAGCATATATAATTGTAGCCACATCTGAATCAACCACCAGGGGCCATTCACATAGGAGATTCCTCCTCCTTTATACATCTGGACAGTGATCTGGTGCATCATATGATAGGCAGCTCCTAAAAGGTACTTGCCCAGAGGGATGAGAATGCCGGTAGCCAAATCTTCAGCCATTACTATATGATTGAGGGTTGGCTCATTAGATTTCCCACAGAAAACAAATCTGCATAGCCACATATTCAGGAAAGCCAGATATTCTGTGTCCTTGATAGAACCTTTCTGTTTATATGTGCCGATATAATTGATATATCCACCACTGGACTTGACAGCTCTCTGAGAACTAGAATTCTTGTATTTGAAGGGGTAAACTGCTTTGGTTATGTTCAAGCCTGTCATCATGAATACATCAGCTAGTGTGGGGGTCATTGGACCATGGCCAAATATGAAGGTGTTGGTGGCGTCAGACCAAAAGTGAGCTGCTGCTATTAGGAGATGTTCATTCTTGGGGGTCTCTGACAAAGATAATTCCAAGCATTGGCTTATATCCAAGCCATCCCAATTCCAATTCTTCTTTGCAGCTGCGGTATGTATCCTCCGGTACCAATCCCGCCATCCTGCGATTGGGGGAAACGACCAGGTTTTGAAGGTGTTTGGCCATAATCTCAGCTCGGATATCCCAGATTTAAAAGGAATGCGCTGGGTTTCTTTCTCGATAAATTCTACCGGTCCGGATTTCCCATTGGACCAAGAAAATAAGAATCTAGGTTTTCAGCAAGTGGGATTAAGATCTCATCCTTCAGTTCCTTTTAACGTAAAAAAGAAAAAATAAGGATCGGAGAAGAAGATTTGCGGAAAGAAAATTACCGAATACAAGAAGATGAGCAAAATTACCAGTGGAATTTCATCTTGGGTCGCCATCAAAAAACTTGAAGACTAATTCGAGAGACTCTAGGATTTCGGAGATTTGAGCGGCGGCCGCGATGAACCGGTGAAAAGTGAAGCGTTGAATAGTGTTGCCCTAAATAGATTGAGGCAAGTTATAATCACTTTTGGAATAAAAATATTTTTATCCCAAATTTGAGGGGGCATGTGTTAACACCAGATTTTGGTAGACCTGAGAAGATGACAGGTGGGCTAGTGCAAGATGCTAATAATGAAGGTTCATTCAGCAAGGAGAGGCATTCGGCAAAGTATGAATGCATATGGCATTCGGTAAGTGCTCGGCGTGGTCGGCTATTTACACTAATTCGGCAAGTGTCTGTGCGGTCGGCTCGGGAAGTGAAAGATAACTGGCGATTAGCCGATTGAAGGAAGATTTCCCGATGACGGAGGCAATGAGGACTCCAAGAAGACTTGGAGCCAAAGTTATCTTATTTTAAGGATTATTTCATTTAATCGTAGTCTTTTAGGTCTCGTGTCAAGTCCAGGGTATAAATATGAGCCCTTGGCCATTGTAAACAATCTGTTCACAACCAATACAACCAAACCGGCCCCGTGCCACATTCGAGTCCCTTGTCGTGTCGTCGAGTTCTTCGAGAGGAACCATCGATCCGTCGACCTCCGTAAGTTCCGGCAATCTTGCTATGATGTCTAGTATCATGCGGTGGATTTAGATTATGATGCAAGTAGTCTCGTTTTACTTTGCTTAGTATCATGCGGTGGATTTAAGCTTAGTAGCGGGAGGTCTTTGCTTATGCCTTGTATCGTGCGGCAGATTAAGGTGGGGTAAAGATAGTTATCGGCTCTATTAGATTTGGCAAGATCTAGTAGATTCATCAAGTTACCACGTGTTGCATGTTTTATTATTGTTTTATTATATTTGTAACACTCTTTATTGCCCAATCTAGATTGATTAAGGCTCGGCTTCTTTTCTTTTGGATCATCACGACAGATGGATATAAAACCCTAAAAGTCTTAGATTTATCTTGAACTTTTAACATTTTATGTTCGTCTTGACGTGATAATCATATCACATGTTTATGATAGCCGAGTTTAGATCAATCTAGGTTGTCACGTGTTGCGGGTTCATGCACGTTAGATGTAGAGCTGGCCTCGACAGGACCGGGTATCGTGCGGCAGATGCAGGTCTTTGGGTTACTCTAGAGCTAGTCATCCGGTGGACTAGATTTCGGTTTAATCTGATAGGTTTCGTTCACGTTTTGCATGTTTGTTCCTTCTTCATGGACCCCTATTCGGTAAGCTTGCCGAATACGGTTATGCCTCCACGAGTAACGAGTATTTATGGATCTGTTTTCGAGCGTATGCGTGCTTTTAGCTTCTTATGATTAGATTGTATCATGCGGTGGATTGATCTAGTTGTAAGGAGTGGTGTAGATTTATAGCAAGTGGTATCATGCGGTGGATTAGCTTGCTAGGGTTTATGCCTGACGGGTTTAAGAAAACTAGACGTGCGGCAGACTAGTTAGATTAGGCCTATGCATTGCTTTACCTGGATAGATTTATATTTATGAGTTACCTATTTAATATCTAATCATGTCTTGATGGTGTCATTGGTCTAAGGATATATGCTTTATGATACATGATATGCATGACCAGTTTTTCACTTGTTCAAACATGTCTTCTTTATGTTCATTCGGCAATCATGTTTCACACGTTTTTATCTCTATATTAGCCGAATGCTTTATAAATCTGTTGATAGATAGCTCTCATAGCTATATGTTGTCGTAAGTGGCTTCAGGGCCGTATATTTGGAACTGTCATGGGCACACCAGACACGTTCCTGCTCTCATTGTTTTTGGTCCCTTGTTAGTTTCAGGTCAACCGACCGCACGCATCCGATTCCTACCGCCCGGGCACCCGTTTGAAGCTAGGCTTTCCGACTTTGCCGTGTGAGAGGCGATTATGCTTTTTGTGTCAACACAAACACACAAAACCCGAACTACTCCAAGTGCCTTGTACTCCTAGGTGCCGCCGGGCTGCTGAGGCTGGCACAGACGAGGTGACCTTCTTCGAGGGTCCTGCAGAGGTGCGCGCCCTTGGCGAGGGTCGGATCGCCGAAAGACCTCCGCCCTTTAGTAGTCCTGTGTATCAAAGAAGAGGGTTGGGAGGCAAAATATAAGGTTAGTCTCATGTTGATTAGCGAGGCCCTGTATATGAGAGCCCTTAAGCGAGGGTCCCCTATAGCGTTGGACAGCCTCAGAGGCGGTGTGGTGAGTGAGCAAGGATGACGGGCCTGTCTGGGGTTCGGCAAAGGTCCATTCCCCCCAACAGATGACGATGACCAAAGGCGCCTCTCTGTAGAAGTCAATTGGCCGTAGACCGCAAACGTCGATGCCAGCGGCTCCCACAGTGCCAAAGACATAGAGAAGTGGGTCCATGAAGTACTGTTGTTTAACCTCAGCAATCCACCCACGATGCTGCCTAGGACTGGTACTATTGCCTAGAGCAGAACTGTGGCTCACCAACATATATGGCCTCGGTTTGTTTCATCTAGCGGGTTCAAAGATGCTTTGGTCTGCTATTGCGCAGCAAAACCATCGGCGTCTGATGAAGCTACATCGTATTGGCACCATGGAGTACTAGGCAAAATTCCTGCCCTTGTTGGCTACTGTAGAAATCAGTAGCAGATCGACATCTTCATGGCGGGCCTTTGCAATCCTCTATAGACAGATGTGGAGCTCCATAACCTGAGTCCCTCAACAATGCAATTGGGCTCTCGCATGCCTTGGACAACCACCTAGAACTAGACAATTATGATGATTGCAATATCACTTGGGTGTCTCCGTGACCCACAATGACGCGGCGTTAGATGCCCTCGACGACAGTTTTCACGTAGCGCATGCCAGCCCCGTCTGCCATGGTACCATCCTAGAACCCGCCAACACCAACAAATGGCACACCGCCTACGGCTGCCCACTTCAAGCGGTTCACACCGCAACAGATGGTGTAACGTCGGGTGGATAGCCTCTGCTTCAACCACCCCATGAAATTCACCAAGGATCATCACAAATCCTATTCGATGAAGGGCTTATACATGATGGAACTAGAATATGATGCCCTGGTCGATGGCACGATGGGAGAAGAACCCAGCTCTGATGACAACATTTAAATCTCCCTCATACTCTCACCAACATCGCCATGGTGGAAACGTGCAATTACATTCCTTGGTGGATTCTGGCTCCACCCACTCCTTTGTGGCATCTAGTTCCAGAGCCACAACCAAGTCTTACCGTCATCGTCGACAATGGCGACTGTGTGCCATCTAATGGTGTCATGTCTACAAGCCGGTGCCCGTGACCATCAACGTGGAGTAGTTTTGCATCGACCTCTACGTCCTGCTCCTCGATAACTACGAGCTAGTCCTCAGCTGCCGGTGGCTCAAGACACTCGGCCCCATCCCTGGGACTTTGACGCTGTTGACTAGTTCAGGTAAGTCCTCCTCGCCGATGGTCCCGAGGGCAATGACCTTAGTGACTCGGAGGAGCTTTTCGGATTCTGAGGTTGCATTTCCGGCGGGCGCATTGCCGCCGAGGTAGCGGTCATTTCTGGTGGATGCTTTGCCGCCGAGGTGGTTTCAGTGGATGCTTTGCCACCAAGGTTGTCATCTTGCCGGCAGATGCTTTGCTGCCAAGGTTGGTTTGGACGGATCTTTGTCGTCTGGAGTTCTAGCGGATGCTTTGCCACTGTTATCATCTATGGCTCCGATCACTGCTGGCTACCTAGTTGTTGAGATATCTATTGTATTAGGCTCAACTGTTGGGGTTGTCAGGTGGAAGGTACCCCACCCCCCATGTTTCCTGCTTTTCATTTGGATTGAGGATTTCGTTGGTAATCCATGGATTACGTACGAATCCTTTTGTATCAATTATGTGTAGGTCTTATGACCATTCTCTTCTGTTTAATCAAAAAGAGCTATATCCCCGATCGCAAAAAAAAAAAAAAAAAAAAAAAAAAAAAACCTAGTAGAAGGCGTCCTTCTTCAATAGTGCCATCAATGGGGCAGCTATCGTCATAGTGACCCCTATCATGCTAAAGATGACCTTGACGTATGCCTTGCTCTGTAGCTCCCTCAATTCGACAAGGAGTTCATCATTGATTGCGATGCCTCGAGCTCAAGATTCGACATTGTCCTCCACTAGGTGCTTTGGCTCCATCACCTTCTTCTCGTAGGACCATCACACCACAACATGCCAAGTTGGCGCATCTCGAGCATGAGCTCATCGGGCTGGTCAAGGCGATGTGTAACTGGCGGCCTTATGGGTCGCTCCTTCACCGTGCACACAATCCACTTTACTTCTTCCTCAAGTACCTCTTTGACCAGGGGCTGTCCACAATTTCACAAAGATGCATCGGTGAACCACCTCTTCAGGTATGATTTCGGGTCGAAGTTCTGGCTAGGCGCTTGAGCACCGCTGTAGATGCCTTGTCCCGCTGGGACGAAAAGGCTGCAATCCACTCCACCCACGCCTTCTCCTAGCCGGACCTGGCTTAATTCGAGGACTTCAGGCGAGGTCAAACACTTTGCTTGATCTTCTGGGTGTCTCCGTCGTCTCTAGGACCATCATTGATTGCTTTGTCCTCCACCATGGCCAGCACTATGGTCGTAGATCCTTGACATGGCCCATAGTGCTAGACACGAAGGCGTCCAGAAGACTTTGCATTGACTACGGGTATCCTTAGCTTCTACAACCTTCATGCTAATCGGCTTGTTCATAACTTTTTATAGGGTTGCCCGATTTGCCGAGTAGCATAAAACAGCATCTCCACCCTGCGGGGCTCCTTCAACCACTTGAGGTGCTAAGCTCCGTTTGGGCGGATATTGCCATGGAAACCATTGAAGGTTTCCCAAAGGTGGGTGGCAAATCGATGTTTTGTTCACTGTTCTGTACTGCTTGTCAAGTATGCCCACTTCATCGCCCTTGACCACCCCTATATGATGACTACGGTAGCGCCAAGGTCTTCTTCGACCAAATTGTCCAGCTCCATGACCAAATTTCCAGCAACCGCGATCCGGTCTTCACTAGCGCATTTTGGACCGAGCTGTTCGCTCTCCTTGGGGTGAACCTCTGCCTCAGCAGACTACCGCCAATCAAAGGTGACGAATAGGGTGCTCAGTGCCTACCTCCGGTGTCTTGCTGGCGTTCGACCGCTCGCGCAGCTGGCTGTGTTGGCTCCCTTGGGCGGAGTTCTGATACAATATATCATACCAGACGATGCTGCAAACTACTCCTTTCAGGTGGTCAATGCCTGGGTACCACCGACAATGGCGAGTTACCAACCCAGCTTAGCTCGCATTGCAGGTCACCTATCGTGATGCTTTCTTGGAGGTATGAGTGGCTGCACTATGCCCAAGATAACCTGAAGCTGCACTACGACACCCATCACCAAGACATCTAGTTTGCAATAGGTGACTAGGTGTGGCTTTTTCGCTTGCACCACATCAGTACATCACCATCAAGTCCAGCGCGCGGCAAGCGCTCGTCGCGATACTATGGCCATATCAAGTCATCGAACGCATGGGTGTGGTGTCCCATCGCTTGCAATTGCCACCTAAGGTGAGGAGACACGACGTTTTTTCCTTGTGGCCTTCCTCAAGGAGTTCATCGGCACTCCACTAACTGCACTGGTGCCTCTTTCGCTGCTGTCACAAGGCAGGGTGGTACTGATGCTCATCCACGCCTGTCTCAACTATGGCAACTAGGGCTCCTAGTTAGCTGGGACGTTCATCCCGCTGCTGAAGCAACTTGGGAAACTCTGGACTGCTTCAAAGAGCCGCATCCCAAATTCCAGCTTGAGGACGAGCTGTTTCTCCAGTAGGATGGTAGTGTTGTGGACACTTTTGTTGGCAAGTCGTATACAACTACCATATGATAAAGCATAAGAGGGCCCAAACCAACAATAGGTGGTGCTCTATTTTTTTTGGGCTGCATCGTCCCCAGCTAGGATACGACTCTCAGTGCATTTCACAATTACATAGGAAGGGCATCTTAATTAGTAGTGAGAGTTGAGGGAGGTAACTAAGGTGAAAATTTGATTTTCGCTCCCAATCCATTGTTTGGTTGGTTTGTGGAGGGAAACAGAGCGGGTTGAAGATGAAATTCATGTTTTCTGTTTGGTGTGGGGGTTTTGAGAAGGAAATCATAGGATAAATCATGATGGACGTGAGGATAAATTTATTTCCATTAAAGCAGAATTCCCACCCTCCCCAGGGAAGTAATTAGTGGCAGTTTAAACTCCTATTCTTCTTCCTACTAGAACTCCCATTCTCACCAAAACAAACAAAAGATTTCTAAACTCGTACCTTTAAACTCCCATCCCCTCTTCTCAATTACCCCAAACCAAACGTGATCTCTAGCCAGTGCATCCGTAAACTGGGGAGCTTACCAGTGCACTAAAAGTGTGTTGGCACTGGTACATACTTATAATAGCATTTATTGTCAGTTACTTTAGGTCGCTATTCTTTTTGTCACTGTGTACCATTAATTCTTGAATTACAACTTTATACGACTTCCATTAAAATTATTTTAAAGAAATAATAACGAATTAGATTCAATCCCATAGGTTAGAGTTGACATGAATAACTCACCGATGGTGGCATTGAAGGCTGAAGGAATGACATTCCTAGGAGCTGCGCAATGTACTTCTCACTAAGTTGGCGCTTCTTGAATGGCGGTTTCATTGGCCTGATGAACCCCAATGAAATCCCTTGGTGACTTAGATCATTTTTAACTATGTTGTGACCTTTTGGAAAGATTGCACAGTAGGTAAAGCATGACCTTAGTGGGCGATCCATACCGCTATAACTTAATGTCAAGGCTGCAAGTACTTGATTTTGCAAAGATCCATCCTTTGAATTAGGTTCACTCCAGACATCACTTTCATTAACTTTCACCCAGTCATTTAAATCCTTAAATCTCAATGTGTACCCAAGAGATTGAGCAGCTAAAGGTACACCTCCACACTTTGAGGCAATCTCCAATCCTATATCCTTCAGTTGTTCTTTTTGTCATCCCTTGCTTCAAAACCACATTTTTGTTTTATTATATCCCAGCACAATTCCTTTGTCAGGAGTTCTATCTTTTTTTTTTTGCGGAGCGTCAGGAGTTCTATCTTATATGGCTCAGTGGTTCCAATTTCCTTTGCAATGCGTTCATCGCGTGTCATTACTATAACTATTGTGTTGCCTGTCCCACCAAGCATTAGCATAGTCTTCAAATCAAACAATTTATTTGGATTGTATTCCCACAAGTCATCCAAAATAATCAAAGTCTTCTTCCCAGCTAGTAGCTTCTTGAGTTGTTTCCTTATCATCTGTTTCTCATTTAGTTGGCTCTCCTTTTCAGAAAGTTGTGAAATTATGGAGTTGCCAATTTTATTTGAATTGAACCTTGGGGACACATAAACCCATACTTGACAGTAATATTTGAATCTTGCATCATTGTATATCATTTTTGCAAATGTTGTCTTGCCAATGCCTCCAATACCATGTATAGGAAGAATGGTGATGTTATGTGTCATGCTGTCACATTGTAGTAAAGAAGCTATTATTTGTTCTTTTTCTTCAGTCCTGCCAACAATAAGTTCTTCTATAACATCTGAAGATGTTTCACGCACATCATAAAATTCTGGCTCATTGTAGCTAGGTCCTGCTGTCAAGGGTAAATCCTTCTGTTGATATGTATTGTTCTTCGGTTGCTTCACCATCTGCATGCAAATAAGCATTTCATTTGTGAATGCATTAATAATTGATAGTATCTTAAATAGAACAAAATTGGTAAGCTTTCATAGCCCAACGCTAAAACTAAAGATTACAATAAGTAGTATATGTCGTGCTAATTAAATCCGAAGAAAATTGAGCTGCATGTTTATCATGCAAATAAAAAAAAATGCAGTCGTATGAAGATGTTGCTGTCCCCAGAATATTTTTTGGTAAAATTGTAATTGTATTAATATTCTACCAAAGTAATACCATATTTGTAATTTCTGTGAAACTTTGATTGTACCATTGTTTAAAAAGAATACCAAAACCTAAAAAATGTGAATTCAGGATTAATGACTCAATTTCTGATTGTTTTTAACAGAATTTGAAAACATGTTCAAATTAAAGAATTCAAATATTGGCGCCCTGATTTGATTTTAAATATCATTTTGATTGAAACTACCCTTTTGCAAATATGGGACGGCATGCTGGACCGGTTAGAACTGTTAAAAAATGGATTTCCTATCACAGTTTGTAACACTAGCTAGGTGCAAGAGATAGTTCACAGCCATGGGTCTATTTTGCTTGAATTATCTTTGGCAGTTGGTAACATCATCCATGGCAAAATATCCATCATGATTGTGAGCCATGTGAGAATCCGAAGCTTCCTGCATAAGGTGCAGCACTCCGGAAGCGATTTATCAATCATGCTTTATGGCGTCATCCCACATATATAGCTGCACATACAAAGCCTTCGAATATTTGATGATTTGTCTTCCCATGCGGGCGGGTCTTAATTTCTAGCTAGAGTTATTTCTCTCCTCTGCCCTCCTAAAAAGCCAAATTCCACACGTCTACTGCACACTTACCAGCCCAATCCCTCTAGCCATGGCTTACCACCATGCACCAATGATCCATGGCGATCACTAGAGCTCGACCTTTAATTTGCTCCTCTCTCCTTGTAGTCAGTTAGTGCTTAACCCCAGAGGACAAGGATTCTCTGTGGCGCAGGAAGGGGGCAAAACAAGGCATACTATGACTACTCCAATTGTGAGGAGTCCATCGACGTGGACTTCAAGATAACACAATACAAGCCATTGCCATAAAAACGGAGGAAGATGTGCCTGAGCAAGTGCACTATTACAAAAACTGTTTGTATTGGCTGTAGTTTTTGACTTTTACTGTGAGTAGTCTTTTGAACCGCTAGCATAAAGGCCACTAGACTAGTAATGATGATTGTTCCATTTGCGTCAACTTGTTCATCACTGGAGGGAAGTTTAAAGCAATTGCCAGTGTAAATAAATTTACGCTGACACCACTTTTACACCAGTGGTATAACGATTGGGGGCTTGATCAGATGCATATGTGGGATGGAATCGGAAGAGTGGGTGCACACGTGACAAGGAGTAGGGAAGTGCACTACTACACAAAAATCTTTTGCAAGACACTTAGCTTTTTATTAACCGTGGCGGTCTTTTAAAAACACCACGGTTAATCAAGGCAGGGCAAGCCAGCCGGTAGGGCAAAAACCGCCATGGTTAATACCTTATTAAGTATTAACCATGATGGTTTTTATAAAGAGCTCACAAGCGTTAAAAGGGTCACGCCCAGCAGAAGTTAAAAAAGGCCAAACCAGCCCGTTTACTGTGGTTCCTCGTATATATACATACAAAACACTAATCTCTCAAACCCCCAATCTCCCACACTCAGCCGCCCCTCCCCACTCTCTCCTCTCTCTCGGTGGGCGCCCGCCCCCTCCCTTCCCTTCCATGCGGCGCCGCCCATCGCCACCCACCCCCTCCGAGACCTCGCTCCCACTCCTCTCTCCCACTCCTCTCCACCACTCTCCCCGAGCAGCGCGAGCCCTCCCCGTCCCGAGCAGGTGCGCGGTGGCGGCGGCCCCCGGGCGGCGCCTTGGCATTCCCGCGGCAGCGGAGGCGCTCGGGCGCTCCGCAGTTCGTGCAGCGGCCGTGCTCCGCCCCGGCCGGAGGCGGCGGCGCCCTCCCCAACCGCACGGAGGCGGCGGGCGCTCCCGACCACGCGGAGGCAGCGATGCCTCCCCATCCTTGCGGAGGCGGCGACGCCGCCTTGGCGGCAGGCGAAACCCCCAGCGGCGCCACGGGTAGATCTAGCTCCGACGGGCGTGGATCGGTGGCGGCGCTCCACCATCTCCAGATCCGGTGCGACGCTGTTAGGGTTTGGTTGTGGTGGCGGCGGATACGACGGCGGTGGCCTAGACCAGGCCCGCTAGGGTTAGTGTTAGGTTTAGGCTTTCCTCTTTTTTTTTTTTGAATATTTTTTAGTTTTTTTTTATTTTCTTTTTTTTTCTTATTAACCATGGCGGTTATTGTAAAAAACGTCTTAGTAAATATTTACCGTGGGCGGTTTTGGGTGGTTGGAAAACCGCTGCCTTTCGCTCGTGGCGGTTACAAAAACCATCACAAGAAATAAAAAAAAACCACCACGGTAAAAAAACTGTAGTAGTGGTGGACACAAGAGTAGGTGTGCAAATGACTTGCAAAGTATAATAAGGATGACCACAACGATGGTTGATGTTAGCAATGACCACAAAGTATAATGTATAGATTGATATATTATAGTTGGTTCATATATAGACCTAATGGTTAATTAGAGCTAGATGACGATAGTATTTTGTGTAAGTGATTTGTACGAAGAATTTATTAGTTTATCAGGATTGCCTTGTTAGATCTGGAAGACAATATTTTGTGTAAAACATCTAGATGTTAACCATAAGTTAAAAGCGTATTATCAGGGAAGTGTTTTAAATCAGAAGATTTTTATATATTTATAAATAGACAGCGAATTCTACATCTTTTACTCTCTTTTTTTGTTTGAGTACACAGTACAACGTAGACACACACTCACAACACGCACGCACACTCACCCCTATGAACACACGTACGCAAACCCTTACCCCCTATGAGCACCTCCAATTCTTAGTTCCTTGCCCTGCCTAGCTAGTATTTACTGCCATCCACATAAACGAGTGAGTCATCTTTCCCTATATTGTGGTATAAATGCTGGGCACCAAGGTCATTTGGTCCACTTTAATTTATTAATTAATCTTTGTGCACAACTGTAAAATGACCTAAATTTGGAGGCAGAGGAAGTATGCTTCTTTCACATGTGTCAATTGGAAAGAGTATTGGAGTTGTTCGGCTGATAGTTTCTGCGGTTGATAAGTCAGCTGATGCTGTTTTGTTGTGAGAGAAAGCACTGTACCATGTCTAGTAATATGTAGATGTGCTACATGAGGAGCTAAAAATACCATAAATGGAGTTAATCCCATCTTTTATCTAGTATTTTATAACCGATCCACGCTCTCTCATGCCTACAGAGCAGCGTTTAGTCAGAGATGGGAACTTACCTTAGTCATCGTCGTGTTCCCAGCTACAGGACACTACAGGAATCCTGCACTTTGCCGAGTGCTCGTCGCACTCGGCAAAGCCCCCTTTGCACTCGGCAAGGCTTTGCTTTGAGTGCCGCACTCGGCAAAACGCACTCGGCAAAGAAATACTCGGCAAAGCATTCTTTTTGCGAGTGCCAAGTGTCGGCACTCGGCAAAGGCTTTGCCGAGTGCCAAAAACACTTGGCAAAGAAAAACACTCGGCAAAGATAAAAGTCGAAAAAACCCAAAAAAATAGCAAAAAAATTTTTTTTTTTTTTTTGAGGCCACCACCGACCAGCTACCACTTGCCCTCAACCATGGTCTTTTTTTTCAAGTTTTTTCTACACTATTTTCACACTTTGCGGTGAGTGCGATTCGAACCCACAACCTCTCCCTCGTGTCTCTTTGCCTTACCACTGCACTACACTTTGTCACTTGTGTTTAGATTCCGTATTAGCTCCTCATATATTATACTAAATCGAATTTGAATTTTTCAAATGACCTCGGATGCAAAAAACTTTCTAAATAAAAATTGTAGACCTTGAAAAGTTGTGAAACTTTGTAGTTGACAACTTTTTGATTTAAAATCGTTTAGGTTCTCAAAAACTGGATTGAAAACAGGATTTGCCGAAAAGTGCCAAAAAGACACTCGCAAATAGCCTCTTGCCGAGTGCCTAAAAAGACACTCGGCAAAGAGCCTCTTTGCCGAGTGTAAAAAAGCACTTTCGGCAAACAGGTTTTTCAAACCAATTTTTGAGGCCCTAAACGAGCTTAAATAAAAAAGTTGTCAACTACAAAGTTTCATAACTTTTTTGAGATCTACATTTTTCATTTAGGAAGTTTTTCCATCCGAGGTCATTTGAAAAATTCGAATTTTAAATTTGAGAGCGCTTTAGACCTAGTTTTGCATGATAAGATGAATTGGAATCAAAAAGCTTTGTACTATAAAGATTCATATCTTTTGGAGACAATGAAAGGATATGACAAAATGTTAGTAACATTGTTCGAAAATCTTATTAATCTCTCTTTTAGTTGTAGGAAACTATGAAAGGATATGAAAGAGATGTAAGTTTTGTGAACAACGTTATTGATGCTTTGTCAAATGAAGAAATGACCAAAATAAACTTGTAGAGCTTGAGAAGTTATGAAACTTTGTAGTTGAAAACTTTTTTTTAAGCTCGTTTAGGGCCTCAAAAACTGATTTGAAAACATGTTTTGCGAGTGCAAAAAAAGACACTCGCAAAGCCTCTTTGCCGAGTGTCTTTTTTTGCACTCGGCAAAGAATTCTTTTAGCAGTGTTTTTTTATTTGACACTCGCAAAAGAAGCTCTTTGCCGAGTGTTTTTTCTTTGCCGAAGTTTTTTTTCTATTTGGCACTTTCGGCAAATAAGCTCTTTGCCGAGTGTCCGACATTTTGCTCTCGGCAAATATTTTTGCACTCGGCAAAGGAGCGGATTCCTGTAGTGGGAGGTGCAATGTAGGAAACCATCAGTTTCACCTGCTGGGCCACACGGCCATCCTTCTGAGCTTCCGCAAAGAATCTTCTATAACTGTCTGCAGCGTCACGAGTTGCATCTTGTACACCATGATCGACTGCTATGACACTCTCAAGAGTGAAGCAGCACCCGTCACTATTCTCTCTAGTGACTTCTGGTCAGATGAGGTGGTCACGGCAAGAACGCAGCTGGACATTGGCGGCACCATACCACCGAGTGGCCTCAGGAAATACTCCGAATTCATGGTGAGCAGCCTAAAGGCAACTGGGGCAGCAGTACTGTTTGTTAGACGCAGCAACGACGAGATTGTCAAATCGCTTGGGTCCGAGTGGAACTGGAGCTCCACTGACTGGACGCTGAGGAGGACGTTCTGCAATGAACGAAGAGGGAGATTCACATTAACAGCTGTCAATGTCGTATTCTGATATATCATGCATATATAGGGTACAGTCTAACTCTGTATTCGCAAAAAATAAAATAAAATAAAGAGAGAACATAGTCTTTGTGTTACAAAAACATATAGTTGAACCTTGGTTTCCTGCGATATGCTCCTACAGTTCAAACTAAGTTACTTTACATTTGGACTTGTTCACCAAGTAATTACGGTGACAAAGCCCATGCTACGTACTCTCCAGTTAGTGATAAGCTACAGAGCCTTTTTATAGTGAAGTAGTTTACTGACAAAAGCACCTTTACATGGAATATATATTCACGCAAAACAAAGTGATAACGGAAGATAGATATCATGTATAGGATTGAACCATGGTTTTGGGAGACAACTTCATAGTCCATGCATAGCGCCCCAAGGGAGTGACATCAACGTATTATTGAAGAATGTCCTCGTGACATCAACGTAACGTCTATATTAGAGCAGATGATGGGGGTTATAGGAGCACTCATAGGTGTGATGCTCCCGGTTGGCAACAAGGACCAGTGACAGCCCTCACCACCTCGGAGGAAGCAACACCTTTGAGGGGGGATGCACCGCCATTGTTTTCCTACCAATCATCATGACCCCTGGAGAGCTAGCTTTTCACAACCTCAGTGAGGAGGGATCTCCGGAGTCATTTAACTTGAGAGATAAACAGGCCGATATTAAGAGATCGATAGTGAGCCGCACCACCCTGTGATAGGGCATTGACGCCTTCTAGAGGGGTCCTAAGCCGTCAATGTCCCATATTGCTCGTTGCGAGGCTTGGAGAACCTCACATGACCTCAATAGTTGGAGGGCGGAACTCGGCATCGCACCCACGAAGTGATGACAACAACCCGCTGCAAAATCTTGGAGGTAAGAGAACTTGCTCAAATGTTGGCTTTGTTCATGCATGGGATGGGATTTGCTAAGGGTGGCTCTGGGTGTTTCTACTAAAATACTATACCTTAGGGTAGAGGGATGGGCTCAATGCACTCTTGTGCTCCTCAAGGGGAGCATTCCTCAGGGTAAATCAATAGGATTACTACAGCTCATTACACTTCACCTCAATCTAGGAAACTGGAGAGGAGTGCATAGCTGAGGTAATTAATAAGCTGCATTTGTACAACTATAATTTGTACACTAAGAAACTAGACTAGAAGATCCTTCTTTACATGAGTTCATTGACTTGGAGATTGCTTCTTGCGGCCTGGAGGAATCACTTGTAGAACTATGTAGATTGGGGAGTGAGGAGTAGAAAGTGACAATATTGGGCCAAACAAGCACATTCGTTCCTAGAGGCCCAAAAACCTAAAATGGATATGGGTGCCCAACCCTATTTTCGGGATTGACTACCCATCTAAGAAAGAAGAGGTTCGTTGCCTAGGGTTCCAAGCCACATTTATCTAGAAGACTCAAGAGCTACCTCTCCTATCTACATTGTTTGCTAAAAACGTGAAACAAGGAGCAATGGCAAGGAGACACTACTACAGAAAATCTTTTGCAGCGTTTATGTTTCATTAACTGTGACGGTTTTTTCAAAAAATGCCACAGTTAATTAAGGGAAAAGCAAGCCAGCCGGCCGGGCGTAAAACCGCCCACGGTTAATCGTTGACCGTGGCGGTTTTTGTAAATTAACCACCACGGCTAATAGACCATGGCGGTTTTTCAAAAAGCAACCACCACGGTTAATAAATTAACGGTGGTGGTTATTGTAAATTAACCGCCACAGTTAATTGACATTAACCGTGGTGGTTTTGTTAGAAAAACCACCACGGTTAAGTTTGGGCTATAAATGCAGCCGCCCACCCTTCTTCCTCCCAGGCTCTTGCTCCATTTTTTAGGATTTTGAGATCCAAAACCCTAAAAGTGGCCATTTCTTAGGGGAGTTTTTGCACTTTGATTTGTCAAAAGGGGCACGAAAAAGGTAGATTCTTACTCCCCTACCCGAATCCCTCTTTCTTTTCATTGATTTGGGGTGTTTTTGGATCTACATCCAAATGAAGGAGAGAGAAAAGTAGATCTAGATGTAAATGGTGCATTTTCTCTTGTTTTCTAACTTTTTTAATGCTTTTGCAAGGTCATGGCCACGGTCAGGGATTAGATGTACGAGGGTTCAAGGATCGAGGCGTCTTTCATGGAAAATGTGAGGAAAAGTTTCTTCTTGTTGCATAGAAGAATCGACTGAGCCTGGGTCAGTTACACATGATCTATCCATGCTATTACTGCAAGAAGTGGTTCGCTCAGGAAGACAATGTGGTGTTGGCATTTGGTGCGGTTTGGTTTCATCAAGGATCCGATGTACACTTGTGGAAGTATCACGGCGAAGAAGATCCGAGTGCCGGCGGTGCAGCATCTAGAGGACCCTCGTCGACGACATCGACGGCGGCGGTGGATGACAGAGGACAACAACCCTCATCATCAGCTGCAGCAGCAGCCAGCAATGATAATGAGAATCGCGGATTACATCACGATGAATGATCTGCCCTAAAACATGGCACAAGACGATGGGGGTGGGGATGGTGAGCAGCTGACTGATGAGTTGCTGCCCAAGGATGCTGAGCTTTTTGAGGATATTGCTAACCTTCAAAATGATGACGACATTTTGTTTGGGAATCCAAAGTGGCTGAAGAATTTCAGAGAGATGAAGCAAGAGACAATTGATCCACTCTACAAGGACGGCGGCAATTGTCCGAAGCATTGCACGGTGTTGTGTTTTAACCTATAGATGTTGATGCTAAAGGCTCGCCATGGGTGGTTGAACACTAGTTTCAAGGACCTGTTACGGATCCTTGCTGACTCATTTCCAGAGGGGAACAAGGTGCCTACCAATACCTAACGGTCGAAGAAGCTGATTCGGCTAGTGATGATGAAGCGTAGAAGGTTCCATGCATGCCCTAACCACTGTATTCTATACCGGGGTCAATATGCGGACTTGCAGAGCTGTCCGCACTGCGGCGTGAGTCGGTACAAGAGGAATGTCGATTGTCGCGCCGATGAGGAGGGACCCTCGAGAGGGCCGAAGAAGAAGAAGATGGTCAAGAAGAAGCAGATTCCACCTCCTGAGGACGAGGAAGAAGAGGGTTATTACACGCAGAGGAAAAGTCCCGCCCTAGAGGTGTGGTACCTGCCCGTGCTCGATCGCCTGCGTGCACTATTCGGTAACCTAGAGGATGCCAAGTTTATGTCTTGGCATGCATCAGCTGAATGCAAGAAGGACGATGGCAAGCTACGACGACACCCCTCGGATGGCAAGCAGTGGAAGCGTTTTGATGTCAGGTTCCCAGAGTTTGGGGATGAGCCCAGGAACATCAGGTTCGCAAATGACACTACTTGTTGTACTACTACTACTACCACTACCACTAGTACTACTACCACTACTTGTTCTACTACTACTACAATGACACAACTTGTGTGTTTGCAGGATGCAAGCATATGTTAGCAAGGAGCAGAACCAAGGTGTTATCTACCTATCTCCCATGCATATTACACAGTGGGCCACTATTGACTATGATATAAAGGACGATCATCCCCATCTTGTGAAATTGTCGAAGATGGACAAAATTATGTACAGGACTGAGATGCATGGCGAGATCATGAAAAGGAAGACATATTACATCTACGAGGCCATGAAGAAGGTCCGCAAAAACGGGTGTATCCTTGCGGCCCACCAATTCGGGTAAGTCAAAGGGCTACTGGGTTCTTCAATACTTTTTATGTTTCAAGACCTGAATCCATATCTATTTGAATTGTGCAGCCTCTCCTCAATGGGCCACTGGATTGTGTTTGTGATCTACCCTCAGGATGGAATGCCTGCAATATTCGACTCCTTGTATGATACCGACAAATTACAGTACAAGCACTTCGAACAGGCTATGCAAGGGTAAGTGACGAAACGTATTCTTTCACACTCAACGTACGCATCAAGTTTGACCAAGTTGTTGACACTGTTGGATTTCATACAGCGCTTACACTAAATACTTGGTCGATCCTGACTGCAACGATCGGAGATCCGCCAATTGGAAGAAGAAACACCCGAACGAATTGAAGTTGAAGCAACAAATCCTGGTACGTAGCAAGACTCGTGTATGCTAGTACATATTGAATGCTCTCGATATGGTCTAACGATTATGTGGTACATATATCGTGCATGCAGTGCACAAAGCAACCTGTGGGCACACTCTACTTTTGAGTACCTCAGGTCTTGTGTCAAGTACAGTAGCAGCTGGCGGCAGCTCAAGAGATCAAAAAAATACCTGGGAAAGCAGACCGGTGGACCTGAGATTCAAGCAAACAGTCACCGACATTTGTAAGTGCGTCACGGATGACTGTGCAGCTGTTGATGGAAAGTTCTTCAACGCTGAGAGCGAGCTGGGGATGGAACCCAAGTACGACGCTATACGCAACTGGAGGACCATGCTGAACATGCATTGTACCACACACCAAAATTAGCGTCGGACATCGGTCACTAAAACTAAGTATTTAGCGATGTAACATTGGTCGGTAAAGAATTCCAACAAAGCATCGGTCGGTAAAGTTGCCTTCAGCAGCTATACATCGGTCGCTATAGCTAGGGTCGAACTATCGGTCGGTATAGGCTAATAATAATGTCAGACAATCGGTCGCTATAAATAGACCTGAGCCTGGGCCAAAAGTTGGCCTTTGGACCACATCCTCCCGCGCCGGCCCAGCTAAAGCCACGAAGCCTTCTGAGTCGTCCATCGCGATCGGACGGTGAGCTTATTTCTCGTGAACTTCCACCCTGTCCATCACACATTTGCAACTGCTGGATCTGATGGTGCTTTCAACTTCTGGGATAAGGATAGCAAGCAGAGGCTAAAGGCTTTTAGTAGATGCCCCCTTCCCATTCCTTGCAGTACCTTCAACAGTGATGGTTCCATATTTGCTTATGCGGTCTGCTATGACTGGAGCCGTGGCGCTGAAAATCACAACCCTGCAGCTGCAAAGACATCCATCTATCTCCAGAGTCCACAGGAAACCGAGGTCAAAGGAAAGCCATGCCTTACGACTGGCAGGAAGGGATTACATTTGCAGAAGATGTAAATGGTTGATGTCATTCACCAGTTTTGTTATGCCCACCCCCACCCCCCCCCCCGGTGTCTTGGAAGTCTGGTACAGTAGATTGTAAATTTCAGCTTACTTTAGGAGCCAATTATAAGGTTTCTGTTGGTAGTCTTAAAAAAAAACAACAACATCCAGTCGGCAGCCCTCTCAAACCCTAGCCATTTATTTCTCCTCCTCGCGTTTCACCAGACGCAGGCAGCCGCACGGGGAGATGGCGCCGCAGCCTCAGTCCTCTCCCTTATCAAAAAAAAGCCTCGGTCCTCTTCCGTCGCCCCAAACCAAATCGCGCCGCCGCCGGTCCTCCCCTTCGCCACCAGCTCCAACCGCGTCCGCTGCCCGCTCCAAGCCTCCAACCGCTCGCCGCCTAGGGGAACCCCGGAGGGGCGCGCCCGGGGCCACGCGACTCTGCCGGCGCGCCGCCGTGCTTGCGGGGGCGCGCCACTCCTGGGTTGGCTTGCGCCATCGCCGCTTCTTTGCTGAGCCGCGCCGCTCCTAGGGTGTTAGCCGCCGTAGCAACTATGGAATATAAACCGGTAGTAGTTCGTCGGAGACAATGGCGGCTATGGTAGTAATTCTACTACAAGGTAGCTATGGTAGTAATTCTACTACAAGGTAAAAGTAAGTAATGCGAAATAAGAAATGCAACAATAGGGTTCATGCCCTCTCGGAAGACACGTACCAACTATATCTACTCATCCACCGTCTTGGGGGAGCAAGCGTTCTGCAGGACCACTTTGGGCGGCAATGCGCACACTCTGGTCTTGGGCCTTGCGACTTCTTGGGCTTGGGCCTCGCATCCGGTCACCGGGGTGGTGCTAACATCCCTCCCCCTTGAGAGCGGGATGACCCCCTGCACCGGCCAGCGAGAAAGCGTTAGCGAAGAGCGACTTCATCTTCCCTGTAGCCAATTCTTCCTCCATACCCGACCACCGGACAAGTACCTGAGGAATGTGTCGCGCACCATCGTGATGAAGGCGGCTCTGAAGAATCTTGACTGGCACTTGCAAGCAATTGTCAAAGTCTGGCAAGCGGGGAGAAACTGAAGTAACAGGCGCTGATGCCGGCTTGAGCAAGGAGACATGAAAAATGGGGTGAATGGAGGATTTATCTAGAAGCGAGAAGCTTGTAGGCAGCATCATTAATCTTGGCGATGATCTCAAATGGCCCGAAGTACTTGAAACAAAGTTTGCTTTGTGAGCTCGAGGAGCCAAGGATGATCGGGACGTAGGGTCGAAGGCGGAGAAAGACGAAATCTCCCACTTCAAACTTGCGCCCGATCTCTTCTTGTCCGCTTGTGTCTTCATCCGCTGCTTTGCGCGAAGGAGGTGTTGGCGCACCGCAGCTAGCATTGTGTTGCGTTCAGCGAGCTTGGCGGCAACATCCGAACGAGGGGAAACGAAGCATCGCGAATGCCAAAGTGACGTGGTAAGCGGCCAAATAGTACCTCGAATGGAGAGCGACCTAGAGCTGAGTGGTCACTCGTATTGTACAAAAATTCAGCAAGCGGAATCCACTTAATCCAAGTACGAGGACAAGAGTGAACGAAGCACCGCAGGTATGTTTCAAGGCATTGATTTACACGCTCAGTTTGTCCATCCGATTCAGGGTGATAGGCAGAGGACATGTCCAGATCAACTTGAGCCAGCCGGAACAATTCCCTCCAAAAGTTGCTGGTGAAGATCTTGTCACGGTCCGAGACAATACGACCGGGGAGCCCGTGAAAGGCGGTAGACGATATCAAGGAACACTTGAGCGACCTTAACAAAGAAGTGAAGGGGTGGTGTAGTGGGATAAAATGGGCGTATTTGCTGAACTTATCCACAACCACCATCAAACAATTGGCAGGACCTGAGGTCGGTAAGCCCTCAATGAAGTCCATGGTAGCAACCTGCCAAGCTTCAGAAGGGACAGGCAGAGGAATGAGCGCACTGTGGTACTTGGAGCGGTCAGACTTGGCTTTCAAGCGTATATCACAAGAGGCCACGGTTGCGAACATCCGACTTCATGCCCGGCCGTGCAAATAGACGCTGATACGACTATGGGCCGGAGTGTCCTCCCAAGCCGCTAGCATGTAAGGCAGACAGAACTCAGAGCTGCACTGACTTGTTGTTTCCCAACCATATGCGGTCATGGTAACGGAGGACCCCAGACTGAAGTGTGTAAGGAGGGTGAGCGTCGGGGCTGACTGCCTATTCTTGTAACAATCTTGCGGAGTCTGGATCAGAAGAATAGTCCTACACCACGTCAGATATCCAGGAAGGAACTCCAGAGGAAATAGCCATGAGCCGACCGCAGGGGCGGGGTGTCGACACGGGGGCATCCGCCGCCGAATTGGTGGAACCAGCCTTGTAGATGACTTTGTACTGGAGGCCAAGCAGTTTGGTGTACATCCGCATCTGCCATGGGGTGTGAAGTCGTTGATCGGAGATGTGGATTAAACTGCGTTGGTCAGTGAAGATTGTAAATTCAGCGTGTTGCAAGTACGAGCGCCACTGCTCCACGGCCATGATGATGGCAAGATACTCCTTCTCATACGCCGAAAGTCCATGAGAACGAGGGCCCGCCGCCTACCGACAAAAGCCGCAGGGTGGGAGTCCCGCATGAGCACCGCCCGACGCCCGAATCTGAAGCATCGCGATAGATTTGGAATGGTCGGCTGAAATCCGGAAGGGCCGAAACAGGGGAGGTGATGAGGACTGCCTTGAGAGCTTCAAAGGCGGAGGTGTGTGCAGCTGTCCAGACAAAGAGATTTCCCTTCTTGAGCAGGTCGGTTAAGGGACGAGCCAAGTCGCGAAGTTCCTCACGAACTTGCGGTAATACCCCTAACCCCAAGAAACTTCGGAGGTGTTTGACATTTTCTGGTACCGGCCAGTTCTGGACATCGACTATCTTACTCGAATCAGTAGCTACGCCAGCTGAGCTAATCACATGACCTAGATACGTGACGGATGTTTGGGCAAACTTGCACATGTTGCGCTTGAGCTTCCACCGATCGGCGCAGACAACGGAGAGAGACACGGCGTAAGTGCTTTGAACATGATCCTCAAGGGTCCGGCTGTACACCAATATATCGTCAAAAAGAATACCAAAGCGCAGATACGGAGGACTGGCTTTAATGTTGAGTTCATGGCGCCTTGGAATGTGTTGGGAGCTCCCGTGAGGCCGAAGGACATCACCTTGTACCCGAACTGACCCCAATGGGTTTGAAAAGCCATCTTATATTCCTCTCCTTCTGCTAAACGAATCTGATTGAACCCCGCACGGAGGTCGAGACAAGAAAACCAACAAGCATGACTGAGCTCATCCAGGAGTTCATCGACCACTGGAATCGAAAACTTGGCCTTGACAGTCAGGGCATTGAGCATCCGGTAATCAACACATAGCCTCCAGGTTTGGTCTTTTTTCTTCACCAATAGAACTGGGGAGGAGAAAGCACTAGCACTTGGTTGGATAAACCCAGCTTGGAGAAGATTAGATACCTGTTGCTCGATCTCGTCCTTCATCTTAGGAGGGCATCTGTACTGACGGATAGCAACTGGTGAAGCCCTAGGAACCAATGGTATGGTGTGATCACAAGCACGACGAGGAGGAAGTTCAGTTGGCTCCGCAAACAGAGTGTTGTACTCATCCAGAAGTGCCTGAATAGAAGGAGGAGGGGAATCCGGCTGCTGAATATCATCAACTTCTGAAATGAGGTGAAGCTGTAAGACCACAGATTATTGCTCCTCGGCACCAATACCTTGGAGTAGGACATTGCCTGATCCATATGGAATCAACATCCATTTGCAGCGCCAATGCACTTTCATAGGTAAAAACGCATCGAGCCAATCCATTCCGACTATGAGGTCATAACTGCTCAAAGGTAACACACGGAATGTAGAATGGAATAAGTGACCCTGGACTGACAACTCAACATCTGGGATTTCAGCAGAGCACTGAATGAAAGACCCATCAGCCAAACGAACAGAAACAGGACTGACCAAAGCCTCGGGCGCCGAAATAGAATCAGCAATTGCAGAGCTTAAGAAAGAGTGACTACTGCCTGAGTCAATCAAAATCGAGACAGGCCGGCCAGCAACGAGACCTTGAAATTGCATAGTGCAGGGGGCAGATGAACCAGACATAGCTGATGAAGAAACGGCCATACAAATCTGAGCCTGATCAGTAGCTTGTTCAGACTGTTCGGTGAGCTCGTCCACTTGACCATCAGGTTCGGGGAAGGAGTCTTGACAAAGAGCCCACACCTCTTGTAGAACATGTACCTCAGGCACCGTGGCACATCGATGACCGGGAGCCCATTTCTGCCCACAGCGAACACACAGCCCTTGTGCACGGCGATAGTTACGGAGGTTGGACAGCTTGTCATCCACTGAATGTTGCTTGACCCCTGGACGTCGTTCATCTTGGACTGGAGCAGCATTAGCAGCGCCCGGACGGGGCGGTGCAGGAGGAAGTGGCAACGCCCCCTTGATCGACGACGAACGTGAGAACAGGGATCCTTCCGACTTCTTGAATTCCTTGCGACGGCCATGGTCCATCGCCTCTTCCTGCAATTGAGCAAAGGTGCAGGCAGAATCCAAGTCTGCAGGGCGAGCCATAATCACAGCAGGGCGAATATCATCGCGCAAACCGTCAATGAACCGGGCGGTGATGGCTAGGTGATCTGGGTTTGGATTGTAGGCTGGTAACTGTTCGATCAGGTCAGTATAGCGCTCGATATAGTCATCGACAGTGGAAGTTTGGCGTATGTGGAATTGTTGACGGAGTAGGAGCTCGTGCTGATCGCGATTGAATCGTTCACGCACCATGTTGGCAAAATTGTCCCAAGTGATGTTAGTGAGGCGGTGCTGAACTGATTGCAACCAGCGAGCCGCGACATGGGTAAAGGGGTGAGTGGCAACCTCAATCCAAACTGATGGGTGTACAGAGTACATTTTGAAGTGGTTTTGGGCACGGGTGAGCCAGAGTTGTGTGGGTTATCGCCATCGAATTGAGGGAAGAGTAACTTTGGCAACTGACCAAGGTTGGGATTATGATTGGAATTGTGGTGGTGATGGGGTTGATTTGGAAGGTGGTTTGGTGGGAAGGGTGGGGGACGGTACTATGGATTGGTTTGATCAGTGGTGTAGTATGGCTGAGACTGTAGGTAATTTGGTGGAGTGGTGAAATTTGGTGGGTTTGGGTATTGGTACGGATCATGAGGTGGGGTGGGATAGAACTGGTATTGGTAGGGGAATTTGGTAAGGATTTTGGGGATGAACTGATGAACCGCCCGGCAGAGGAGGAAGTTTAGGGTGGTGGATCGTACCGTTGGCGGGAACGGGACTATGGTCGTGACCGCACCATACCCTCGCGTTTCCGTGTAGTCGATGCGATGCCGTGCCCGTTGGGCCCCGTCGGTCGGTACTCCGGCAGGTGCACGCCCGGCGACCAACTCGACGACCGGAGGGAAGCGAGGTGCGGATCCGGCGGAGATGCAGCCGTCCCGGCACCGAGCTTGACGATCCAGTCCACCTCAGAGCGTAGAAGGAAGAGGGAGTTCTCGATGCGCGGCCGCCAGTCATTGAACTCCGGCGCCTTGACTCGAGTTCGGTGGCCGCGCGAATCCCGCTCGTCCCCGGCTCTCCCGTAACGAGCGAGGTCGAGGTTGGCGACGCGGCCCTCGAGGTCGCCGATTCGATGCTCGGTGACCTCCCGGTTGTCGGCGACGACCGCCGCCCAGTAGTGCTCGGCGGCGCTCAGATGTGCGCGTCGGTGGTCGACGACGGACTGGCGTTGGCGCTGACTGACTCGAATCCGCGATGCGCTGCTCCAGCGACCGTCGAGGGTGTCGAAGTCGGCGCGGAACTCGTCAAACTGGCGGATCAGCTCGTCGAACTTGGTGCGGACGACCAGATCCATGGCGCCGTGCGAGCGCTGAAGACGGGTAAAGTGCTGGTGGGAGGGAAGGTGGGGATCCATCACGCTGAGGCCAGATCGCTGGAGCTGATACCACTGTTAGCTGCCGTAGCAACTATGAAATATAAACTGGTAGTAGTTCGTCGGAGACAGCGGCGGCTATGGTAGTAATTCTATTATAAGCCTTATAATAGAATAAGGTAGCTATGGTAGTAATTCTATTATAAGCCTTATAATAGTATAAGGTAGCTATGGTAGTAATTCTACTACAAGGTAAAGTAAGTAATGCGAAATAAGAAATGCAACAATAGGGTTCATGCCCTCTCCAGCAAGACACAGCCAACTATATCTACTCATCCACCATCTTGGGGGAGCAAGCGTTGCAGGACCACTCTGGGCTGGCAATGCGCACACTCTTGGTCTTGGGCCTTGAAGACTTCTTGGGCTTGGACCTCGCATCCGGGTCACCAGGGTGTGGGGTGCCAACATAGGGTTCTGCGCCGCCGCTGCTGCAGGGGGCCAGCGCCGCCGCTGCTCCCAGGTTCTGTGCCGAGCAGGGGGCCCCACCGCCACGCCTCGGCCATGCAGCGCGCAGGGGAGGGCTACGCCCAGCTGGGGGCCCGCAGTCTCCTACCGTGTGGTGACGGTAAATTTGTTCATACACTTCTCAAAGCGTGATTAGATCTGAAGAAGCTCTGAATGTATGTACTCGCACACATCATGGTTGCCTACCGTTTGGGTATGCAGTACTGATTTATTTGTAATGGTTGCTAGCCTGCAGTGTGCAGTCACTCATTTCTAATATTTTGTTTTGATTAGTCACTGGTTTGAGTAGCTTATTTGTGAAAACAACTTAGAAAGTTAGAATGTGCTCTGAACATGGACACTTAAATCATGTTGTACATGTCAAGTGCAATTTATTCTGCAACATGACAGTGAGATTCTTGGCTGCAGCCACTGTGTTAGTACATCCATATAATTATATGCCTATCCATCCTTGCAGGCACCAGGTGTGGGCGCAGGTGTTTAGCGTGGTGTTGCTGCTGCTAGACAACAGGTAGTTCTACTTGGGCACTGTAAGAAGACGTTTGAACGATATTGTGGCAGCAGCTCTCCTTGTTTCCATCAGTAGGATTCCCTTTCGCTAGCAGATTCGTATCGCCCAGACTATTGAGGTGTGGATCTTTAGGAGTTCATTTGTTGTGCATTTGTTTGATTTTTCCCCCAGATGTTTTGACCTGATTTGGTTGCAGCCTTGCAGGGAAAATTGGTTTGTGGGGGCGCTATGGAATTTGTCCTCGACCAAGGGCTGCCAAGCAGAAGGCACTGTCATTCCAGGCCGTTGATAAGCTGGCCAATCCTTCAATCCTGAGCACTGGTGCGTGCAGCACTGATTAAAGTTTTCACTTTAATTCTATTTTTGTTTCTCCAATCACGGTTGCATGTCTGTGTCTACTAGTAATTGGTCTTGAAATTATTAGCATTCAGGGCTCAGATGTTCTCTGTTTATTTCCTACTTATTTACTTGATTCCTTCTGATGGTTCTCTGCTTATTACTCTCTCAGTACCAGACTGTAGATGAAAAATTGCAGAGTCGATTCTACGATCATGTAGAGGACTAGGCTGTAGATGACTTGGTCGTTATAGGGGATGTGTCTCCTGTAGAACACACGTCTCCTGATACAGAGATACTAACTCCTGATACAGAGTCATTAGTAAGAAATGGGTCTGCAGTTTGCTCCATGAGAAGCTACTGTGTGTAGTGATATCTCTGCTAGCTATTTTTCCTTTCATAGTGCCACCTTTTACTCAGTGAAATATAATTGTAATTTAATCTAAGTTGTGGTATATGTATTTTGTAAGCCTATTTTGTATGCTAGTTTTTCCATTGCTCTGAGCTATCTGTATTAGCAGGGTAGAAGGGAGATTGGTGACCTGTAGTTGTTCCTTGCATCATGCCCACTTAGCATGTGTGGGTTTCACCATGTGCTGAAAACAATTTCTTCTTTCTAATTTTGCTTCCCCATGCCAGGAATATGGTTTCCAGTATTCTTTATTATAACTTCTTTCTTGGTGATTCACTTCGTCTGTTTGCAGGATAGGTTGCTGTTCTTGTCTATTCAGTTGAATGAAAGTAATGAGAGACTAGCACCATTATGTTCCAATATTGCAGATTCTCTCTTAATGCTGAAAATGCCTAACAAGCAGCTCTTTACAAATTGTTCTGCACATGGCATTAGTCTGCCTTGTAGATAAGATAATAGCCAAGGCAAAATGAAATGTAGCTTGTGGATGACATCGGACATTGGTGCAGCATGTAACAATACTTTTTCTTAGCATTGACATATGTAGCTTAATGATGCAGCATTTTTTTTTTGGCTGAACATAATTGTCTTTTTTTTTCCTACTGTTCAACATAAAGTTGAGATGAAATGCATAACAGTTATGTCAATATGCAGTTTTATTAACAAATTTCACTTTGATTTTTTTTCAGGTGGGAGGTCCTAGAGATTATGTGATGCTAGATCATGTCAATGCCATGCAAATTAATTAAAGTGATCACTGATGCTATTGAGTAATGGAGAGGAGGCATTTTGTAGAGAACATAGTTAGATTATAAGGTATATATGTATGATTTGTGGATCCCATCTGATCTAGCTAAGTACTAGGGTCTCTGTATGTTTCTCCTTTTGGATGGTACAACTACAAATGTTGCCTTCAATAAAAGCTGGAGACATGCTTATCCAATTCTATGGTTGTTTTATGATGTGAAACTATATGTATTTCAAGTAAATTTGAGATTTTATGTTTGATGTGAGATTAATTATATAATCATGTCAGGTTGTAGCATTGGAGTGTTGGTTGTTAAAAACTTTATACCATCGAATCATTGGTCGGTATAACTAGTAACAAAACATTGGTCGGTATAAATCTGAGCAACTAACTATCGGTCGGTATAGATTTATAGCGACGCCACTTACACCGGCTAATGACATCGGTCGCTATAGAGTTATAGCGACCAATGTTCTATCTCTATAGTGACTTATAGCGACTCTTTTGTAGTCGCTATAAAAAGTGTGTGGTATAGTGTATGTGCGCAAGTTGTCGGACATCTAGATGCCCTCCCATGTATGTAATTTTTGTGGCAGAACGACATGGGCGACATATGAATGAACAAATGTGATATACATTTATCTTCTGTGCGCATATTCTCTGATTTGTCATTTTGGATGTGATTATTGTAATATTAACAACATTTTCATAATGTTTTTAAAATTATTTTTTTAATCTGAAAAAACTTAACAGTGGTTAACTGTGGCGGTCGCTTTAAGAAAAACCGTCATGGTTAATCGATTAACCGTGGCGGTTACCTTTTAAAATTGCCACATTTAATCGGGTCGATTAACCGTGACCTTCTATTATTGGGCGGTCACGAAAACCGCCCGCGGTTAATGTAAAAAAAAAAAAAAACTACCACGGAAAAAAAATGTGCAGTAGTGAGGGAGCAACAATATGATAGGACTTCGAAGAGGATGGTAGGTGAGTACAAACAAAATAATGGTATCAGTTATCTTGTAGAGGAGAAATTCTAGGAAGGACACACTAAACAAGATCTAAGGGTACATAATTATTATGCACCCATAAGATCGATTTACAAACAGTATAAACAAAATAATGGTATCGGTTACTATTTTTTTCAAGCGGCAACATGAGGGCCAGCATGCTGTGTACGTGAATGTGTGTTTCACAAATCAAGAGGTATACAAAGTACAATATAATAAGAGAGAAATACGGAGAGAAACGAAAGTCACCAAAAAAATTATTAACTAGTTACCTTGCCGATCTCGTTTTCAATCTCATCCAGCTGCTGAGCAACATTTGCTATATGGGGCCTTTTATCCTTGTTGGACTCCATGCATTTGAGTGCGATGTCAATGCATGTATTTACCTGTCGGCAATATGCTTCAAGCGAGGAACCGCTCCATGCTTTCTGCAACCTCATCCTCCAATTTGATTGTACCTGTAAAACCACAATGGAAAAGCTGTACTGTTACAACACAATTGTAAACTATATAACATACTATAGTGACACTATTATACTGGATACGTTTTTCTTATTATCACTATTAGAATAAGTTGTCAATTTTCTACAAATAACAGAGAGTGGAAAATACATGAACCTGTGGGTACGAAAACATGCAGGGAAATTAGTTCAAATAAAAAATATAAGTAAAACAAAACCCTAAACCATAGACGTCCCCGTCCATTCCTTCCCAACTTTCCCTTGTCACACCCAGGATAGAGAGCAAGGAGTCCAGTGCATTGATTGACAAGTGGGTCCATCAGCCGTGGGACCCAGGTGGAAGAGAGGACAAGTTCTATATAATGCCCAGCCAAAGGAAAGGGGAACAACATCCAAAATATTTGAGAAATACGAACACAGGTCGTCGAAGGCGTTCTTCCTCCTGGTTATCGAGACCACCTCCTCCAATTTCCTCTGTGATTGCTCACGTTGCCGGCTCGATCTCACCGGCGGCCACGGGTTGTTACGATGGTATCGGAGCGGCGCATCCCTCGGCGTGGGCGGCGGGCGACACTAGCTCTTCTCCGACGCCGCGATTACCGTCGGCGGCGGCGATCGTTGGTGTGGCGGCGGCGGATCCGGTGGTCCAGCGGCGCAAAGCAACTTCCTCAACTCACCACAGCTTATCTCCTCCATCTTTGCGGCGGCGTCTACGAGGCGACGCGACGTCAGCAGCCCTCGACTCAAATCCCATCTCGTTCTGCGGCGGTTCCTTTCGGCCGCGGGCGTACTCGATGGCGTGTGGCGGCGGTAGACCACTTCGTGGGGGAACCCGGCGTGGCGGCGTGAGCGTAAGTGGTGGCTTATTCTCGGTGTGCCCCTGCTACTCGTCGTCGACCTTCCTCGATCGGGCGGCACAGCGTCATCTTCGAGCGGCCGTGCACCCTCTTGGTCTCTGTCTCTCTCCACTTCAACATCCTACTGCTGGTAACACTCAGGTCGTGATTGGCCACTTTCGTCCCCTACAATCACCAATTGAGCAGATTGGGTGCGCGTGTGTTGGCGGTCATTATCGACCATTTTATACCGCCAACTTATGTCTTTTTCAGGGAAACTTGCAAACCTATGAGACATATACCTTTACTATTGACCTAGTTCCACTTGTATTCCGAGAAATATGTTTTGCAGGACTTATACACGGAATCAAGTGAAAAGACGCCAAACAAAGAACAAAGCGCAAAGAAGAACACACATTCCAGGAATGCGCAATCAAAGAGAAATAGAGAAAGGCCAATTCAAGGCCGAAATGGACCAAAGCACCATTGGATCCGGGGTCCGGGCCCATCCACCAACCGACCCGAGAAAAATTGGTGGCAAACGGGATCAGCCCGGGTGCAGCCGGACCACGGGTCGGCCGGACCCCCACTGAGGCGGTTCGTGCCCAAATTTGGCAGGCAGCCTCCCACCGACGTTGCAATGGCGGTTTCGCAGGTGCTTCGGTGATTATTTTATTCAAACCGCTATAGGAGGTCGGTTTGGGTCTTTCCATGTGGGGAGGGACATCTTCCAAACAGCCCCCTCTCCTTCACCTATAAAAGGAGATGCTCACCCCTCATTCAATCATCGTCACACAAGAGCCATCCTTCCTCTCCACTTGTATTCTTTTTATTAGTTTTAGAATTAGTTTAGTTGGTGAGCAAGGCAAAGCTTCATTGGAGAGCTTGTACTTTGGAGAAGAATCTTGGTATGAATACAAATATGATTTATTCCAAAGTCTTTTTCTCATCTTATTATTATAGTTGTGCTATAGAACTAGAGTATTGTTCTCATGTTATAATCTTGACTTATGAACTAGCATATGGTTTGTATGTTATGATCATAACATGGTGTTCTTTTGACATATGAACTAGGCTATAGTTTCTATGTTATGATTCCGTCATATAGAACTTTGTGCTTAATCATTCATACAAGATATAACATGGAGTTTAGATGGCGGTGCATTTGTACCTTCCGGGTTTGCCCATGTTCTAGCTCGTTGATCCGTAGGGTCGGAGTCCTAGGGGATGTGGGTAGTTCCTTAGTATGCGGGCATGGAGCCAGTGCACGGGAACCTTCGGGATATGACGGTGCCCTACGGTAGTGAGGTATGCGGCGGTGGTGACAGCTTTGTCCGTCCCTTGTACTCCTCCACGTCCGGGTATTGTGTAGGAGTTCTTAAAGTGTCTATCGGGTGGCGGACCAGCTGCGGGCATCTCCTATCCATCTTACTCATTTGTATAGATTGTATGACCATTAACTTGTTCTTTGCACAATTATATTAGAACATGCCTGCTCCACTTAGGATCATTCTTTTATTCTTTGGTTTCCCTTTTATCCTTAGGACCGGCTCAAGTGTGTGATCACACTATCTTAAAACCTATCATGACTTACCCCTGTATTGAGTATTGGTATATTATGCAAACATGTTATCTTGTCCATGTCCATACTAGAGTCTTTCACCATGCCTTCCTTTGGGAAAATATAAATGAACGATACCCGAATACTCCCAGTGAAATGCTACAAATGATAATTCCGTGCGCTTGCGGACTTGTTCGTAAGAACGTTCGTAACTATCGTTAAGGTATTCCTTGGCGGCATTGCTAATACTAGCGATCCACGCTAAGAAATGCCAACAAGCATTTCTGCGCCGCTTAGGGAAGGCATTGGTTAAAACAATCTAGTCGGATATGTTCGTGATGATATGCATGTATGATAGCCATTGCTCATGCAGGCTAATCTTTCATGTTTTCTCCTGTTGTGGATGAAAAACAGGATAGTGTACGATTGGTTTGTCCCTGTTGAACAACTACATCGCAAAATCCAGAGGCACTCCTAAGGAAGAACTGGTCTCGTACCACTTCTTCTCCTGCTACTCCGCCGACAAACAAACCGATTACCGCCGCACCATCTGCTACTTCACTCATGGCCAACTCAATCCGCGACTACTCCATCCCCTCTATTGCCAATGTGCCCATTGGGCCCGCTGTCAACACGGGCGCTGAGAACTTCGAGCTCTGATCTGGCCTGATTAGGATGGTGCAGGCAAACCAATTTCATGGTTTGCCAAGCGAGGACGCAAACTCGCATCTACAACACTTCCTCGAGGTCTGCGACATCATTATCATCAAGGATATCGCACCAGACGCAATTAGACTCCGTCTGTTTCCCTTCTCCATCATGGGGAAGGCAAAACAGTGGTTCTATAGAGACAAGGAAGCTGTCAACACATGGAGTAAATGTTCCACGGCATTTCTCGCCAAATTCTTCCCCTTGGCAAAACCAATGCCCTAAGGGGAAGGATTGCCTATTTCCAGCCAGAATTCCATGGAGCCCATCCCCGAGGCGTGGGAAAGACTACAAGAGTACATTCAAGCATGCCCGCACCACGGGATGAAAAACTGGCTCGTGCTGCAAAACTTCTATAACGGGTTAACACCCATATCAAAAGAGCACATCAATGCCACTGCTGGAGGTGCCTTCCACTCCCTCACCATCAATAGAGCTACGACTCTTATCAAGAAAATGGTGTCCAATCACAGTTGGGGAGAGGAAAGCTTGGACAAACAACAAGAAGGCATGCATACCATGGAGGAGATGGATGAGCATGCTTGCAACAATGGGTCTCCTATTGAAAAGGCTTGACGAATGTGCTTGCTGAAAAAGAAGGAATGTATGTGACCGTCAAGGCCATGGACTCGCATATGACATGCGAAGTCGGTGGGCAATGTTGGCCATTCGGGGAACGACGCCTCGAAACCCGTAGAGACACCACCTACACCAACAATGGGTTCCGCCAACAAGGAGGCCATAATGGGTGGACTAACCAGTCGCACCTACACAACCAAGGAGGTAATTCAAATTTCAACTCAAGTTATAATTCAAATTACCTTTCCTTGAAAAACCTGGTTTCAAGCCAAGCAAAAATAATTGAAAATCTGACTAAGAAGTTAATGCTTAATGATAAAATGCTTAAAGATATGAATTCTAAAATAGAAAGTTCAACTTCTTGTGTTAAAAACCAATTGAGCTTTAATCAAATGGTAGAAACTCAGTTAGCTCAGATTTCTGTTGCTTTACCTATTGCTAGTTAGAAAGATTTTTGGGCAACTTGAAACTTCCCTCGAATTTGTTAATATGGTCTCAACGAGGTCCAGTAAGCCTCTATGTCGGAGAACAATGAGTATCTTGCGAGATCCACCAATCGTTGTCAAGAAGGAAGATCATGGCCGCCCGACAATCACATGCTCAATTGGCCCATATGTCTTCAAAAAACGCCTTCTGCGACCTTGGAGGAAGCATCAACATCATGTCCAAGGTAACATATGATAAAAATACTAGGTGGACCATTGTCCACTGCAGAGTTTCAACTGCAGGTGGCAGATCAATCACGAAGAAAGCCGGAGGGAATAGCCAAGGACATTATGGTGAACATTCGAGACACATACATCCCCATGGACTTTGTCGTTCTAGACATCGGCCGCAACAAGGAGGTTCCACCGATCCTAGGGAGACCATTTCTTAACACTACAAATGCAGTCCTACACGTAGGATCTGGGCATGTTAGTTTCCATATGCATGGACAAACAATGAGATGCCCATTCAATGGGTTCAACATGCATAGATATACTAAAACAAACAACCTAAACCGCAACCACAAAAATGTGTTAAGCGGTATGGCGGGTAGAAGGGTCAGAGATCCGCATCAATTTCTCCCAACACGGATGTACCTCATCAAGAAAATGAAGGGAGAAAAGTCCCGCTCAACGGACTTTAAAAGGTGAGCCCTTGCGAAGGTAAATCGGTAGTTATCATTTATTTTTGTCATAATAATCTCTCCATGATAATAAAATTAAAAAAAATTATAAAAAAAATACCTTTCAATATCTTCACCCCTGTTGAATGAATCTTGTTTATCTTTTCATGCTTCCTTTCTCTACATTAGTATATTTTGGTTTGGAAGATGGTCGTACATTCCCTAAATTAAGTATGGTGATTAGTTTAGATGTAATGATCATATTTTCATAGGCTTTTGAATTAAGCATGGTGCTTAGGTCAAAAAAATCTGCCTTAATCAAATTAGACATGGCGTCTAGTTTGATCATTGAACCAAAATTGCTAGTATAGAGTTCGGTTGATCATTTGGACTAACCCCCGCAGAACTTATCAACTTTAGGAGGGTAAGTCTAGAAGATGACAACAGAGATGAAAAACTTGTTTAGTAAAACATGATTTAAAAAATAATAACAATAATGATGACAACAATAAAAATAATAATTATAATAAACCTTTCAACCCCAATTATGTTTGTCCTGTTATTTTGATGTCATCAAAAGACAAGCTTGGGGGGGTCTCCTAGCACGGTCAAAGGCGGCCATGAACAACAAATCAGGCCACAACGTGCACCAACTAGCGACATTCCTAGCTAGATCATGGAAGGTAAGTCACCGCCTAGCTTGGGGAGGACTCCCACAAAGGTAACTCGTATCTCATATTTCTTTTAATTTCTTATCTTGTAGAATGATGAGATACGATATAAAAAAATATTCATTCCACTCTCATATGTGACTTAGGAATGTTTAAGTTTCCCTAAAGTTGAAATGATGAATAGTTGCTCTGTCTATAATTCACTTGTGCCTAGTTTATGACTTTGTATTCCCCAATGTTTAACTTTGTTGGCTATTAATGTCTCAAAAAACTTGAAAATTGTGGGTTTGCAAATACATGATCCTTTTCTAAGTAGTTGCGGATATGATATGGTACAAATGGATTACGCTATGAGTTTGTTCTAAGAGAAACTTGACGTCCAGGAGTTTTATTTTCAAAATTCAAACTCAAAAGTTCCTCAATAATCACAATTACCTACCAGAGCCATATGACATGCTTTACACATTCAAAACCTTAGTCATATGCTTGCTTGTTGAACTTTGAGCTTTGGTCAAATTGTTGAGACCTATGTTGAGATACTTGTCATAGGCCCATGATCAAGATTCACGTACACCCACCAAATAAAATGCCAACTCTTACACTGAGAGTTGCGCACAACATGCACCTTTTCCGTCCACCAAAAATAAATACTCCGTTGCATCACTACCATGATGTCTCTCTATTCTTCAAAATTTTCATATGCCAAAAGAGAAATTATGGGCTATGCTAAAAAAAAGAAGAAAAGAAGAAAATCCATGCCAAGGGGCATGAGAGAAAAAAATGGACATGTGTCCAGACAATAAAGATGACAGGCAAAATCAAAAGCCCGTCCAAAAAAAAAAAGAGAAAGAAAGAAAATAGAGATAGCCCATACTTTTCCAAAGGCATTCCTCTAAAAAGAGAGTCATGATGCGAAGGAGTACCAAAAATATACTTATTCCACACACTTGCACATCTTGATCAAAGTTTATGGCTTGCATCTCCATGTGGTCCGGTTTTTGACCTAGCAATATAAGGGATACAAGTATGCCCCACTTTTACCTACCCAAAACTCCACTCAAACAGTTTGTGTAGTGGTAGGCCACCAAAAAGTGAGGCTATGCTCTGATAAGTTCAAATACAAATTGAGTGATCGAGTGAAATCATTTGAGGAACTTGTGTTATTTTCTCAAAACTTTACAAAACCTCCTGGATGAATGGTTGATCAAGGGATGAATGACTAGTGTTTCCGTAATAACCATTCTTTCTTGCAACCACTCAAGAACTTGGAAAAGTTATAAGCCCCACATGATTCGAGCAATAAAGGGTGGATAAAAATGCCAACTTATTTAAATTGAGGAAGAATACTTAGTTATAAGCATGGTACATTTTGAATTATGTCGTCATAGTAGCAACTCTTGATCAACAACCAAGTACTTAGCTATTTGCTCGAGAACAAGCAAAGGTTAAGCTTGGGGGACTTGTTGGCGATCGTTATCGACCATTTTATCTTGCCAACTTATGTCTTTTTTTCGGGAAACTTGCAAACCTCTCGAGACATATACCTTTACTATTGACCTAGTTCCACTTGTATTACGAGAAATATGTTTTTGCGGGACTTATACACGGAATCAAGTGAAAAGACGCCAAACAAAGAACAAAAGCGCAAAGAAGAACACACATTCCGGGAATGCGCAATCAAAGATAAATAGAGAAAGGCCAATTCAAGGCCAAAATGGACCAAAAGCACCATCGGATCCGGGGTCTAGGCCCATCCACCAACCGGCCAGGAGAAAATTGGTGGCAAACGGGCTCAACCCGGGTGCAGCCAGAACCACTGGTCCGCGGGACCCCACCGAGGCGGTTCGCGCCCAAATTTGTGACGACCTCACACCGACATTGCAATGGCGGTTTTTGGCGAATGCTTCGGTGATTATTTTATTCAAACCGCCTATAGGAGGTCGGTTTGGGTCTTTCCATGTGGGGTGGGACATCTTCCAAAGAGCCCCCTCTCCTTCACCTATAAAAGGAGATGCTCTCCCCTCATTCAATCATCATCACACAAGAGCCATCCTTCCTCTCCACTTGTATTCTTTTTATTAGTTTTAGAATTAGTTTAGTTGGTGAGCAAGGCAAAGCTTCATTGGAGAGCTTGTACTTTGGAGAAGAATCTTGGTATGAATACAAATATGATTTATTCCAAAGTCTTGTTCTCATCTTATTATTATAGTTGTGCTATAGAACTAGAGTATTGTTATCATATTATAATCTTGACTTATGAACTAGCATATGGTTTTGTATGTTATGATCATAACATGGTGTTCTTTTGACATATTCATGGCATATGAACTAGGCTGTAGTTTCTATGTTATGATTCCGTCATATAGAACTTTGTGCTTAATCATTCATAGAAGATATAACATGCAGTTTAGATGGCGGTCTGTTGTACCTTCGGGTTTGCCCATGTTCTAGCTCGTTGTTCCGTAGGGTCGGAGTCCTAGGGGGATGTGGGTAGTTCCTTAGTATGCGGGCATGGAGCCCAGGTGCACGGGAACCTTCGGGATATGACGGTGCCCTACGGTAGTGAGGTAGGTGGCAGGTGGTGACAGCTCTGTCCGTCCCTTGTACTCCTCCACGTCCGGGTATTGTGTAGGAGTTCTTAAAGTGTCTATCGGCTGGCAGACCAGCTGCGGGCATCTCCCTATCCATCTTACTCTGTCTGTATAGATTGTATGACCATTAACTTGTTCTTTGCACAATTATATTAGAACATGCCTGCTCCACTTAAGATCATTCTTTTATTCTTTGTTTTCCCTTTTATCCTTAGGACCGGCTCAAGTGTGTGATCACACTATCTTAAAACCTATCATGACTTACCCCTGTATTGAGTATTGGTATATTATGCAAACATGTTATCTTGTCCATGTCCATACTAGAGTCTTTCACCATGCCTTCCTTTGGGAAAATATAAATGAACGATACCCGAATACTCCCGGGTGAAATGCTACAGCGATAATTCCGTGCGCTTGCGGACTTGTTCTGTAAACGTTCAGAACTATCGTTAAGGTATTCCTTGGCGGCATTGCTAATACTAGCAGTCACGCTAAGAAATGCCAACAGCGTGCTGTTAATTTGCTGCTGCTAAGGCAAGCTATTAACCTTGCACACAACATGTTCGATGATATGTCTATTGAAGTGGTGGACTGGTGGTCTGGGCGGAGGAAAAGCAAGCAGCATCTGTTCGACCATCCTGGTTTGCTGAAGCAGCTAGCTCAAGGTAGTAATTACTTTGTTGGTGAGTATGATGTAGCAATGCCCGAGTACGTTCAGTTCATGGATCCAGTGATATCAAAGGGAGCTTCAAATACGATGTTGGATGAAATGCAAAATATGCCTGTTGTTTGGGATGATGAGTTGTTGCATGCACGTGACTGCCAAGACGCATTAGAGCATGAAGAAACTCAGTTCGACAAGTGCTTGGATGTGTACAACAACACAAAGGTTGATCTGGGCATCCGTGATTTGCTTACTCATAGTAGTGACATGGATACTGCAGATAACTTGTTCACCGATATGCCTCTTGAGGTTAGATGGGATGAGGAGATGCAATCTGATATTGACACACATGCAAGCTTGTTGGGTGTGGATGATGGGAGGACAAAGCACAATGTAGTGCTTACCCCAGTCAGCACCTCAGGTCTTCTCAAGCAAGGAGTCCATGCCGCTGCCGCAGACCAAGTGTTTGGTGATGTTCCTGGCAAGGTTGTGGTGTGGGATGATGAATTGTTTCATGACCTTGATTCACATGATGGATTACTGCAGCAGTTCGACGCAGAGATGGATAACACGCTGGAGTGCAAGCACGCAATGTTCAAGGCATCAATTATGTCCAACAGTGATGTCCCAGAGGTGTTTGATGAGTTTCTGCAAGGGGAAGAGTCACAGGACAGTTTATTGGAGTTATTAGCTCTTGGAGAGTGTTCGATTGACATGGACAACAAACCAATCGTTGAGCCCGTCTCTTTCTTTGATGAAAAACCTGTGTGGGATGACGATCCACTGTATGATACTGAGCCACTAGATGCAATGAGCTTGGATGTGGATTATGTGGTAGAGCCACTCACCAAGGACTTTCAGGTCCTCCCCAATGCCGAAGGCTCTGCTAACGAGATGGAGAACCTCATAGAGGAGATCATCTTGGTACTATGCAATGATGCATTGTGGAATGACAAATCTGCTGGAGTCTCATTGTTCCAAGAGTTCGATACAAAAGTTGCAGATATCATATCAATTCCGTATGCATTCAGTTTGGGCAATAGTTTTCCTTTGAGGAATACTGAAAATGTACAGGTTGATGTTGCGCTAAGGCAAAGTGTGATCCAGGGTCATGCTGTGTCTCAGGAGTTGGATGATAAGAAAACAAAACCAACAGTTGAATTCAATGACAATGATGAAGTTGACCAGGTGCCTAATGCAAGACTTGCTGTGGTACATGTGTGCTCACATCCTGTTGAGCAAGCCACCCATGATGTTCTTAAAAATGTCAGCAGCTTACCACTATTTCTAGAGAAGGGTGCATCCTTTACAAGAAACATGTTTGATGGCATACTTAATAAGGACATTGATAGGGACATATCAGTTGGGCTTTACCAGTTGTACCAACCATCAACAAAATGTGCACAGCTAGAGGGCAGTAGTATACCTCTCTCACGAATCAACAAATGGTCTGATTCAGGTGGTGATCTTGACTCAGTGGAGCTGCACATGACAAGAGCACAAATATGCCATGCAGAGGCCAGTTTATCTGATGCGGGTAATCTGAAATATGACAGGTGCAGCAGGGAGCACACAACAGTTAGAGACCTGGAGTCATGGAATTTCTAGTCCAGGGGAAAGTGAGCAGTAGCTGGATTTGTATAGGATGTTTGAGAGACAATGGGATCCAGGTATTCTTAAATGGCCCAGGAATCTTTTTAAGCTGCTGTCATGGAATGAAGAAGTTCTGACTGAACAAGGCACAATTCTTGTAGATGACATTTTCGATGTATTGGTTGCTGACCATGAGTTGAATTTTGGCAACATGACCTTGATCATTTATGAAGGATGGCAAGGAGCAATAGGTCTGCAGGTTATTTTTGCAGAATTACACCCTTGGCACCACATTGTCTATATCTTCACAAAATTAGGAACAATATGCTACAGACACTACAGGAGGCTGGTCCTTTGCCGAACGTACAGGGGGCCTTCGGCGAAGCCTTCGCCGAAAGTTTTTTCATGGGACAGTCGGCGAAGGTGCTACGGGAATTTTTTTTCGGCATCGGCCCTTTGCCGACAGCTGTCGGGACCTCTTTTCGGCGAAGCCTTCGCCGAGAACCGAAAAACAACTGTCGGCGAAGAAAAGTAACCGTTAACGAACCGCGTTTTTTTCACGGCCGTTACTCCGGCTTCGCGAACACCTGACGGTCGGCGAAGAAGCTTATTTTTTTCGATTTTTTTTATATTTTCTAAAAACCTTTGCGAACACCTGACGGTCGGCGAAGAAGTTTTTCATTTTTTAAAAAAACAACTTTGCCGAGTACCCTACAGCGAGGTACTCGGCAAAGATGGTTTCTTTGCCGAGTACTTTTCAGTCCCGTGCTCGGCAAAAATTTTTTTTTTTTTAACCTTTGCCGAGCACCGTACATCGTGGTACTCGGCAAAGATTTCTTCTTTGCCAAGAGCCCGAGCAAAAACTGTCGGCAAAGCTGGGAAGGTGGCCGTCGGGCTCCCAGCTTTGCCGAAGACAATTGCAAAAACACTTTCGGCAAAGGCTTCTTTGCCGAGAGCGCTCTCGGCAAAGAACTGAAAAATTGTAATTTTTATTTGTTTCTGCTTTCCACCTTGACAAATAAACACATATATAATATATATCACATCCATTCAATCACAGAACATATATATATCACATTTCACACATCCAGCACATAAAACACAGCGATATATCACAGAACCCATATTAAACATGTCTCACAAGTCTAACATCATGTTCACAAGTCTAACATCATGTTCACAAGTCCAACATCACGTCCACAAGTCCAACATCATGTCCACAAGAGAAACATCAAGTCCACAAATGGTCCGGACAAGTCTAACGAGTCTCACAAGTTCATTCTTGAGGTGGTAAGGGTGGGAGAGGTGGATCTTGATGATTCGGGGGCGGGAAGCCTTGCTCAACACACGGAGCACCTACGGCCCGGTGATTCGACCCCGCCGATCCAGGAGTGGAAGCCTTGCGCAAAGAAGACAAGTGTTAGACATGATTACTTGAAAACGAAAATCGAAACTCTTTGCTATCATACTCACGGGAGTACCCGGACCGGCTGAGTGCGAAGCGGTGTGGAGCGACCGGCCCTAGGAGCCCAGGTGGCAGAGTCAAACCACCGGTCGTGGAAAGGAACCTAGTAAGCTCCTCGAACTTGGCCGCCATTGTCACCTGCGTCTGCTCCACCTCCTCACGGCGCCTCCTTTCCTCTGCTAGCGGTAGCCGCTTGCTCCCGACGTAGCCGCCTTTCCTCTTCTACCTAAGCCTACAACATTTAGCCGTCGTTGTTTCGGTAATGGAAATGTTACTAGGCGTGTAAAGACGGATGTACGTCGAGTAATGCAAACCTCAAGGGCGCCGACACGCCCATCGCCACGCTTCGCCGAGGGCGTATCGGCGAGGTCCGTCTCCGCCCTCCGTGCTCGGACTTACGCTAGTCCGAGGCCGAGCCGTTGATGATGCCGTCGGCGATGCCCAACCTCCGTGCTTCTTGCCACCAAAGTGGCCCATGACGATGCCGCGTATCAATGTCATGGGCGCCCGGATCGTAATCTTGCCCGCCCGATTTACGCCGGCCGGCGGCTGTGTACTCGATGATCGGTTGCCCACACCGGAGTTCTTTGTATGCCTCCGGCAGGTCGTTCACGTCGTAGGAAACGTCGAGGTCGCCTTGCCCTTGTGCGACATGCGAAGGCACGCGCCGATCGCCGCAGTCTTCTTGCCGATGCGCCCGGCCTGCGAAAACAAAGGAAGAGATTAGTGTCTTTGGGACTGGCTATAAAAGAAGTTTTATGCCCGGTAAAAAGAAAAGCACATACCCATAATTCTTTGTACTCCGGAAGGCTCCGGCTTTGCCTTGGTGGTGTGCTGGCCCCCGGCATCACCAAACGCCGTTCCGTGCGGACTCGTGCGCCCTTTGCCGATCCTCCGTAAACCACTTGTCAACCATCGCTCCCCGGCAAGTGCCATGGGCGCGCAACCAATAGGGGCGCATCTACACGTCATGACAAAATTTCAGATTAGAAGATCACATTAAATATATTAAATCTGGCGAGCTCCGCTTAGTGTTGTTCCTATACCTCTATGAACTGCTCACGGGTCAACATCATCGTTCTCGCTTTGTTCCTTCGTCACCTTCACCGCCAAGCACCGTCGCGTTGTATGTTATGATGGCACTGGTGCTTGCAATCGCATAGCAAGTCGGCGACGCGTTTTTTGCGAGGATTCCTCAAAGCGCTCCGGCCGCTTCCTGTTTCCTTTCCTTCCTCGCATTGGAAGAAGTTCTGCATACAAAGATGATATCAAATTCAAGAATAATTTTCAAGAATGCGATGTATTGAGAAAAGGCTTTGTGCGAGGGCGAGTGGCCCTTTGGAAGCAGGGTGCCAACCACCGTCAACAACCTATCGAAGCCTGCTCGACCGATGTTTAACTCGGACTTCACCCCTAATAAGCGACCAATGCCGTCGATTTCGAGGCTGTGGTGTTCTCATGAAGGGGTTTGGCGGCCGAGTCAACATTTGATAGAACGCCTTAGCCTCCTTCTCCATCGCCTCCCGATCACGTGCTTCATTGAAAAGTGCTTGGTGGACATCATCTAACATGTCTACAACCCCGGCATCATCATCACACTCCTCGAGGCGTGGTCTCACCACCTCCTCTCTCATACATTCTGCTTCACCATGGTAGGCCCACATGGTATAGTTCTCGGTGGATCCAAAATCCAGAAGATGACTTTGCATATCCTTTCGGGAAACTCTCCTCTTGTTGTCACATTTTCTACAAGGACACCAAACTAGGAAATGACCACGAGCACGAGCGTTGCCCCATACCATTTCCAAGAATTCATTGGTCTTGTGCATCCATTCATCATCAAAATCACGCTTACTTCTGCGACCGTCGTACATCCACCGGCGGTCCTCCATCCTTTAGCAACCACATACACCAACCATGAATTCCATCTATATGGTGTGTTCCCTCTTTTGTCTAATAGGTGAGGATAGGTCCTAATCCCACCCTTGAGATGCGTAGATGGGCCGTTCCCATGCTCCGTCCCATGGAGATAAATTTCGGCAGCACCTCCCCTCGCCGTTCTCCCGATACACGTCCCGGAAGGGAGAGTGTGTCTCCGGAGAACAACAGGAAGGTGGTGCCGAAACTCTGTCGCCGACCGGAGCGGAACATGGAAACTAACCCATCTACGTATCTGCGGGCTGTCCAAAAAACGTGGACAATCCGAAACAGATACGGTCGTAGATATGCACGTAAATGCATACCTCCAACCGTATCTCTTTCGAGCGGGAGACGCCTAAGCGGGTTACACCACGACCATGCGACCGAAAGAGGGAGGGGTTATTTATACCTCGGTGGCAACGCCAACCGAGGAAGGCGTTGGACTCGCCCGGGTACTGCGGCTCGGCTCCAACGGGGTCTACTCGCAAAAAGAAACATACAAGATTAATTGAAAATTTTGGCGAGAACCTCCCCTACATGGGAGGTTTTCAATACCGCAAAAAACATACGGCACGACGGCCGACATCCACATCCACATTCACATTCACATCCATACGCACATTCACGTCCATATGCACTTTCATCCGACATGCACAAGTGGAAGAAAATGTCACCTTTGCCTTGGCCGAGCGGCGAGGCAGCGGCGGCGGCCGACGACGGCGGCAGCGAGAAAAAGAGAAAGCAAAGAGCGGCCGACGACGGCGAGAGGGCGACACCGGCAGCCCGACGATGAGAGGGAGCGAGGAAACGACGGGTCCTCCTCTTCCTCCTTCTTCCCCTCTTCCTCTGACTCCTTCTTCCCCTCCTCTTCCTCCTCCCTTTCGGCCTACTCCTCTTCCTTCTTCCTCCCCCTTCGTTGGTGTCGGGCGGCGGCCGGGCGCGGCCGCGGCCGGGGGCCGGGCGTCGTGGGGTGGGCGGCCGGGCGGCGCCGGTGGGCGCGGGCGACCGCCGGGCCGGGCGGCCCTGCGGCGTCGGGGCCGCGGTGGCAGCAGGGGCGGAGGCGGCAAGGGGGCGGCCGGGCGGGCGCGACGGCGGCCCGCGGGAGGCGGGCGGGCAAGGTGTGTGTGTGTCGTGTGCGTGGGTGTGTGTGAGTGTGTGTCTGTGTGGCCGTCGGGTGCATGGGTTGAGGGTTCTTCTTTTTTTTTTTTTTATTTTCTTTCTTGACAGTAGAATCACGGGGCCGTCGGCAAAGAGTTAATCTTTGCCGAGAGCCCCCGATCCGGCCGTCGGGCGAAGTTTTTTCTTTTTTTTTTTTTTTTTTCCCTATGCCGAGCAGCGCCATCCGGGGCCGTCGGCAAAGAGTTAGTCTTTGCCGAGAGCCCCCGATCCGGCCGTCGGGCGAAGTTTTCTTTTTTTTTTATTTTTTCCCATATGCCGAACGCACCATCACGGGCCGTCGGCAAAAAGTTCCCCTTTGCCGAGAGCCCAATGATCCGACCGTCGGCAAAGTCCTAGTTTTTTTGGCCGAGGCAAATCTCCATCCTTTGCCGAGTACCCTCTCGGCGAAGTTTGCCTTCGCCGAGAACCCGAGATCGGCTCTCGGCAAAGAAAATTTAAAAAATTTGATTTAGCCGTCACAACTCCATGTGAGTTTACGTTATCACATGCTCACGATGTCTTGCGAACGGCCATCCGAGATGCAACCGTGCCTGTCGATCGACTCAAATTTTTTTTCATAGTGTACACATGCGATATAAGGACAACTCGTCAAATTTCATGATTTTTCAACTCCGTTTGAATTTTATAGAATTTTAAAACAATCGACCCGCAAGTGAGCGGGGCGTGTTTCGCGCACAAGATATTCGAATTTTGGTGTTTGGCCATGGATGAGGACTCAAGATACACTCACAATCATGTTTATCATTTTTTTTGAATCATTTAGATCCATTATTCGAATCACTTGTAGTTCAAATTTTAGTTTTTAAAAAGAAATTCAAATAATACATGAAAATTCATAAAATATAGTAAAAAGATTGAAAAAAAATTGCAAACTTCAACAACGAACTACAAGTACTGTAGCTAAGCTAGAGAAAAAGTTGTGACGACTAAATCAAAAAAAAATTTGTGCTTTGCCGAGAGCTGGGACAAGGGCTCTCGGCAAAGCCCATCTTTGCCGAGAGTGGAAACTAGTGTTCTCGGCAAAGGCAACCTTTTGCCGAGAGCCCCTACAGAGAACACTTTCGGCGAAGCATAGATACTCGGTAGAGCTTGAGGACACGTGGCGACGGTTGGTGGAATAAAAAAAAAAAACACTTTGCCGAGAGTTCATTTGTTTTGTTCTCGGCAAAGTTTTTTTTTCTTTGCCGAGGGACGGACGGCAAATTGTCGGCAAAGGTTATGCAAACTGACGGCGTTACGTCGGACCCGTCGATGCCGATAGCCTACCTTCGCCCGAACATGTCGCCCGGTATCGGGGCCAAGCTTTGCCTAATGTTCTTCATTGCTGAGAAACGGTACTCGGCGAAGCCTACTTCGCCGAACGTTTTTCTTTGCCGAAAGCGGCTGTCGGCGAAGAAAGTCTTTGCCGAATGTCTTATTTTAGGGCTCTCGGCAAAACGCGATCTTGTCGGCGAAGACCCAGTTTCCGTAGTGAGATATATTTGCTGATGTGGTACAGTTATGGAGAATGAATGGTTTTAGTTCAGTAAGCTGTGAGCTCAACAGGCAATCTATACTTATTGCTGCAAACTTGCAATTCGATTATAAAGCTACCACGTCTTCTGCATCCTTTACTGATACTTATCAGATGTACAAGAACAAGAACTCAGGCATGTATTGGAGAATGGGAACCTGGCATAATGGTATTGGGAGAGATGCTTGTTGGCTAACAGAAGAAATTCTTCCTGAGTTACATAACGCCTTTGCTTGGGGACAAGCAAAGTTTCGAGGGGGCGGTAATGTCACACCCAGGATAGAGAGCAAGGAGTCCAGTGCATTGATTGACAAGTGGGTCCATCAGCCGTTGGACCTAGGTGGAAGAAAGGACAAGTTCTCTATAATGCCCAGCCAAAGGAAAGGGGAACAACATCCAAAATATTTGAGAAATAGGAACACAGGTCAGGAAGGCGTTCTTCCTCCTGGTTATCGAGATCACCTCCTCCGATTTCCTCCTGTGATTGCTCACGTCGCCGGCTCGATCTCACCGGCGGCCACGGGTTGTTACATCCCTACCCACGTCTACAGATACTGGTGGAGTCACAACGATAAGGAAAATAAAATGCATTGGTTAAGTTGGGACAAGCTTAAGAAACCGAAGAAGCAGGGAGGGCTCAGTTTTAGGGATGCACATGCTTTCAACATGGTTATGTTGCCAAAGCAGAGCTGGAGATTATTGCTGCAAAATCCTAATTCTTTGTGAAGCGAAATACTATAGACAAGGTGATCTTCAACAAGCAAAACCAAAGGAAGGAGTGTCCTATACGTGGAGAAGTATCCTGAAGGGATTGGACCTCTTGAAGAAAGGTATGATTTGGAGAGTAGGGAATGGCGTCCCATGTATCCCGCGTGGTTTCACTTGCAGACCGATAACACCAAGGAGCTAGAGTTGCAGACTTGATACACCCCATCACTAGCCAGTGGGATAAGGAGTTAGTTCGGGAGCTGTTCTGGCCCAAAGACGTGCCGGCGATCCTAGCCTTGCCTGTGCATGCATGTAGAAATGGAGGACGTTAGGTCATCTCCAAGAGACTAGCCATTTGGCTCTCCAAGCCAAATTTTGGCTGCTCAACACTAAAATAGCTCTCCAACAGACTAGCTATCCAACTCGCCAAGCCATCTGGCTCTCTAAATTGGCCCCTTCGCTAGCCAACTTTAGCTAGCCAATCTAGCTAGCCACACTAGAAGATGAGAAATGGAGAGTCTGTTGGAGTGAGATGCTTAATATAGAGTGTAATCTTTATGAAGAGACAAATAGAGAGTCAAATAGAGAGTAAAAAATAAAGAGTCTCTTGGAGATGCTCTTACTGCTTGGCACTTCGACCCCAAAGGCCTATTTTCAGTCAAATCGGCATACTGACTATAATGGGATGATCACCAGCGGAGCAGCGCTACCGGTTTAGGCGCAACTAGCTTTGGGAGTGGGGGCGATGAGGAGGAACTATGGTCGAGTATCTGGAAGATAGAGGGCCCAAACCGATTGAATTAATCACTTCATCTGGAGGTTTGCCCATAATTCCCTGGCTCTGCGATCCAACCTAGACCGGCGTGGCATGAAGGTGGGAGTGTGGTGTGTCTTGTGTGACAAGGTAGGGGAAGATGGCTGTCATTTGTGCTTCGCGTGCAAACATGTGAAGGAAGTTTGGCGATGTGCTGTTGTTGCCCAGACATACCACGAATTGCGGAACGCCCAGAAGTCAGCTTGACCAAAGGGCCACTTGGATTAAATCAAAAATGCAAAGCTACAGACTTCTATAGGATACATGTGACTTGTCTCTGCTTTATAGAGCAGGATCACCCACTACTTCCCAACATATTCTTTACATAAAGTAAAGATGCTTAGGTTACTTAGTTGACAAGGTTCCTGACTAACTTAGAAGCCAAGGCAACTCCTAAATCAGTAAAAGTAAATTGCATAAAGATACATTGTAACAACAAGAGGGTAACCTAGGGCCTATGATCTTTCTTAATAAAATTAAAAATTTAAATAAATGATACACTAAGCACTAGAGTTTTGATATAACATGTGGATAAACATTTGCAATAACTAAATTAAAATTTAAAAAGCCAAACTATAGATCCATGATGTCACACACAAAGGAATGTAACAAGAGCTTAATTCTAAATTTTCTAGAAACTCCAACTAGAGGTCCCTAATGGAGTCTCCATGCTAACCCTCACGAATCTTGCTTGAAAAAAAAAAGAAGATAAATTCTAGACATTTTAAAAAAATCAGAAATATCTACCTGTCTATTGTAGACTCTAATCATAGTTAAGATAATAATAACTGTATCTTGTTTCTAGATAACTATCAGCACAAGGTAACATGTGAATCTATATTTAAATTGCCTAGGTATACCATTAAGGAAAATTATCTAATGTAAACCTAAATTTGCATCTAATTGCGAACCTACTATTATGATAGATAATATATGTAACCCTCAAAATTTACATATAAATTACCACTTCCATTTATTAAAGATTAATACAAACCCCCTCAAATCTACATATAAAAAATATCAACGTTTTCTATTACAAAAATTATTTCAATAACCATAAAGCATATATATGTTTCTATGTTGCCTACTTCTATTAACATTAATATATTAAGATTTGATTAAAGTAAACATACATGTTGTGCCATCATGTAGATCATGTCCACATGCATGCATAAGTGCAAACATATGTGTCATGTTTTAGTAATCATGAAAATATTTCCTTTACATTAATGTACTAGTGATACTAACAAATTATTTAAAATTATTAATAATCTTTACACATGTAAGTTATTAGGTATACTAACAAAAAGGTCTGGCATATCTATATTGATAGTGCAACCATTGTTGCACATATAATTCATTGATAAGAAAATGCAGACATCTTGAGAAGTGGGACGATTAGTGTGCAAATCATAGGTGGCTACATATTTTTGGCCTTTGAGACTTAAATATTAATGTCCTCTTTAGGTTAGCGCTGCTATCCATTTTAGATCTTCCATCAAGCTCTACCAATAATCTTAAGCAACGTGCTATAGGTTTTAAATTTTTGTTTATATTATCGTAGTACTTAAAAGTGCATACTACTTAAGAGTACAGTTTATCACCACGATTCCTTATTTTTTAAAATAAAAAAAAGTGTTAATAAAAGATACTCTAAGCACAAGAGTTTCAAGTTAACTTGAGGACAAAAAAAAATATTTGTAGATATCAATAAGACTAATATTTGGAAATTAAAATTTAGGATTATAATGTCATGAGGTATGGGCCACAACAAGAACCACCGTAGTCTAAGGGATATTAAAAGAGATGATATGCAAAATGGAAAACAAACTATGGATATGGATGAAATATATAGATCAATAGTTTCTAAGTTTATCAGATCTAGACAGAGACTACATAGTATATTTATGCTTATATTGTAGTTAACGGATAAAGAAGAAAAAAAAATATAAAATTTAATATAAGTAATTTTATTAATCAGAGGTATTAAAAAACTAATGCATATACATCTCGTAAGATACCAGCTTGTCTGAAAGCACGGCGGGTTAGATATATAAACATAGACTTTCTTACCAGACCAGTAAATTCTTGAGGAGTCATGTCGTCAATTCTTGTCCGGGCTGTTGGACCTGCTATTATCTCCAGGATTACAATACCAAAGCTGAATATATCAAATTTCGTTGAGCGAACCCTATTACCCACATATTCAGGCGGCATGTATCCTCTGCACATAATAAATATAGCACCGACAACAAAATTATGTACATTTTCGGTGTCATAGACAAGAAAAAAATGTATTCATAGACATGGAACTTACAGTGTCCCATGCACATCTTCCGTGCTCCTCGTTTGCTCCAAGATCTTAGACAAACCAAAATCCGCAAGTTTTGGTACCATGTTACCATCAAGCAATATATTGTCAGGTTTCAGATCTAGATGGTGGACTGGATTTTTAATCCCATGTGAAGGTATTTTAAGCCCTCACAAGTCCCCTTAATGATATTATAGCGTGTGTGCCAGTCAAGTCCATGGCATTCATCTGCACAAGTAAACGAGTACAATTTTATATAAAGTGGACTGAAACAAAAAAATATATATATATGGGGCATCAGCGCCTACCAGATAGGTGGTTTTGAAGGCTCCCTTTGTGCAAATACTCTAAGCAGAGTGCTCTGTATATCTTTTCAGCATGTACCAGTACTCCCTCGTGCTCAATATATTCACGATGAGTTTCATAGCAGTAGCCAATTAACTGTACGATGTTTGGATGACTGAGACTTTTGAGCTTATCAAACTCATCATGGAATCGTGCGTCATCAAGTCCTGGGTCCTTATCTCTAAGCATCTTCACAGCAATCTCTTCACCATTGTGTACCCCCTATTCATGATATATATAAGTACTCAATTGACAAAAGCTTAGTGCAATCCCTGTGTGGTTTTATGTTAAATATATATATTGCTTCAACTTAATATATGACAACACAAATTGTGGATCAAGAAGCATGTTGTACATTCCTCTGTTAACTGTTATGAACAAACCATGTCCATGCATGTGGCGCAGCCCTAAAGGTGTATAGCTAGTTTGGAGGACACAGTAAACTTAGGTAAAAAAAAAAAAAAAAAAAGTTGTGGTCTGTACTTACGCTGATGATCTTACCTTGTAAACTGTTCCAAATGTGCCTTGGCCAAGTTTCCGCTCCTCAGAGAAGTTGGCTGTAATTTGTTGTAATAGCTGGAATGTTATATCTAGATGCCTCATTGTTGTATTATTATGTAACTTGATGTTGTTGTTTCTTGCTGCTCTGCAATAAATATACATTTATTTACGTACTTACTTATTTTTCTCGAATACGTGAAAGATTTGTGTATCATTGAATTAAGAAAAAGAGTTTAAATATACAGACAACGTGTCTCTATCGGCGCCGAAGGAGGTCAACCTAAAATAGCCATATCTAGACCATTCTAGCAAAGACCTTTAGTTTTGAGGAAATAAATATACATATACATTTATTTATATTTTATCTTTATATTTATAGGTGGAGTTGAATCAAGAACGTGACAATCTTGTTGGATAAACAGGTAGCTTTTGTACCTACATCAACAGCTGCTTGCTCAAACTCCTTCCCCCTGTACTGCTAACTGGGTTAGTCCGTCAAAGCTCCAGCAGTGATACTACAGCTGCACGAAAAATTTAAAATTAGAGAGAAAAAGAAGACCAGTTTATCGTGAACAAGATGGGATCAATATCATAGCGAAATCTGGTCGTAGGCAGAAGAGGATACACCTTGGTTACGTTCATTGTTTGATTAAGTGTTTTAGCAAAATGAGTTCTTTTGATGACATAAGTTTGCTAATTAAATACACCATGAGCAGCACAACGATCGCGCGAATGACTATGCGGCAGCAAGCCCTTGGGCGGCACTGATAGTGGCAATTTGGAGACGTAAGACAGGAAAGAAAAACGACCGATTTCTTGGGATAATCCACGAGAATTACTGATTTTCTCGTGGGTAAGTCCTAATAGGCCTCTAGTCTAGTGTAGAAGTCCATTAACAGAATCTACATACTATATAAGAGTAGGGGGATAAAAGCTTTAATTTACACACTCGGTAAACCCCAACCACCACCTTAATTTGTCTCAACCTCTCCAAGAAACCCTGAGCGGCGCACAGTGCTAGCACATTAGAGCAACTCAAGGGGCATCTACCTGAGCCCCCATTGCTAAATATGGGGGTGTCGGACTAAAAATTCAACTCCGCCGGACCTCAAATTTATTGAGTCAACAAAACCACCCCACACCCAACAAATTTGTTGGGCCAACAGCATCAGATCCTCCAATAGATGCACCGAGATGCCGGCAGGGCGTGTCCTCCCCTCGCGCGAGCTCCGCCCCACCACGAGGCCGCGCGACTGCCGGCGTGACTGCCGCGCGACTGCCGGCGGCGCGTCCTCCCCTGCGCCTGTTTGCGGGGGATCCGGTCGGCCTCCTCCTCGGCCACCAGCATGCCCGCCAGGCCCGCGGCCGGCTGCCGCCAATGCCACGGACCTGCCGTTTCTTCCAACGGCGGAGCAGGGTGGGTTCGGGGCAACTCAGGCACCGCGCGGCGGGGCTCATGGCCGAGTCCGTGAAGAGGCTTGGGGGGCGACCTCGTGGAGAAGAGCCGAGGCGTCGGCCTCCCGGTGCCGATGCTGGTGCCATCGTCGGTGACCTTGGGTGTAGGACGCGGGGTGCTGGGGATCACCGCAGCTCATTGCGGCCGCTGCTCTTCCTGACGCTTTCTTCAACATTGCTGCAGTCAAGAAATTCAACTCGATCCTCTGTTCCTACTTCAGCCGAGCCTAATCCAATCTATGTAGAGTAGAGTAGCATATGACTGATTGATTGATTGATTGAAATCGATCCTAGCGAGCGATTGAGTTGGACAAGAGAGAATCAGAGAGCAAGTACGCAGCTTCTGTTGTTCGGTCGAGTGATCTGAGAGCTCTGCCTCCATGTGTAGTCCGAGAGCTCTGGTAGGGAGGAGGAACAAAATAGAGAGAATGATGAGCTGGGCCTATTTGTCAGTGTTAGGTGAAATGAATTTGGAGGCTCAAATTTGGGTGCCGCTATTGGAGTGGAAGAGAAAAAATAGGCCAACAAAAATGGGATGGAGCACCCAAATCAAAATGAGGGGCTCAGATTTGGGGGCTTTTGCTGGAGATGCTCTTAGCGCACGGAGCGGCATTCCATCTCTGTATGTGTAGATATAGTGGAGACGACGCTCGCTACTGTTGTTGGTGCAGTGTTGTCAGAGTTTAATACAACACATAGAACTATATATGAGCATATAGTCAAAGAACAATGAAGACTAGAACCAGTGTGTTCTAATGGATTGCTCAAGTCGGAAAACCGGACTATTCAATCCACAATCAAAACTAACTTGACGATCTACTGGTTCTCTATGTGCCATGTATTGGATTTGGATCGTCTATTCTTGCAGCAAATAAGAGTTGAACCAATTGATGAGTTGGACTAGATTAGGTTTAACAACAGAATGCGAAGAGTTCAATTCATTAGCAGGCAGGCCACGGTGTCAGGGTTGGCTGATTGTTGGCATGCACATACTGTATGATGTACTCGAGAATGGTCAAAGGAGTATGGGATGACATACGTCATATGTGTTAGTATTTGATCTCTCTTGGTTTTGGGCCCAACGGACCGAACTAAACCTTGATCCGCTCCCTGATCGGGGGAGCCCAACCCATTAATGGTTGGAGGGCCCCTGTCACACTGCGGTACATAAATAGGAGGGTGGGGGCGCCGGGGCACGGTACCCTAAGTTCACCGCCGCCACTGTTCCCCACCTACATTCCTAGAACTAATCCGATCTACAGAGCCGCAGTAAGTGACGGGAAGCCTCTCCACCGCCACTACCTCGATGCTGGCGACGCCCCTTCACCGACCGTCGCTGCCCTAGTGCAGAGGAGGCCCCGACAGCGCCATGGCGGAGTCCAGCAACACCAACGGCAAGGGAAAGGATGGTCTGTAACCGATCTACTTATATGCCTCTGTTACTCGTAGATCTAGGACATATATATATCTGTTCATCATTTGTAGATGTACTAGAATGCTTATTGGGAATATGTACCCATGCTGTTCATTGTCTTGTATAAGATGTACCCGTCTGATCTACTACTAGTGATCCGCTAAGATGTATTTGATCTATCAATGGTATCGGCGAGCTAGGTCTAGTCAGTGGATCTAGATCGGGTCAAAGTTCTCTCAGATCAGTCAATTTAGAACCTCGAAACCCTAATCTAGGTTCAAATCAGCTTTTAGAACAGAGAATAGCAACCGATTTCGGATCAGGAAGAACAAAAACACCATCAGAAACCTCAGATCCGGCGTGGGGTGAAGGAAGTTCTACCTTTCTCACCTTCGTCGTCAAAAGGGCATCACCGATGGACAAATCGACGGCACCGCTGCGGCATAACCGCCTTGGCCGGGCGATGCATCCCGCGGTGGCGCCGGTCTTCTTCCCCATCTTCGGCCACCTATGGTGGCGGCTGCCTCCGCCGTGGGTTCCTGTGTGGGGCGCGGTGGAAGGAGTGCGAGGAGAAAGGGAAGGAATAAGATGAGAGAGACCGGGAGCGGCGGCCGGCAAGGCCGGGCCGTCGTCCCCGCCCGGCGCCGGCGTCGCGTGGTGGCGGCCGGTGAGAACAACAGCTCTCCGCACGCGGCTGCTCACGGCTGCTGGGAGTGAGAAGAAATCGAAAAGTTAGAGTTAGGGTTTTTTTGGTGGCTGGCGGCCGGGGTTTATATCCCTCAGAAAATCACTCGGGGCCGTCGGATCTAACCCTAGTAACGGTCAACGGCTCGGATCGCGCCTCCCGGCCACATGGGCCTGCGGCAATTTTGGCCCAGCGGGTTGGGCGCCGCCCGCCACCGAGCAGGCCTGGGGCCGATTCTAGCTTCCGGGCGAATCGTTAGCCTCGGCCCATTATGGGAAGGAAATGTTTTTCCATTTTCTTTCAGCAACAAAAAAAAAAAACTTGCGGGCCGAATGGGCGAATGCACTCACTTAGCTACGCGGGCTGTATGGGCAGTTCGCATGGGCCATTGGGCGAATAGCAAATAAGTACCGATTTAAGTTTTTTTTTCTTTACCCGAAAACGTAATTTTATGTTTTGAGTATATTTTTTTCTCTCTATTCAAATTTGAACCAACGAGATAGTTTGTTTTAGAGAGAAATTCAAAATTTTAGCATGTTTACGGACAAAGAAATTTTAATTTTTGTACACGTTTTCCGCTTGCTTTCAGTTATTTATTGTCTCTTTAATTAAATTGGAACCAACGGGGAAAATTTAATTTTAAAACAATTATTCAATATTAGCAAATTTATAATCTTTGTTATTTTCGACCAACGTTGATGATATCAATATTATGAATATTTTGTCTCTAAGTTTTTATATGCATTAATTCTATTTACGCCCAACGGTGATGTAGAATTAGTGTAGAAGGAATTGTATGCCGTTAATTCTGACCAACGTTGTTTTAAAGCATGCAATTTTCATGTTAAGTTATTTCAATATTAAGTGTTCTCACCAACTTTGTCACTAAAATTTCGGGACATGCAAATTGGGGAGCAATGATCCCCACTCAATGGCTCCAACTATAAGCGATGGGGTGGAGAAGTATAAGGCTGCCCTTGTCATGAATGAGGATGACTTAGCACTTGACACACCGCGTCCCACTGAGCCAGTGGCACCGGTGAGATTAGAAAATGAGCAAGATGCTGCTTTTGAGACTTCGTCAACGTGCTCATGTTGAACAAGTGGCTAAGTATCGGCTTGAGAAAAAGCGAGTGGGACACATCTAATAAGAAATGTCTCACCTTAGCAAAGACAACCATTCTTTGAGCCTATCGGGGGAGCACTCCGGATTCGGATATACGCCACCGAGTACTTAGCAAGAGTTCTTTGATCGGTTTCATGGGACTACCAAGACCCAAGGCGGCATACTCATCGAGAGTTGACCACTAAGAGATACAAAAGTGGCGGTGTTAGAAACCACGTACTTGAGATGAGCACCATAGCGGCTAAAGCTTCTTTGCTATGAAAATGGCTTTACCGGATCCATTTGTCAATCATCGATCTTTGCTTCACTCCCAAAGGAATTTGAGGCTCTTGTTGTGAACTACAACATGATGCCCGATGAGTGGAACATAGATAAGGTTATTGCCATGTGCGTGGAAGCGGGAGGATAGAACTAAGGCTTTAAAGAACGACACTTCACGCGAATGACTCGCTCTCCTTGTAAAGGATGGTAAGAGAAAGTTCTTTAATAAGAATGCTAGCCCATCAGAGAAACCGAAGTGGGATGGCAGCTCCTCTTCCGAGGGGGGCATGGTAAGGCTCCTCGGGCTCGAGGCTCCTCGGGGCCGATAAGAAGCCACAGTTTTCGAGCAAAAAGAAGCCATGGTTGGCCCCTGATCAGTGCTTGTTCTGTGAGAAACATGGCCATCGCCAGGAAGATTGTGTTGATTTCCTGAAATGGTGCCTTAAGAGAGGTGAGGATATTATTACATTAGTAGATGAATCCTTGTATGTAAGTTATGCAAAATCTACTTGGTGGATTGACTTCGGGTGCAACAATTCATGTTGCTAATTCTTTCTGAGGGTTCATTACGAGGAGGACCCTGCAAAGAGGAGAAAGAAGAATTAAGGTGGCAAATGGAGTACAAGCCGATGTTGAAGCCATCGGAGATTTATCGTTAGAGTTATTAGATGGTTTTGTACTTAGGCTATCCGATGTACTCTATGTTCCCTCTTTGCGTAGAAATTTAATAAGTGTTTCTAAGTTAGATGATGATGGATTGGGATGCCATTTTGGTAATGGCAAGTGTGAGATAATATTTAATAATAAGTGTGTTGGTCTTGCCTTCCGACAAGACAAACTTTATTTGTTATCGGTTTAGAGAGAATGTGAATGCTATATCCAATGAGAATGAGAATGAGAATGCCTCCTCGTATACTAATGTAAGTAGAAAGCGTAAGAAATTTCAGAATGACTCTTCGAAATTATGGCATTGCAGATTAGGCTATATTTCGAGGGGCAGAATCGATGGATTAGTCAAGGCTGAAATTCTTCCGCCATTAGAACTCTCGGAATTAGATCAATGTGTTGATTGTATTAAAGGAAAGTATGTTAAGAAAATTAAGAAAAATGCCAAACGAAGTGCAGGGAACTTTGAAATAATCCACACGGATATATGTGGACCTTTTTTCGTTAAAAGTGTGGATGGTTATGATTCATTTATAACATTCACAAATGATTATTCACGTTTTGGCCACATTTATCCAATTAAAGAAAGATCGAAGCTTTAGAAAAGTTTAAGATATTTAAGGCTGAAGTAGAAAATCAACATAATAAGAAAATTAAGATAGTAAGATCGGACCATGGTGAGGAGTACTATGGGCGACATACCCCGTATGGCCAAGTTCCAGGACCTTTTGCAAAGTTCCTACTGAAAAAATGGCATAGTTGCTCGGTATTCCATGCCCGGGAGATCCTCGACAAAATGGAGTGGTGAAAGGCGAAACCGTACCTTAATGGATATGGTGAGAAGCATGCTAAGTTACTCTACGCTACCGATAAGCTTGTGGATAGAGGCGTTAAAAATCGCTATCCACATTCTTAATCGAGTACCTAGTAAGTCGGTGCCTAAAACACCGTATGAGTTATGGACAGGTAAAGTCCCCTCACTTAAGCATTTAAGGGTGTGGGGTTTTTCTGCTTGAGGCAAAAAGTCTTTAACCCAAATTTAGGAAAGTTAGATCCTAAGACGTCGAGTTGCCATTTCATTGGCTACCCGAGAAAGATCAAAAGGTTACCGCTTTTATTTCCCGACAGGCATACAAAGTTTGTAGAAACAAGACATCTTTGAGTTCTTAGAAGATGATATGATCGGGGGAGTAAGGTAGCACAAGATATTAGTCTTAAGGAGAAACGGGTTCATGCCCCTACTCCAATGTTTCAGGAATCATACTTTATGCTACCTATTGTTGCTACACCTACGGTGGTGTCAGACACCATGGTGCCAGCACCTGTTGTAAGTTCACCTGTGCCGGCAATAAATGAGAATGCGGAACCTGTCCTTCAGGATCCATTAGAACCATCTGTCGAGCATGAGGAAGAACAACAGCAGCCCCCTATAGCGCCAAATAATGAGGGCCTTAGAAGGTCACAAAGAGTTAGAAGATCAGCTATATCAGATGATTTTGAAGTGTATGATATTGAGGAATTTCACATGGAGGATGGTCCCACCTCCTATGAGCAAGCTATGAGAAGTAATGACTCAGAAAAATGGTTGGAAGCCATGAAAGATGAGATAAGATCTATGAGTGCCAATGATGTCTGGGATTTAGTAGAAATTCCTAAAGGAGCCAAGACGGTAAGGTCAGTAAATGGGTCTACAAAACCAAATATGACTCCCAAGGGAATGTTAAGAGACATAAGGCACGACTCGTGGCAAAAGGCTATACTCAGAGAGAAGGAATTGATTACAATGAGACTTTTTCCCCTGTCTCATGTAAAGATTCATTCAGAATTATAATGGCGCTAGTAGCACACTATGATTTAGAATTACATCAGATGGATGTAAAGACGGCATTCCTAAATGGGGATTTAGATGAGAATGTTTACATGGCACAACCGAAAGGTTTTGTTGTGGAAGGAAAAGAAAACATGGGATGTCGCCTAAAGAAATCTATTTATGGGTTAAAACAAGCTTCAAGACAGTGGTACTTGAAGTTTGATAACACAATAAGAAAGTTTGGGTTTAAAGAGAATGTTGAGGACAATTGCGTCTACGTAAAATTTAAGAATGGTAAGTATATTTTCTTAGTCCTGTATGTAGATGATATCCTGCTAGCAAGCGGTGACACGACTCTACTACCGGAAACAAAGAAGTTCTTATCCTCACATTTTGATATGAAAGACCTCGGTGAAGCATCTTTCGTTCTGGGGATAGAGATTCACCGTGATAGAACTAAAGGGGTATTAGGACTATCTCGGAAGGCATACATAGAAAAGATTCTTAAGAAATATTGTATGCATAAGTGTAGTCCCTCACCTGCACCCATTGTCAAGGGCGAGAATTATGGGGAACATCAGTGCCCCAAGAACCCAATCGAGCTCGAACAAATGAGATCAGTACCTTATGCATCGCCTTTGTCGGAAGTTTACAAGATGCTCAAATATGTACTTTCGCCTGACATAGCATTCGTTACCGGGTTACTTGGAAGATATCGAGAAAAAAATCCAGGTGCGAGAACATTGAAAATTAGTTAAGAAAGTCTTGCGTTATTTGCGGGGAACAAAAGGCTTCATGCTAACTTATAGAAAATCGGACACCCTTAAGATAATAGGGTACTTTCGGACTCAGGATTATGCGGGAGATGAAGGAAAATCCACTTCGGGATATATTTTTACTCTCGCAGAAGGAGCTATATCGTGGAAAAGCTCAAAACAAACTCTCGTTACATCATCCACAATGTATGCGGAGTTTGTGGCATGTTATGAGGCCTCGGGCCGGTGTGAATTGGCTTAAGAAGTTCATACCCGATTTAAGAGTGGTAGACAGCATTTGAGAAACCACTTAAGTTATATTGCGAAAATAATCCCGCAATAGAATACGCTCACAACAATAGGTCAAGTGCTGCCACCAAACACATTGACATTAAGTACTATGTTGTGAAGGAAAAAGTCCGGGATCACGTTATAAGTCTAGAGCATATAAGTACGAGATAAGATGTTAGCAGATCCGCTCACAAAAGGCTTACCACCCAATGTGTTTAGAAAACACCTAGCCGGCATGGGTTTAATGGAAAGCCTATGATTCTGGACAGACACTTAGGGCCCAAAATTAGATTTTAGAACTTTATTTCATATCGAGAGGGATGTATTGTAGCTGTTAAGTCTAACGGCAATTTGTTTGTGATGATGAGACACGCTCTACGCATAGCTTTGTAATGGGATGAAGTTTAAGAAATAAGTTTTAAGTTAAGATTAAGATAAGTTATTAAGAGGAGATTAAGGGGGAGAATGTTAGTATTTGATCTCTCTTGGTTTTGGGCCCAACGGACCGAACTAAACCTTGATCCGCTCCCCGATCGGGGAGCCCAACCCACTAATGGTTGGAGGGCCCCCCTGTCACACCGCGGTACATAAATAGGAGGGTGGGGGCGCCGGGGCACGGTACCCTAAGTTCACCGCCGCCACTATTCCCCACCTACATTCCTAGAATTAATCCGATCTACAGAGCCGCATAAGTGACGGGAAGCCTCTCCACCGCCACTGCCTCGACGCCGGCGACGCCCCTTCACCGACCGTCGCTGCCCTATCGCAGAGGAGGCCCCGACGGCGCCATGGCGGAGTCCAGCAACACCAACGGCAAGGGAAAGGATGGTCTGTAACCGATCTACTTATATGCCTCTATTACTCGTAGATCTAAGACATATATATCTGTTCATCATTTGTAGATGTACTAGAATGCTTATTAGGAATATGTACCCATGTTGTTCATTGTCTTGTATAAGATGTACCCGTCTGATCTACTACTAGTGATCCCCTAAGATGTATTTGATCTATCAATATGCAGTACTATCCGATAAGCATTCGGTTAGAGGAAAGCGAGGGAACCTAGTCAACTTGCCAATTGTTGTTATTATACATATGAGGTTCAGTGGCAACGCAAGTTTAGACAGGCTCTTAAAAATTGTAACGAACTGGTCAGCGGATCCGGCTGAGCAAATGAAATCTGGTCAACTTACCTACAAAACATAGCAACTTGTCATTTGTTTAAAGAGCCTTAGGGGGTGTTTGTTTCGCAGAGCAAAAGTTTAGTTCTGTCACATCGAAACTTTGATACTACGATGCATGACTGTGCATACGTCTTGAGTCCGCCTGATAGCGGGGCAAACCCTCTCCAAACCCGCCCCACCCGCAAGAAATGAGGAGTCAGTTCACCCGCCCGCCCGCCCCCCCAAAAACAATCTACTCAACCCGCCCCGCCCGCCCCCCCCACAAAATAATATGGTCAACCCGCCCCACCCCGCCCGCCCGACAACGGCGGGTTGGCGGCGGCGTCTTCTCCTTCCCCAACCAAGAGCACTCATAGGAGACGCCCCCAAGTCCCAACCCCGCCTCGCCCGCAAGATAGACAAACCCGCCCCGCCCGCACCGCAACATAGACAAACCCGCACCGCAACATAGACAAACCCATTTCAACCCGTTGTACACACCCCATATTAGAACCCGCCCCAAAAACCCCGTTTTGCCCCCCCCCGTTAGAAGGCCAGTACTGAGTAAATTTTCTGCACACCTTCTCGTCTCCACCCCGCCCCACCCCTGCAGTTTAACCTCCCGCGTTACTCTACTGCCTTCCTACCCCGTCCATCTCTAGCGGTGTCTATAGTACTGTCTCTGCTCTGCCACTCTCCACCGCTGTTCTACATTAAAGTAGTGCCTCTGTTGTGGGTTTTCAATTATAGTAATAATATTCTTTCAAAAAAAATTATAGTAATAATAAGACTGTAGTATTTCTTAACATGGCAATTGAAAACCTATCTGATTAATTAATTTCTAGTCAGAAACCTAAAGGAATAGTGTTTTTGTTTTATAGTCAGAATCCTAAAAGACTGACAAACTCGAAGTTGGGAGGGCGCGTTTTGGACAAATACATTTTACGGGAGGATAGTAACATTTAAGTGGAACAACTATGTCATTAAGATGTACTAGCTCCTTTGCAACTTCAGTTTTGAGTAGAACCTGAATCTGAACCCATGAAATGCAAAGTTTTGGACCAGGATCTGAAGCAGGGGGCTGTGGACAGGGAAAGAGAGAGGCAGGGGCAGGGGCAGGGAGCTGGGCAGCCTGTTGCTGGCCATGGCCCTTGCATGCTTGCCAAAATGAGCAAGAATCCGAATCCTTTGGGTAGCACATCCGATCCGTTGAGATGCTTCTCTCGCTCGCTCGGAGATCCAATTCCAATCCTGTTGCTCAAGACTTGAGGCGTGGCTTATGGGTGCCTGGGAAGGCACGGATCTGAAGTGAATCGGATCCAACCGAGCGGCGGCAGATACCGTGCAGATGTTCGTAGTACGTTGGATTAATTAATTAATAAATAGTACAAGTGGAGTATATATTATTACATATGTATAGTCTGCTAGTGGATCTAAAAGGCACAACGGGTGTGTTTACATTCTGAAAATTGGCACTGTTCGAACTAAAAAAGCACTGTAGTACTTTTCGTTTGTTTGCGGTAAATATTATCCTACCATCGGGTAACTAGGCTCAAAAGATTCGTCTCGCAATGTACATCTAAACTGTGAAATTAGTTATTTTGTTTACCTACATTTCATACTCTATGCATGCGTCTTTTGATACATTTAATGATTCGATGTGACGGGAATTTTGAAATTTCAAGCCAAATTCGGATGATCTAAACACACCCAAGCATTTCCTGATATGATAGATGTACGACAACATATACTGGGAGGAAGAAGGCCAACTTTGAGTCTCGGCTAGAACAATTTTTTTTTTTGAAATTCGGCTAGAATAAATTAAAAGAGCAGCTTTATTATGAGAATATAATTAATTCGTTTCTCACAAATAAAATTATCAGCAAAGCACTAGAAAGAAATAGAGGAGTACTGTAGTAGGCAAGATCTGATAGATGATGAGGAGCGGACCGACCTGATGATGACCTTCTTGCATTGGATCCATCCGAGGGAAGCGCGCTGCTGGTGAAGATGGAAGACGAGGATGCAAGCCGGGGAGGAGAGACGAATAGGCTGTGTCTGTGTGGTTTTGGTGTGGATACAATACAAATACGTACTAAGATACAAAGCTCTGCACTGGTGCAACCAATAATGCTGATGTCGACTTGACTGTGTTCCCCCACCCCACCCAACAACCCCCCAGAGGAAACGGCCAAACTGTGGGTGTACTAGAGTAGTTACTAGCTGTCAGCTGCGCAACCAATAGTAGTGTTGAGTTGACTGCGGGTGTGCCATTTTGTTTGATCCAAGGAAACTTTCAAACCATCGGTGTCATTCTCGTTCAATTCTTTGACAAGTAAATGAATACTAAATTTTAAGTAAACATATATAAAAAACACATCAACATCTATGATACGTACTCCCTCTGTCCCAAAAAGAGTGACGTTTTTTACTTTCAGCACCATATTTGACCGTTTGTCTTATTCAAAAATTTTATACAAATTATAAAATAAATAAATTATTATTAAAGTATATAAATAAGTCATAACAAAATAAATGATATTTATAAAAAGGTGAATAAGACGGATAGTCGAACCGGATGTTTGAAATTCCAAAACGACACTTTTTTGGGACGGAGGGAGTAACAATTATCATTAGATGAATCACCGTATACAATATATTTTCAGAACATAACTATTTAAAAGATATAAATGTTGATAATTTTCTATAAACCAAATCAAACTTCAAAAAAATTTAACTTAACTCAAACCTAGAATGATGATTTCTTTTAAGTCTGATGTAATAATTTACTACTCCACGTCCTATGTATGCTCTCCTCGCGGCAAAAAAAAAAAAAAAAAAAAAAAAAAAAAAAAAAGAATGAACTTTCATTTTTAAAGAAATCAAAATCCAACATTTAATTAGTTTTATTTAAAAGTAATGTCATTATTTGAATCTTCAAATTTGTTTGTTACGCAAATATAGTTCCCGATTAATCTAGTGATACTTATTATGTATAATAAATATTAATAGTTTTTTATAAATACATGATAAATCTTGAAATTGTTTGAATCATTGGGAAATAAGATTTCGTTCTTCTCGATGGAGGGAGTGTACATTCTCTGTTTGCTTGGCTTATCAACAGCCAACCAATAAGTCAATAGTATTTTTTTCTCATAACAAATCAACCAGCCAATCAACAAGTACTTTTTCTTACAACAAATCAGTCGGTCGGTCAACAGTACTTTCTTCTTACAACAAATCAGCTAGCCAACCGAATAATACTTTTCTCTCACAATAAATCAGCCAGCATGTGTCCAGCTAGCAGAACAGGCTGAGAAGCTACCATGGCCGTGATGTTGACATGATGTCGACACTGCTACCCTTATAAATTTGGATGCCAAAGGATTAACGCTCAGTGACAACGAGTTGTGATCCATGCGTTATGTTAAGAAATTAATGTGGGAACACACTCATGACAATCTAGGTGGTGTGTCATTATATAGCGTTAGAGCTTTAAACGGATCGGACACGGAGAAATATTATCAATCTTATATTTGCTTTTTTTTTATTTGGATTCGGAGTCGCATATTTGCTTTTATATTTTTTTATTTGAATTCAAAGTCAGATGGACAGGCATAGATACAGATGGATAAAGATTGCCCCGGTCACATATGCGATAATGTTTGGTATATATTTTTTCAATACTAGGTAACAGCAATATCCACATATATATGTTATATGTTACACTAATTCAACCACTCGATCTTTTACATTCTGTCCAAGTCCAGCACAATATCTTTCTTCTGTCGGCAGCACTAGCGCCCGGACGTCCTTGCCCGAGAATGCGTTCGGACGCCGAGGAAACCCACCAGCAAATCCGCCCGCCCGAACCGATTTCACTTCTTCTTCACCGCCCCCTCACACCCCCCCCCCCCTCGCTTCTTCTTCACCGCCCCTGCCCCACCACTCGCTTCTTCTCCACTTTGCTGTCCTGTCCCAGGAATACAACGGAACCCGCTCCCCCCCCATCCCGCATGCTGCTCACAACATGCACGCCCCTAGCTCGCCCACCTGCCCCCTTTCGCACAGCCTGTAACACCCGTGTTTTTACATCATTTTAAAAATCACTAAAAATTTAAACTTTTTATAATTGTCAACTTAAAACCTGAGTAATTTATTTTTCGCATAACCCAAAACCCGTTTTTCAAAACCTTGCATCAAAATTCACCATCAAAATTCGCCATGTCCGCGAACTGCCGAGCCACGGCCGCGCTCCCCTGCTGCTCGAGGCTCGACGAGCCGCTCGCCCCACCGCCGCGGGGCGCCACCGACATACCGGGGGCGACGCCGCCGAGCACCGCCGCCGGATCGCTTGCCGAAGCCGCCGCGCCTCGCTGCCTCGCCCGGCGTGCACGGCCTCGCCGTGCCACCGTAGGCCGCGCGGCTAGCGCCACGCCGCGCCCGGACCCTGCGCGCCGCCGGGTCGGCGGTCTCCTCCTCGTACCTCCGCTCTTTCTGATTTTACCGAGGAAGGGGACGAGCGATGACGAACGAACGAGGATCACGACAGGGCGGCAGCTACGGGAATCCTAGGCCATCCGCCTTGACCACAATAGGACGTGGGCCCCCCTCGTCATTGGCACCACCACCCCTTTCCTTCTTGTGTGGGCCGGGTCCATGTGGAATAAAGACACAAGGAGAGCATGCCCCTGATCGGTGCACGATGCGTGAACCGGGGAAGAGTTTAGGGTTTGTCCGCACTCAAGCTTGCCTGTAGGAATGGAGCCACGATATAGGTTTTTCTTTGTGTAGGATCTCGATAGGTTTATGATGTTAGGCCTATGGCCGAGTCATGTAAACCCAAACCCTTTATCATGTTTTCTCATCGACAATAAAAGTATAGTTTTTTTTATATCAATTCTGTGATGAAATTAGGCGTATTTGTGCGTGATCCTGGCGCAAATACGTGTGATTAAGGATCCTCAGAAACGGGGGTCTGACACAGCCCGTTGTTGCATTTCTTAAGCGCAATCACTAGAAACAGGTTTAGAACCCATCTCTAATAACGATGCCAGAAATGCGCCGTTGACATTCCTAAGTGAAACCACCATGTCGGTGATAAAACTAGGTACATCAACGGTGATAGATCTTTGCCAAATAAGATATTCATCCACAAGCGCACGGATCTATCATTGTAGCATTTCACCCGAAAGATATTCGGGGGTATCGTTATTTATATTTTCCCAAAGGAAGGCATGGTGGAAAAGGATCTAATAGAGACATGAACAAGATAACACGAATGTATAATAGACCAATGCTCATAATAGGGGTAAAGTAGGATAGGTAGTAGGATAACTTGACACACACACTCAAGCCAATCTCAAGGATAAAGGTAAAAGAATGAATAAAAGAATAAGTCTAACATGGAGCAGGCATATCCTAGATAGTCATGTCAAGATATAGCGATACACACATGTTTTTCTTTGTTAGAGATTCTAAGTCAAGAAAGCCAAGGTCTCTGCTGAATTACTTCGGGGCACCGCCCACGCCCAACCGGGCGAGTCCGCAATTAGCTCTACGACACGGCCGAACGTGGGGGATTTCAAGGGGACGGACAAGGCTTGTCACGACCAAACCGCCTACCCCCTCAACCGTGGGATGCACCGCAAAGATAGGCAACCCCTAGCCCGGACACCACGTCTACACTAGTGATTACGCTATCACTCTAGCGTGTTAACAAGGGCTTACCCGTCCCCGGGTCCTTCTACTAGAGCGCCGCCCCCGAAGGAACGACTATCAATCCCGCAACCCAACATCAACCAAGGCTAACTCTAGGTAGAACTCATTATATCGATCTAGCTCTCTGGTCTAAACATGTATGTGTGATAGACTAAGCACGAAGTTCTATAAGACAAGATCATGATATAGGAACTATAGACTAGTTCTTCAACCAAGATTATATCACAAGAACTTTGCTCTAATTTCAAGAACATGACTATATTGACAAGTAGAGAACAAGAACAAGATGAAGAACTCTAAATTGCTCATACCGAATAGCTCCAAAATGTCTTGCTCTCCTTTCATTATTCTTGCCAAACTCCTCCTAAGTACAAACTAAAAAGAAGAAGAAGAAGAAGAAGAAGAAGAAAGGGAGAAGAAGAAGAAGAAGAAGAAGAAGAAGAAGAGAGAGGCTACATTGTGTGGTGTGTGTTGAATGAGGGGGAGAGGGCCTCCTTTTATAGGTAGAGGAGAGGGGGCTCATTGGAAAATGTCCCTCCCCACATGGAAGGAGCCAAAACCGTCCTTGGACACCTTCCAAATCTGCTTGAACCGATCATCCAACGTCGGCACAGCCCTCCATGGAAGGTATTGCACCGCCTCGCCAAACCTGGGCCCCGAACCGCCTCGGGATGGGTGCGGCGCACCAGTGTCGCCGCGCACCTTGTCCTCGGCTCGGTTCGGGCCGGCCTTGGCAGTCAGGCGTGTTTGGGCTTGAAAAGTTGTGTGGCGGTGTTTGCTCGGCTCGGTTCGCGTGTTTGGTCCATTTCTCCCTTGGGCTTGATGTTCTTCAGAATGCGCTTTCAGGGGAGGCGCCTTTTGGTGCATTTTCCACTTGTTTCTTATATAAATCTGCACAATAATAATTTAGACACTACAAGTGGAAATATGTGAGTTATAAATGTATATGTGTGTAGTAAGGTATAGTTTCACCCCCCTTATTGGTAGAATATTGACGGAAAAATATGTCGTTGGTGACCGTCAACAAACTCCCCAAGCTTACCCCTTTGCGCGTCCTCGAGCAAAAAGATAAGTACTTGGTTGTTGATCGGGGAGTTGCTACTATGCCGATTATGTTTCACAAGTGCCAGGGTTATAATAAGATTTTCTACTAGAGTTTGAATAAAATGGCATGCCTTTGCTCACCCTTTATTACCTTTCATCGTAGCGGGGGCTTTTTAGCTTTTCTCAAAGCCTTGCTTGCGGTTGCCGATAGAACGGTTATAACAGAAATGCTTTTCATTCATCTTTTGATCAACTTTCTCATCCGGGATTTATTTATTTAAGTTCTATTTAGTTTTTCGAGAAAGTATGGGCTTTATTGCTATATATATATATTTTTTTTTTTTTGAGGTGGGCTCTCTCGCCTAGACTTTGTCTTTTATTTCCTCTTTTTTTTTTTTTTAAGATGTGGGCTCTACTAAGCCCTCGGACACATGTCCATTTTTCATCTCTTTTTTTTTTTTTAGCATAGCCCATATCACTTCTCTTTTCTTTCAAATTAGATTCCCTGATGTCAAGTTTCTCTTTTTTGGACGAAATCATAGCAAATCCATTTGTACCATATCATACTTGGCAACAACTTAGACTAGATAGAGCCTATGCAACCCACAAGAATCAGTTTTTTTTTTTTTAGGATGAGTTTTTAGACTTAGCCACTAAACCCAAACTTTAGAGAAATTCGAATTATAAACTAGGCACGTGTAAAACGTAAAAACGCAGAGCAACTATTCATCATTTCAACGAGGGGGTAGAACTAAACATTTATACAACACATATATATGGAGTGGAATAAATCTCCTCTCTCTCTTTCTTCTTCCCCTCTTTTTTTTTTTTTTTTTTTATATATCCCATCATTCTTATAAGATAAGAAAATAACTGAATGGAATGTGAGATACAAGTTACCTTTGTGGGAGTCCTCCCCAAGCTAGCTTCGACTTACCTTTGGTTTAAGAACGTTGCTAGCTTGTGAACGCCATGAATTGATTTAGCATCTTCTTTGAGTGCGCCAGAGACTCCCAAGCTTGTCTTGTGATGATCTTGGAAGAGCGGGACAGCCATTCTTGGGGTTTCAAAGGTTCTTTTATTTATTTTTATTTTATCATTATCATTATTTTTATTTTATTATTATTTTTTTTTGGTTCACCAAACAACTTCGATCTCCATTGTCATCTCTTGGACTTACCCTCATGATGTTGATAAATTCCTGCAGGGGTTAGTCCATATGGTCGACAAATTCTACACTAGCAGCTTCGATTCAATAATCAAACTCGACTCCATGTCAAATCTGATTAGGGTAGACTTTTTTGACCTAAGCACCATGCTTAATTCAAAACGCCTATGGAAGTATGATCATTCGAATAACCAAAACTTCCAAACCAAAACATGCCAACATAGAAAAAGGACGTATGAAATGAAAACAAGATTCATCCAATGTAGATAATAAAGGCATTGCAAGGCGAACAAAATGATTATAGTTTTGTGGTTTTTTTTTTTTTTTTTTTGGAAGGTAATGGACGAGAGGATGAGAGTGTAGGTTTCTTATTACCTTGTTAGGGTCCTCCCCAAGCTAGCTCAATGCTCATCGGATCGGGGTTTCACCCCCGTGCTCTTTGACTTTTCCTTATATGGTTAGTATATGGTATATTCACGAGTGGACTTACCATCCTCCGTGATTACCAAAACTTCAAAGCATATGCAGGAAGGAGCATTTTGAGCAAGCTAGGTGTTCAAGATTTTTTTTTTTTTGAAATTTATTATAAAAGGGAGGAGGAAAAAAGCTTCACCAAACTTTTCAAACTCAAACAAGGCTAAGATAAAGATGCAATGTAAGTCTAGCCTTGCCTTATCTCCATCAAAGAATAATTCTACTGTTTTATGATGTCAGCCCTAGGTTCATTAATCAATTATCAATACCATGTCAAATTTTTTGATTAAAGAAGACCATTTTAACCCAAGCACCATGCTTGATTTAAAAGACCTATGGATGTATCGCATGCAAACACATCCAAACCCGGATCATATTTCATAAACAAAGAAAACATGATTTTTTTTAATGGAGATAAGTATGAGTAAAAAGAATTGGTGAATTATTACCTTTGTATACCTGAGTGTGTGTATAACAACCGCGCATGAAGGAAAAAATGTTGAGACTCCCGCGGTGGTAGCTTGATGACCCATCTCAGGCAGGCCACAAGGCTTAGGTGATACACACATGTAGTGTATATGGACCATGGGCCTTAGTGGTCACAAAAGGTGTAAAGGAGGATGTTCCTCCTTTCCTTTACCCCCTTTTTTTATATTCTTCTCTTTTTTTTTTTATTGGACCTTTGCATACCTGAGTGTACTTGACCAGCAGACTTGAGGATAGAGTTCATAATTGATGCATCGATGGCGTGATGATCTTGAATTGGTAATGACTTCCTCACACCGGGAGTAGAGGGAGGCATACCGAACTCACTCCCGTGCAACAAAGGTCTTGGGAGAGAAAGATCCCTTTATGCTTATATGGAAGCAATCTTTGGGTGGAGTCAGTGCCTTCATTGTTTATTTTGATCATGTGGGCCTAACTTTTGCTCCTCTCTCTTTTATTATATTTTTTCTTTCTTTTTTTTTTTATATATATCTCTTTTTTTTTTTCAACTCTCTCTTTTTTTTTTTTTTCCTTTATAGCAAGGGAGGCTAATCTCTTATTCATCTCTCTTTATTATTTTTTTTCACTTCTCTTTTTTTTTTATATGATCCCCTTGTACGTGAAACTTGATATTATCACCGTCCTCCCTCTCACACTTGGACTTTCGTGAAAAAAGTCGAGTGTGCAAGGTCAGGGTCTCCTTTTGAGTGTGTTCCTCCGCCCAAGAGCATCAAAGTTTTCTTATTGATCGATGTAGCCCCCCATGTTTTTCAAGCGTCGCGTGCCCCTTTGTTCTTCTTAATCTTCACCTGAATTGGTTAGCGACAAGAATACCCGAAGGTGCATACTAACTTGATAACATGTCCTTGCTTTTTATTTATAAGAATTTTTTTATATAAAAGATTTTTTTTAGTTAATAATTTTTTTTTAGATAAACCTGTTATGAACAAAGGTCACTACACATGCATATTATCACGAAACAAGTTCTAAAAGATGCCTTATAAAAACCAATGCCTTCCCGACACGGCGCCGAGGAAATGCTTGTTGCATTTCTTAAAAGCGCAATCACTAGAAACAGGTTTAGAACCCATCTCTAATAACGGCGCCGAGAAATGCGCCGTTGACATTCCTAAGTGAAACCACCATGTCGGTGATAAAACTAGGTACATCAACGGTGATAGATCTTTGCCAAATAAGATATTCATCCATCAGCGCACGGATCTATCATTGTAGCATTTCACCCCCTAAGTATTCGTGGTATCGTTATTTATATTTTCCCAAAAGGAAGGCATGGTGGAAAAGGATCTAATAGAGACATGAACAAGATAACACGAATGTATAATAGACCAATGCTCATAATAGGGGTAAAGTAGGATAGGTAGTAGGATAACTTGACACACACACTCAAGCCAATCTCAAGGATAAAGGTAAAAGAATGAATAAAAGAATAAGTCTAACATGGAGCAGCATATCCTAGATAGTCATGTCAAGATAGCGATGATACACACATGTTTTACTTGTTAGAGATTCTAAGTCAAGAAAGCCAAGGTCTCGCTGAATTACTTGGGCACCGGCCCACGCCCCAACCCCGGCGAGTCCGGCAATTAGCTCTACAACACACCCCCGACGTGGGGGGGATTTCAAAGGGACGGACAAGGCTTGTCACGACCAAGCCGCCTACCCCTCAACCGTGGGATGCACCGCAAAAGATAGGCAACCCCTAGCCCAGACACCACATCTACACTAGTGATTATCACTCTAGCGTGTTAACAAGGGCTTACCCGTCCCCGGGGTCCTTCTACTAGAGCGCCGCCCCGAAGGAACGACTATCAATCCATAACCCAACATCAACCAAGGCTAACTCTAGGTAGAACTCATTATATCGATCTAGCTCTCTGGTCTAAACATGTATGTGTGATAGACTAAGCACGAAGTTCTATAAGACAAGATCATGATATAGGAACTATAGACTAGTTCTTCAACCAAGATTATATCACAAGAACTTTGCTCTAATTTCAAGAACATGACTATATTGACAAGTAGAGAACAAGAACAAGATGAAGAACTCTAAATTGCTCATACCGAATAGCTCCAAAATGTCTTGCTCTCCTTTCATTATTTTTGCCAAACTCCTCCTAAGTACAAACTAAAAAGAAGAAGAAGAAGAAGAAGAAGAAGAAGAAGAAGAAGAAGAAGAAGAAGAAGAAGAAGAAGAAGAAAGGGAGAAGAAGAAGAAGAAGAAGAAGAAGAAGAAGAGAGAGGCTACATTGTGTGGTGTGTGTTGAATGAGGGGGAGAGGGCCTCCTTTTATAGGTAGAGGAGAGGGGGCTCATTGGAAAATGTCCCTCCCCACATGGAAGGAGCCAAAACCGTCCTTGGACACCTTCCAAATCTGCTTGAACCGATCATCCAACGTCGGCACAGTCCTCCATGGAAGGTAATGCACCGCCTCGCCAAACCTAGGCCTGAACCGCCTCAGGGATGGGTGCAGGCGCACCAGTGGTGGTGCGCGCGCACCTGTCTGGGCTCGGTTTGGGCTAGGCCTTGGCAGGCTGGCGTGTTTGGGCTAGAAAAGTTGTGTGGCGGTGTTTGCTCGGCCCAGTTCTGCGTGTTTGGTCCATTTCTCTCTTGGGCTTGATGTTCTTCAGGAATGCGCTTTCCAGGGAGGCGCCTTTTGGTGCATTTTCCACTTGTTTCTTATATAAATCTGCACAATAATAATTTGGACACTACAAGTGGAAATATGTGAGTTATAAATGTATATGTGTGTAGTAAGGTATAGTTTCACCCCCTTATTGGTAGAATGTTGACGGGAAAAATATGTCGTTGGTGACCGTCAACACCCGTCCCCAGCTTGCTCTCCGCTTGCCATATATTGCAACTGAAACATGCTGCAATATCTCAAAGCAGTACTACTGCAACATCAACTGAAACCTACTACAACATGCGAAGAAACCCATTTCAACATGGCGAGATCTGAAACCTGAGACATCGCTGGAACCCTATCCACCACCTCATCCCTTAGATCTAAAGGGGGAGAAGGAGGGGGAGGAGGATGAGGAGGAGAAGGAGGAGCGCCAGATCCAGAGGAGGCGGTGAAGGAGGGGGGAGGGCTTAAATCCACAAAAGAATCCACCTACCTCGGCAAAAGTCGCCGCCATCGCACACCTCTCTATAGTGGCATAGAGGTTGTAGAGAGCAAGGGTGGGAGGAGCGGCTCGTCAGAGTCACCCCTCCTCTCATGGTGGCATGGAGGTCATGACGGGCACGGAGGCATGGAGGAAGGGAAGGGAGGGAGGGCGCGCTTGCCAGAAGCGGCCGTCGTCACGACGTTGGGGTCGAGGATGGAGGAATGGGCGGCAATGCGTGAGCAGAGAGCGGAGGAGCCTCACGAGGAAGAGAGCGCGAGCAGCAAAGTGAAGTGAACCACACGGATGGGGAATAGGGAGCGCATAGGAGCGGGTTGGATAGCACGAGGCGTGCGCCGTTATGAGAGGGAGCGACGCCCGGTCTATAAAGCTACCGTTCTTCGGCAAAGGAAAAAGCTCTCAAACAAGAGTAGTACTTGCGTGGCTAAATCAAAAACTCAATACAGAGTGTTCCTAACAATCGATATTGGATTAAAGGACTAACAATTGGTTAATGGATTCTAATCCATAGCTAATGCATGTGCCAGTCAAATAATATTTCATCTATATCTAATCCAAAGTACAAAAGGACTAAGGGGATTCTAATTCGTACCTAATGCGTGAGTTAAATACTAGTAATAAGTATTGTTTAATCACCTTGTGCCCATGGACCCAACATGTAAGTCGGAATGTGTGAAACAAAACCAATAAAGCTTGCAGCCTAACACGTTGCTATGATGGGATATAACCATCCATAAAATTTGGGGATGGGCTTGTTATTTGGTTGGATGGATGTGACGGGCCATGTTTCTGTTTGGGTGGATGAATGAGAGTGGATATTTGGATGAGAATAGTTGACTAATTGTTTCTATTATTTTAAAAGGCAATTTGGTGTTTCTGCTCCTACTCTAGATTGCAACTTTGTGATTTTGTAATAAAACGCCTATTTACCCCTGTCTGTGGATTAAAACATGGTAAAAAAAAAGGCCTCAATAGATGTCCGTAGAAAAGGATAAGAATACCCTTCATAGATGTACATATAATTAGTTATTAAATCAAAGCATAATGATATTATGAAAGGTGTCATTCAGTTCATCCAAGAGGATCAGGTTTAACATTCATCATCTTCCATACATTAGAAGTTTAGTTCATTTAATATTGAAGTGCTGGCAGATTAGTAGATTGGGTACTAGAGCAACATAACACTCGGGAAACAAGCTAAGTTTCATGGAATTACTTTATCAGGAGCATCTGCTGATCAGATTCTGAAGCAATGAATTCATCATTGTGTTGTGCATTATTCTTCTTGGATCTGATTGATTCAGAAGTTTTTTTTTTTTTTTTTTTTTTTATTTGACAACAGAAGGATTGGAACATGTCGCTTTAAAGCAAGAACCTGTGTCATGTGAAACCGCATGAGATGCGCCGTAATACTTGGATATGTTATTGCAGTCAAATTGTGGTTTAAATGTGTTGTCAAGGGGCTCTAACGCAATGACAAAGGCCCTTTGGTTGGGGGGCTCCCACCCAGGGTTCAAATTCTGGGTCGCGATACTTTATCCTGGGATTTATTCCATGGTTTTTCGGCGCTACGCATTAAGTGGTAGGCGACGTCCCCGTCGACAGCGAGGCGCCTGTGGTGACTTCGTGAACTTCAAGATTTGCCGGCTCAGTCCTTCGAAGGTGCTCATAGGGGTAGGGTTTGCATACGTGTGGTGTGTTCATATGGGTGAGTGTGAGTGCGTGTTGAGCGTCTACGTTGTACTGTGTAATCTAAAAAAAAAAGGTTTAAATGTGCTAACATCACTAAAAAACTATCCTGTGAAATATACCTGGTTACGTGCAGTGCTAATACAGCTCCTTCTCCCAATTTCGGCCTCTCATTGAGTCCGTAGTATGCTGGATCTGCCTGCCTTGTCCCGTTGTCCGCTCGGTTTTGGTGGCAGCCGGACAGGAGACCAGATCCGTGACGTGGGTTTCGTTCTTGGCCAGCGTTGGGCCGAGAAGTGGAGTGGGTTTTCATGAGCTGTGTAGCCTGCAATTTTAGGAAAAACGTCCTCTCGGAGCCTCCTCAACTTTCATGGTCATCCAGCTTTCCTCTTTCATTTATAAAATCGGTTTTAAACCACTTAATTTTTAAAAATTTATTTTTCAAGGTTGAAGAGTGAAAATAGTTTCATACATGAGGGCGAAATTGGACGACCATGAAAAAGGGTCAAAAGAGCTTTTTAAAAAAAAATTGCCATTCTCAGCAAGAGCTGTGGCCAGTAGGTCCACATGTCATTGACTCATATGGATCCATGTGTCATTCATTTAAGGGTATGCATAATCACTATTCCAATCTAAATAATCCGCATGTCGCTACCGAGAGAGAGTCACCATGAGTTGACAAGTTGATTGCAATCCACATTACATGCATATAGTGTTGTAGTGCTGAAACAGCTGCGGCTGTGGCTGTTATTTTATTTGTGGGCCAAATACTGTGATGTGCCAACAAATGGTAGGTTGCAGCAGCAGCGAAAGACGAACCCACGGATGACAAAAGCACATGCAACTGTTTTTGAATGATTCATACAAGGAGCGACTCGATCTTCATGGAGATCAGGTTCAGAAGCAGACAGTCCACGCGTAGTTTTACTGAACTTGACCAGGAACAGCTGGTCAGCCGTGGAATTTATCCTGACTGGATATTAGCCCCCAACCACATTGGATACTAGCCCTACTCCACATATACTCCCTTCGTCCCGCAAATAATCGGACGTCTGGAGTTCAAATTTTTTCTCACAAAGGAAGGGTCACTATAGTGTCTGAGACCATTCTGCACGTAGAGCAGCAGCTGGCAGCTGCAACTGGCTGTGGGCCATCATGGAACAAACAGAATAAAAAATCTAGATAAAAATGCGAAAAACTCTCGTCCACTCGTTCAACAGCCTTCCAGAACCCACACGTCCCTTCTTCCTCTTGCAGCACTTGCGAGAGCGCTCCTTCCTCTTGCAGCAACAAGGGCATTTCAGTAATTTTACATTTGCCTTGGTTTGCGCGCCCAAAGCTAGATGTCCAATTATTTGCTGAACGGAGGGAGTACGCGGCAAACTTACAGTTGACGTGGAATAGTGGTTCTGCAGAGCGTGGCAGATGGTGTGATGACCCTGTCAGAAAGGTTTAGACAAAACTAAAGTTGTTTTTTTCTAGCAGACTGTAGGCCTGCGATATGAGAAAAATAGCTCCACGGCGTCCTGGTTATGTGGACACAGCTTAACCAGGTTACTAATTATGAGAAAATTCATAATGCACTGGCGTCCCCAAGTCCATTTAACATTCACATTACAAACGGATACGGATACATATATGTTTTAATGGATAGGAATTCGATTTTCAGACATGCAATTTCATAGCTAGCATTAAATTATAGGCTATATCAGGTCTCCTCCACGTCACTATCAAAATCGACAGCAAACACTGGCTATTTGGCCATTTGGCTCATGAAGTTAGTTATGGAGTTGGAGTTATTAGAGCGCAGTCCATAATGCACCGGCGGCACTGAAGTTTCCTATGTGCATTCCCTCAATCTCTTCCACATATATTCAACTATCTCAACTCCGATGCCGCTGTGTGACCTGTGACAACCAGTGTTCAGTTCCATTCCAGTCCATTACTCCTTCGCTTGCTTCCTTCTGCGCCATTGCTCAGCAATGGCAGAACCTCCCACGTCGTCTCTCTTGCTAGCCCTTGTCTTCCTCACAATCTCAGCCGCCTCTGTGGCATCGTCGTCCTCCCTATCCGGTGACCCTAGGGATGTCGCCGACGACAGCCAAGCGCTCCTGTCCTTCAAGTCCCTCATGAGTGGCCCATCACTGCAGGCTCTAGCGTCGTGGAGCAGCAATCACTAGTACACGGGGGACTTCTACTCCCGGTCGAAAACCCCCTTTACTCCCGGTTATGCAACCGGGAGTACGGGTTCGGGAGTAGAAGTTCTCCAGCCGGGAGTAGAGGTGCCAACCGGGAGTAAAGGTCCCCTGGCAGCACGTGGCATGGCTGGACCATTACTCCCGATTGGAATTGCCAACCGGGAGTAAAGGGTTCTTTTTTTATTTCATTTCATGATTTGATTTGGTTTCAAATTGCGTAATTAACTAATAATTAATGTACACAACATGTATTACACATATATAATTAATGTATTACACATATATTACAATGATCATCCCCATTCATCAAATTCATACAAACTTTCATAATTTAAAACAAATCATTACAATCAAAAGATGTTCAACTACTATCTGCAGTTCACTGGCCTTCTTCTACAATTAAATCGGTGAAGTGTAGGTCACCGATCGAAATCCACAAATATCCGAAATGTGGAGCAACGTTCTAACTACTGCATCCTCCTTTGCTTCACACCTACTGACGACATGGTGTATTAGTCACAAGCACCTTTGCCTGATATCCATTTGTAGTGAGTGTTGGCCTTTCATTAGCATATCTCCAAACATAACCCAATCGAGTCATTGTGCGGGTTAGAATGGATTCATAGCTGCACCCAGCGTAGGTTGAGTCATGCACATGAACCTGTAATTATTGGCACAAAAAAGTTTATGAGAACCATGCTTTGCAGCTTGGTGACAAATTAACATATCTAGATATAAGCTAGGTGTTCAACTTTGAGATTACCACATTATTTTGGTTGCTCCGAGCTATGTGTGCACACAGTCCCGCAACATCATGACGCATGTTCCTCCTTTTAGCAAGTATCAACAATGAGGAGAATGTAGGCAGGGTGTACCCAATATCATCAAGCTTCGTACACATGCCATGACAGCATATTTTTCTACAACCACCTGTTGCTCCGTATGTACTTTTTGCTCCAGCCCCTCGAGATTTGTACAAGATTTCTACCTCTCCTCCTAGGGGCGATGGTAAAGCTAATTCGACATTGGACTCGTGGACCTAATTGATCATTAAAATCATGAAAGGTCCGGACATCCACTTGCTGAACCCTAAAGTATGAGAGTGTGTCTTGAAGCCAAGTGATTTGGTCAATTACCTGCAGTACATTTAAAAATCACATAAATGTACATATACTTATACAAATGTATTAGGGTTGCTTACTGTTGATGGATGATTATGCGGTACGCTCGGCAACCTTGGATGATCAAATCCCATAGAACTTGTATAGCCAGAGAAACCTATGACTTTCGTGGTGGAAGATCACGTCTAGCCATCTAACAGAAAATTGATATAAGTCTCTCAGTCATACATCCAAGCATGCCCAAAATTCATATTCCCAAGTAAATTCAAATGGTCAAATCCCAAGTATGCTCAAAATAAAGCACATAAATCATAACATAAATATTTTCCACAGAACATATCATGGAAATCATTTTCCTAGACACAGCACATATGACAAAATGAACAAGAATAACATTTTTCTCATTTACCAATATTTAGTTATGCATTTATCACAATTAATAGCATTAAATAAATTAATTAAAGCAATATATAAAAGTATCACAAAAATGCAAACTCACCCGAGCTGCTGAGCGAACGGCGGACGGCGCTTGGGGAGATGGAGAGGGAGAACGTGAGTGCGAGACTCGGTGGAGGGTGGCGCGGTGGAGGGTGGCGGTGTGGAGGGTGGCGCGGTGGAGGTCGGCGAGGTGGAGGGTGGCGCGGTGGGAGGGCGGCCCGGTTGTGGGAGGTGCGGTAGAGGGCGGCGCCAAGGCGGGAAGGGGCGGACGGCGTGGAGCCTGGCGCTGACGGACGGAGCGCGCCGGGCGCAGAGAGGGAGAGGGGCGGCGGCCGGCGCCAGGGAGGGCGGCGGATCGAGATCGACGACGCGGGATTGAGCGAGGAAGAGGAACGGGCCGGGCCGGGTAATATAACTTGAACTTACTACCCCGCCCCCTCTCCACCCGGAGTAAAGACCTTTACCCCCGGCGGCAACCCAGCCGGGAGTAAAGTCGACCTTTACTCCCGACCGTTGTTGCCGCCCGGGAGTAAAATGAATTTTGGCGGGTCGCGAAATACAAACCACCTTTTACTCCGGGCCGCGGTTTGAGCCGGAGTAAAAGTGAATTTTTTTCTCTTCCCGCCACGCTTGAATTCTTTACTCCTGCCACGATTTGAGCCAGAGTAAAAGTGAATTTTTTCCTCTTCCCGCCACGCTTGAATTCTTTTTTTTTTAAATTTCTTTTTTATTTAATGTCTAAAGTCCAGTTATTTGTGCAAGAAATTACATAGCAAATCATAAAAGTTTTTAAAAAACAATTAGAGTTGCTTTTGCTTAATTGCACCCATGAAAAATATGTAACCTAAAATATTTTTTTTTTTTTTTGCTTTATTGCACACATGAAAAATATGTAACTAAAACATAATTAAATATGTAACCTAAAATAATTAAATGTATTGTTTTTCGACAGGAAAATTGTTGTCACATCATTTTTACGTAAAAATTTTTTGGGGTGGACTCAGTTCAACGTATAATTACTGGGTGAAGTCGCTAGGAAATTGAATTAAATTGAAAAAAGTACCAAACCAATTTAGAAAAAATCTTAAACTTGGTGGTTACTTCACACGGGGCATCCGCAAGCTTGAGAAAAAGTTTGAGACCAATACGACACTAGAAAGCACATGGACCACGTAATCCGTAAGAACCCACGTGTATAGACACGGTTCGATGAAAGGCTCCATATACCTTTGTGAGCATGTTTAGTCCGCCTGTGTCAAAATGGCTTGAAATTTTTTGGTAGTCATCTACACCTAAAATATGGTTCCACACAAGATGTTAGGTTTTTCTTTCGATGATTATTTTTATTATTATATTTTTATTGGTGTTGCGTGAGACAAAAATACGGTGAATTATAGATTGAAAACACAAGAATTCTACATCGGCCTCCACAAAGGTTTGTCTCCTAAGGCATAAGAGACCTTGTGGCAAAAGTTTGGCACCATTCCGAATCTTTTCGGAGGTGCACTTTCAGTTCAACGTATAATTACCGGGTGAAGTCACGCAAAAATGGAATTAAATTGAAAAAAGTACCAAACCAATTGAAAAAATCTCAAACTTGGTGGTTGCTTCACACAGGGCATCCGCAAGCTTTGAGAAAAAGTTTGAGACCAATACAACACTTGGAATGAATGTGCGGTCACAATTGTTACATAATTAATGTCTCAAAATACAACATTAAACAACACTAAATTAAGCAGGCTTGGATCGTAACCACGGAGTGTCCTCATGATTTAGTGCGATGCTTGGATCGTTGTTCACTATGAAGGGCACAATTCTGTCTTTCTTTTCATAATCTACTTGACTTGTCGACTTGTCCTCAATTCCTACGAAGTTTGTTTTCCTAAAAAGAACTATGTGGCGCTTGGGCTCATAATTGGTTGGGTCTTTGTTGTTTTTCCCTCTCTTAGGTTTTGTAGACATGTCCTTAACATTGAACACCTAACTTACATCCTTGGCGAGGACAAATGGTTCTTCTTTATACCCAATATTGTTGAGGTCCACTGTTGTCACTCCATACTCTGGGTCGACTCTTAGCCCGCCTCTGGTCACCTTCATCCATTGGCACTTGAACAAAAGGATCTTGAAATTAGCTCTATATAGTCTAGTTCCCATATCTCCTCTATGTAGCCATAATATGTTTCCTTCCTCCCATTTGGGGGTCTGTGGCATCTATGCGGACACCACTGTTTTGGTTGGTGCTCCTTTTATCCTGGGCTACTGTGTAAAATGTGTTCCCATTTATATCGTACCCTTTGTATGTGAGGATATGCCACGATGGTTGCTGGGCCAACCTATACAGTTGCTCTGGAAGACTCCCATCACCCTGACATTTTTTTTCAACCAAAAGCTAAAAGTTTGCATGTGCTCACCAGTAATCCAAGCTTCATTCTTGCTAGGAAACTCCGATCGTAGTACCACCTTGTGTTCCTCGATATATGGATGCACCAAGGTGCTGTTTTGCAGAATTGTGTATTGTGCTTTATTGAAATTATCATCCTCCATACCGATATATGTTTTCTTTCCTAGTGTCCCCTTTCCACTTAGCCTCCCCTCATGTCGCGATTCAGGAACACCAATCGGGTCAAGGTCAGGAATAAAGTCGACACAAAACTCAATGACCTCCTCTGTTCTGTAGCCCTTGGCGATGCTTCCCTCTGGGCGAGCATGGTTGTGAACATATTTCTTCAAGACTCCCATGAACCTCTCAAAGGGGAACATGTTGTGTCGGAACACATGACCGAGAATAGCAATCTCCTTGACCAGGTGAACTAGGAGGTGTGTCATGACATTAAAGAAGGACAGAGGAAACACCAACTTAAAGCTGACAAGACACTGAACCACATCATTCTGTAGCTTAGCTAGATCTTGGATTGATTGCCTTCTGAGAAATTTCATTGAGGAATGCGATAGCTTCGCGGTGGCCAGACGTACATTTAGAGGTAGAATTCCTCTTAGCACAACTGGAAGCAACTGCGTCATGAGCACGTGGCAGTCATGGGACTTTAAATTTTGGAATTTCTTCTCTGGCACATTTATTATACCCGTTACATTCGAGGAGAATCCGGATGGTATCTTGATGTTTGTTTAGGCATTCAAACATGCTTTCCTTCTTTTCCTTGCTAAGAGTGAAGCTAGCAGGGGCCTAAGTATTGGCGTCCATCGTCATGTCGTGCTTCAGGTGTGTCCTTATGCTTCCCACACACACCCATGAAGCCTAGCAGGTTCACACAAAGATTCTTTGTTAGGTGCACCACGTCAATTGCTCTGCGGACTTCTAGGACTTGCCAATAGGGTAACTCCCAAAATATCGGCTTCTTCTTCCACATGGGTGCGTGACCTTCAACATCGTTCAGAACAGGTTCGCTGCCAGGTCCCTTCTCGAAGACTACTTTCACATCCCTGACCATCTCTAGTACATCCTCACCAAATCCGGTTGCGAGGCTTGGGCCGGTGGTCCGCTCACGTACCTTTGAAATGCTTGCCTTTCTTTCTTAGGGGGTGATTCTTAGGAAGAAATCGACGATAGCCAAGGTACACGACCTTTCAAAAGTTTTTCAAGAAAATACCCTTACAATCCTCGAAATAGTGCGTGCAAGCATTATATCCCTTGTTTGACTGTCCTGAAATATTACTTAGAGCCGGCCAATCGTTGATTGTTACGAACAACAAAGCACACAGGTCAAAGTGTTCCTGTTTGTACTCATCCCACACACGTACACCTGGTTTTTTCCACAAAAGTAGAAGTTCATCAACTAGTGGCCTCAGGTACACATCGATGTCGCCGTCGCCGCTTCCGGGCCTTGGATGAGTATCGGTATTATGATGAATTTCCGCTTCATGCATAACCATGGAGGAAGGTTGTAGATACATAGATTAACAGGCCAAGTGCTATGGCCCTTTGCTCGTCCCCGAAAGGATTAAAACCATCCATACTTAAGGCGAACCTCAAGTTTCTTGCGTCATCTACAAAATCCTCGAATTCTCTGTCGATTGCTCTCCACTGGGAACCATCAGCAGGGTGTCTCAACATGTTGTCTATCTTACGGTCTTCTTTGTGCCATCGTAACAACTTTGCATGTTCCTTGTTTCTGAACAAACATTTCAGGCGTGGTATTATAGGAGCGTACCACATAACCTTGGCGGGGATTTTCTTCCTAGGACTTTCGCCCTCAACATCACCAGGGTCGTCTCACCTGATCTTATACTGTGATGCATGACATATAGGGCATTCATCCAACTTCTCGTTCTCCTCGCCATAGTACAGGAAGTAGTCATTAGGACATGCATGTATCTTCTTGATTTTTAATCTCAAAGGACAGACAAGCTGTTTTGCTTCATATGTAGTGGCCGACAATTCATTGGCCTTCGAAAGCATCTTCTTTTGGATAGTCAATAACTGTCCGAAGGCCTTGTCAGAAACACCATTCTTCGCCTTCCACTTGCATCAATTCCGAAAGTGGTACCCAACTTTTTCGCCCTCGCATCACGGCTCGGGTACAACAACTTCTTGTGGTCCTCTAGCATGCGCTCGAACTTGATCTTCTCCTTTTCATTTTTGCATTCTTCCTGTGCATCACGAATAGCCTGACTAAGCTCATCAGTAGGCTCATCTCCTGCCGCTACCTCCGGTACCTTCTCTTCAGCTTCTTCCATTGCAGTATCAGAGCCGTTGGGTGCGGGACTCTACTCCCGGCTAGAGAATCCAACCGGGAGTAAAGGTCCCTTTACTCCCGTGCGCAACAGCGGAGTAACCCACAAAATGCCGCCGGAGTAGAAGTCCGTTCTCTACTAGTGAATGGATCCACGCTTGGTGTGCCAATGGCATGGCGTGGCATGTGGCATGAGGGGACGCCGCCGGCGTCGTCCACGTTGGCCCCCGCCGGGCCCGGGCCTCCTCGGCAAGGTGAGCCCTGCACTGGGAAACCTCACCTACCTGAGGCGGCTTGATCTTTCCAGCAACCACCTCCACAGCACGCTGCCTCCAGAGCTTGGCCACCTTCGTGAGCTCAGGTATCTCAAGCTCAACTATAACTCCATCCAAGGGTCCATCCCTCCATGGCTCTCCAACTGCAAGCAGCTCAGGAGCATCTAGCTATACAGCAACAAGTTGCAAGGGCAGTCCCAAGGGAGCTTGCAAAGCACTCCCAAATCTCGAGGAACTCGTCCTGGCCGTAATACATTGACAGAAGAATCCCTTCCAGCATTGGGAGCCTTGCAAGCCTCAAACTTTTGGTGCTAGAGTACAACAACCTGACAGGAGAAATCCCGTCGCAGGGCGGCAGCCTGGTCAACCTCGTCTATCTGAGTCTAGGCTCCAATCAGCTCTCAGGCCCCATTCCCACTTCACTAGGGAACCTCTCGGCTTTAACAGTTCTTCACGCCACGAGAATGAACTGGCAGGGAGCATAGCCCCATTGCAAGGCATGTCATCTCTCGAGACCTTGATCTCACGGCAAACAACATTCAAGGAACCATCCTTCCTTGGTTAGGTAATCTCTCCTCCATGGTATCGTTAAACCTTCGGAGAAATAGCCTTGTTGGATGCATTCTAAAATCTTTAGGGAACCTTGAGTTGTTTCATCCATTTCATTGGCAAATAACAAACTTGTAGGTCCTATTCCCGATGCCATCAAGAACATGCATGCCCTTACTCGAACTTTACCTAGCTAATAATCAGCTAGAAGGCCCTTTGCCACTTTCGATGTTCAACCTCTCCTCTCTTACAATGCTAAACATACAAAACAACAGCCTCACTGGAGGTTTTCCACTTGACGTTGGCATTAAGCTTTCCAAACTACAGCAGTTCCTTGTATCCGGCAATCAATTTCATGGAGTGATCCCACAATCCTTGTGCAATGCATCCATGCTTAAGATAATTCGACAGTAGATAATTTTTTATCTGGAACAATTCCACAATGCTTGGGAACTCGCCAAGAGTTGCTGTCTGTAGTGAATTTTGTGGGTAATCAGCTTGAAGCAACAAATGATGCCGATTGCGGTTTCTTGAGTACATTAACGAATTGTAGCAATATGATTCTACTGGATGTTAGTATGAACAGGCTCAAAGGAGTGCTACCAGAATCAATTGGTAATGTCGACACAAATGGTGTTCCTTGGCATAGCATCCAACAATATAAAAGGAACAATAATCTGAAGGGATAGGAAACCTCATCAACCTTGGATCACCTTGACATGAACAATAATCTTCTACATGGCTCTATTCCACCATCTCAACAAACTTCAGAAGTTGAGCAGTTAGATTTGTCAAATAACAATTTGTCGGGATCCATCCCAGTGACTCTTGGAAATCTCACCAAACTCACTACCCTTTCCCTCGGTAATAATGCACTTTCAGCGGTGCCATACCTTCTACCGTCAAGACTTGTCCTTAAGAAGCATTTGATCTTTCTTTTAACAATCTTTTCGGTCCAACACCTCGGGAACTTTTTTGCATCTCAACCTTATCAAGCTTCATGAATCTTTCACATAACTCATTGACTGGGACTTTACCTTTGGAAATGGGAAATCTCAAGAATGTAGATGAACTTGATATGTCTGATAATATGATTTCAGAAAAGATTCCTACCACCATTGGAGAGTGCCAAAGCTTACAATATCTCAATATGTCTGGAACTTCCTTGGGGAACAATTCCCTTAACTCTAGGACAGTTAAGGGGTCTCCAAGTCCTTGATTTTTCTCGAAATAATTTATCCGGTAGAATTCCCAACTTCCTCGGTGATATGATAGGTGTTTCTAGTTTGAATCTTTCATTCAATGGTTTTGAAGGTGAAGTTCCAAATGATGAAATATTTCTTAATACAACAAAGAACCTCAATCATGGGAAACAATCATTTGTGTGGTGGAATCCCTCAATTCAAGTTAAGAGCATGTTCCACTATCACCAAAAAGAAGCTATCTTCAAAGATTGTCGTGTTTATCATCGTAAGCAGTGCACTTCTGCTTGCCATACTATCTGCACTGTTCGTATTATGCAATAGGAGTAACCTTAGAAGAGCAAACCCGCATGTATCACTATCCAGTGAGAAACACATCAGAGTTTCTTATGCCGAATTGGCCAAAGCAACAAGTGATTTCACATCCAGGAACCTCATTGGAGTAGGCAGCTTTGGTGCAATGTACAAGGGGACAATGGAAATCTGTGCCCAACAAGTGGTGGTTGCAGTGAAGGTGCTCAACTTGCAACAAGCCAGTGCAACTCGAAGTTTTGATGCAGAATGTGGGTCTTTGAGATGTGTTCGACATCGGAACCTTGTAAGGGTTATAACAAAGGTGCTCAAGCATTGATCACCAAGGTGCTGATTTCAAGGCACTTGTATTTGAGTATCTGCCAAATGGAAATTTAGACCAGTGGCTACACAAGCATCAGGAGGAAGATGGTGAACCCAAGATTCAAGATCTTATTGGGAGACTCCAAATTGCCATTGATGTAGCTTCGAAGTTGACTACTTGCACCATCACGGACCATTTACAATTGTTCACTGTGACCTCAAGCCAAGCAATATTTTTCCTGACAACAACATGGTTGCACATGTTGGCGATTTTGGGCGTGCAAGGTTCCTACATCATGAACATGTTGCAAGTTAGATAGATCAACTGGATGGAGTGCAGTAAGAGGAACAATTGGTTATGTTGCTCCAGGTGCGCATAATTCTACTCATTTAATCTATAGTGAAGCCATCTGTTTAAAATTTCCATCCATCTAAGGCAGTGTTTGTTGAATCCAGAGTATGGATTGGGCAATGAAGTCTCATTCCATGGTGATGTCTACAGCTACGGTATCTATTGCTGGAGATGTTCACCGGAAAAAGACCAACAAGCTCTGAGTTTGGAGAAGCTCTTTGTCTTCATAGGCATGTGGAAATGGCACTGCCAGATCAAGCAGCCAATGTCATTGACCAAAACCTACTAAGAGCAACAGAGAGTGTTAAAGGAATAGCACAGAACTATCATGGCACTGAAGAGTATGAAATTGGTTGCATCGTTTCGGTTCTGAAGGTTGAAATTATGCGCTCGGAGGAGACGCCAACTGAACGCATTAATATTGGAGATGTGTTGAGAGAGTTGCAGGCAATTAAAGAAAAGTTCTGCATGCATCAGAGATCTTCTTGGTGAATTAGCAGCAAATATCTTGCATACTGCATTCATGGTTGTGCTTGTGCATGAGACACATCATAAATGTATCGAGGATCTGTAATGGTGTGTGTAAACCAGTCATTTAAGTTTTGAAGATGCTGGAAGCTGAAAAAACTTTAGCAGAAGCATTTAACAGGAAAGCTATGGTTTTTCCAACTCCTTGACATGCCTGCCCCTGCTCCAGCTGCAGGACAAGGCCGCCGACGGCCTTGGCACGATGGCGCCCGGCGGTGCACGGCCCAGAGGGCGGCGCGGGCGCTGCCGTGAAGTAGGAGAGGGGAGGGAGTGAGTTGCTGACGCTGCGTGGGCCCTACATGTCAAAACCGCTCTAAAATGGACAAAACAGCCCACACCGGCGTTGAGGGTGAAAAGTAGACGGTTTTGGCAGTTGAGGGTGAAAATTAGACGGTTTTGACAGTTGAGGGTGAAAATTAGACGGTTTTTGTAGTTGAGGGTGAAAATTAGACCAGCCCAATAGTTGAGGGGCCAAAAGTGGACTTAATCCTTTTAGGAAAGCTTCACCTCCTATTCCAAGTAAATTTGGTGATGTCATGTCATGCAAAGTAATGGTATGCATATTGCTTTATTTTCATATCTGTGTATTATAACCATTCAACATTCATGAGATGCCCCATAATACATGGTATGCAAAGATTCACTCTGAAGGATTGGTGGAACATCCAACGACTATCTTTTGTCTTCCAGCGTCAACATTCGACTTTAAATGCAACCTCATGTGACGCCCCATGATACATGGATATGCTATCGACTTATCGCAGTGAAATTATGGTTTACATATGCCCACTGCACTGAGAACTCCAGTGAAAAATACCTCATTATGCGCAATGCTAGTCTAGCCTTTTGTCCTCCCAATTTTGTCCTCATCGAGTCTGTAGGATCTCTCAAACTCTGAAATTTCCATCTCCAATTCATCCACCTTATTCAAAATTATATTCAAGTGAGTAATGGACAATGGCGGTATCACAAAAATAAGTATATGTCTTTAAGCAGAAAAAAAAAAAAAGTAGATGTAATTTACGATAACCATTCTGCTACTTAGCATAACAGCACTGCATGAGTGGTTGATAGTGATGTAGCATGGAAATCCAAGGTTTTGGGATCCGTTTTGGAAAAAATTCGGTCCCAACCGAAATGGACGAAAATTTGAAAATTCGGATGAAATTCGGACTCAATTCGGTGAATTTTTGGAATATGATGCATATATTTCGTTTCGAGCTCACGAAATGGGCGAATTTCACCGAAATTCGGATTCTTTCGGTCGAATCCCAGAACCGTGTGGAAATCCTTCTGAATAACATGGATTGGAAACTAGAATAACAACAATCCAAATGCTGAGGCAGACACTTTCACAGCTAGTCAGCAGTTCTTTGGTCAGATAAAAAAATGTTCTCCCATGTTCGATTCAGGTGTATGCTTTCATTGGTGAAAATGTGTAATGCACCTTGCGCTTTGTCAATCCCTACAATAACAGGAAAAGAAGAAAGCTTTAGTCATATGCAGCATAAATCGGTACACAATGTATGAATTCCTGTCTAGGAATCAAAATATGACTAGTGGTGTAACAGCTATTTCTTCGAACATTTGCATTGCATATATTATCAGCCAAGAAAAACAGCGCCAGCCGCCAACTCTGCTCGGTTCACTCGCTACACGCAGGCACAAACGCTGCCGTGCGGACAGATGAGCATCAAAGAAGACCCTCGCGGTTCCGAGCAAATCGAAATAAACGGACGGATGGAGCAACGGGCAGTAGAGGAGAGGGCGGGCAGAAGTTGAGCGAGCAGCTCACCGAGTCCTGGATCTCGTCCTTGACGATGTAGAAGGGAGACCCTGCGCTGGGTCGCCATCCTATCAGCAGTGCCGAGCGCCCCAGGCTTGAGCCAACCTCAATCGGCAATTCAATTAGCAGGAGTTGGGTCGAGACGAGATCCCGCCTCCGCCCCTGCTCCCCCTGCCCCTGCCCCTGGCTCCCGAGCTGGAAGGGGAAGGGGAAGAGGGAAGGCGAGAGTAGAGAACACCGTCATGACGTGGGCTTCGATATTTGTCAGCGTTGGGCGAGAAGTGAGAAGTGGGCCTTCATGGGCAGTCCATGGCATCTTTCTCTTGCCTTGCTCAAAAGACTCGTGATCGATACGCATGGATTATTCTCACGGTTCAAGTTTTGTCCTGAATAATGGTTTTTTTTTTCTCGAATATGCAAAAGATTTGCGTATCATTATATTAAGTAAAAGAGTTTAGACAAATATATAACACGTTTCTAACGAGCGTCGAAGGAGGTCAATATAACACAGTCATGGCTAGATCATCCCAGCGAAGATCACTAAGTCGATATTACATAAAGGAATAACCAATACTGACGCAACGACGCAACCTAGGAGGTGGCCTTACGTCTTCGCGGCCGAACAGCCAGGAAGACGCTTCGGAACCATCCGCTGTTAGGTCGCCGCTAAAGAGCTTGTCATACGCCTGCAGCCCCAAGGCGAATGGCGCTGATGGACCTTTGATGAAGCCCATACGCTACATGTTCAGCACCTCCCGTCGCTTGGAAGCAGGTACTTGAGAGAGGGGTTGAGCCGCCCAACCACCTGCTCCGCCACGGCAGTACCGGCTTAGCCGGAGGCTACTTTGGGGTTTAGGAATAAGAGGAGAGTCCTCTTACACGCCACTTCCGTTAATGAAGTTGTCGAGGCGCGCTTTGGCGGTGTCATCGCTGACCTCACTCGGGGTGTCCACCGCTGGTGAACCGGGGCCACCTACCATCAGAGCCCCACCACCCATCGAATGGGCCGCAGAGGGCGCCGGGTCTCTACTACAGTCGAAGTTCTCATCTTGTAGCTTTGGTGCCACCGGAGGTGACACAAGCTGCTCAAAAGTAGCCCCGCGACGAATCAATTGTTGGTGAGCGAGGCTGTGAACTCCTCCAACATCGGGTTCTCTATGAAGTCGCGAACATGTGCATGTCGTCCGGGCACAGCATCAGCGTCAACTGGTCGGGCTGGTCGTCCTAACACAGCAATAATGGAGTGGTTGCTGCTGCATTATTGCTCCATGGAACATTTGGATCTACCTTGCTTTGGATCGGATCTATTGCAAGGGCACACATGCATGTTACTTGTCTTGGTTCATCTCTTTTGCCTTCATCCTTCAACTTCAATGTCATTGTTGCATTTGCTTGAAATGGCATTGCCAAATAAATATACCGGATGGACAAATAAACTCAATCTTCTCCTGGAATAGTTATTAGGTAGGAAAAATGGAACAAGATAAAATTATACGTGTACGTTTAGATTGAAACCGATGGCCAAAGGCAACTTGTTTAAATACAAGAGCTAATTGCTAGCTAGCAAAACATTAGTTAAAATTAGCTATCCAAACATCTTGGCTAATATGTGGGCTAATTTTGTTGCCAGGACTTCAATTAGTCGGTAGCCAACTAGCTGGACAACCACAACTAATTTGAACTATTTTTAAGTCCCAGTTAGTAGCTAGCCATGTGTATCAAACGTGTCCTAAGTAAAACCTTTTCCTTTACCTCGCCAGTTTGCTGTATGCTTCTCTCCGTGAGAAATAATCAAACATGCATACGCGCCATATATATGATCCACAAGAAAGATATATATGAAAAACATATTAGTAGATCAGTTTAAATATACTATATATAATATATATATATACTAGTAAGATTTGTGCACCGTCCAAATGATGTATGGTTATTCGGTGAAGTCACTGTCTAGAGGAATAGCTAGCTAGAGCTAGTCAACCACTTGTGCAGTTCATTACGTGCATAGACGACGGCCACACTAGTTGTTACCTGATCCAGATTCACAGGTAACAACTACCTTGACCTTTGCATCTCCATTTTCTTATTTGGGGAGATCGACGGCACAAGTTCCTGTGTGGTTCCAATGCTAATGGCCGATGAAAGAACACACCACGTCACCTCGTATGTATGTTTATATACATGCTTTGTTTAGTTAATACGAGTTACTTGTTGGTAGCCAAGATGTTATATGCATGATGATGTTGATAGGAAAACGGGTGTCGTCTTCATTCATATGGATCATCTGGTGAAGATATTTTGGTGTTGCATCGGTCAAGTGGTGTTCGACAAAGCTCCTTTATGAGATTTGCATCATACTCTTTCTTTAGTTAAAAGAAAAGAGGATTTTTAAGGTCCTTAGATCTCACAATTGTTTCTTCACCACCAGCGACACACCTCTCACCGCCGGCGGCCATCTCGGCCCCGTGAGGCCTCCTCCTTTCCTTCCCTGCTGATCGTCGTGGTTACCCTTTCTATGGGTGATGCCTGCGGTCATCATCACACATTCTGTCAAGCTGGCTCTGAGGCGGATCACAGCCAAGGATCCCCTCCCCGTCCCGATCTTGAGGTGGCTCGGCATCGGGTTCTCTCGCCGGATTTCCCTCCTTCCACCTCGTCTCTGCCGCGGCAGGTGCATGGCAAGTTTTGGGACTCTGACTCGATTCCGAGTGTGATTATCTTGGCGTTGCGGACGCTCTTGCCAATTGCTTTGCCATTTCGGAAGAAGCAAAATGCACTTTGGCGCCCACCAGCTCTCCATCGGCAGCCGGAATTCCATCGGCGCAGGTCAATGAAAAGCTGAAGCCGACGTCGGTGTCTCCAAAACCTTCCAAGCTGCCTTGAAATCCCTATGGAAGGGACCCCATCCACCACCGCGTGCTACGCCGCCCGGTGAGCATAGGCGCGATTTCCTGCCGGGCGACGTTAAACTTCGTTTCGGCATGGCGATCCGGATTTGACGGAATTTCAAATTTCAGATCCGGTCGGGAACGGTGGTGTTTCAACAAACATTGTTTCCTTCTGGGCTCATCCCAAGCCGGTCCGCCCAAAAACAACTTGGCCTCTTCTCGCGCCCGGAAACCTAGACGGCGGCTTGTCAATCCAGTTGTGCCGCCTTAATACCTCCCTCCGAAACCGACCTACAGAGAAATTCTCATGGCCGGTGGTGGTCGACGCCCCGCCGGGTCGGGTGATCCCCGGTCGTGGCGAGGGAGCAGATTGTGGTAGAGGCATGGCGGGCGATCGTGGTGCAGTTGGAGGGCGGAGAGCGGCTGGGCGTGGGGAAGTACGAGGGGTGGAGGCCGGACGGGAAATGCCGGTCGAGGGCAGGCGGTGGTGACCTCGGCATGCAGTGGAGCGTGGTCGCTGGACGGGCGATGGTCGCGAGCTGCTGGTCGCGGGCGCCGCGGGCCGATCGTGGTCGCGAGCTACGGCGGATCGCGGCCGCACGCAGGGTGCTGATCAAGGACGCGGGCGTGGTTCTGCAGCTGGGTCGGGACGGCGATGGAGATCAGGCCATTGCTGCTGCCTCGACCGGTGGTGTGGATGCCGCCCGATCAAAATTTGGGGAGGCGTATCGAATGATGGGGCAATCCTCGCGGTCGTGTCGCCGCTGGTGCTCCAGGTGATTCTGCTCCGAAGAACAAAGGCAAAAAAGAAAGCGCCCGGGAATCGGAGTGTGTCATTTGTTTGCAAGATCATTACACAAATCAGTGCCCGTTATTGCGCGGACCGAAACCCTCAGCTTGCATACTGCGGTGCAGCGGAAGATGGTATGGGTTTCTTCCAAATTCAAGCCGCTAATTTCAATGACATTGTTGCTTCCTCTCAGAATTCGGTGGCGGCCCTAATTACTGTCGAATCTGGGGAAGTGCCTATTCGTTTGCTGCTGTCCGAACATTCACGGATCATTCCCGTGCATTGGCAATGGGAAGTGCAGGAGGTGAGAGGCCAGGCCTATATTGTTCCTTTCCCCGAGTAAGGAGGAATTAGACCGCATGGTAGCTATTGAAACAGTTACGACAAAGAACAAAGAGGGTACACTTTTTGATCAAAGAGTATGTGGATGAAGTCAAGCCTATTAAAGTGCTGCAAAAGGTTTGGGTGACAGTCACAAATGTACCACGTCCACTCCGTTCATTCCTACAATTGTGGGCTGTTGGCACGATGATTGGTGCAACCCAAAAGGTGGATATGTATCACCTTCGCAGACAGGAGAGATCCGAATCTTGGTGGCTGTTTTTGATGTTAAAAAAATCCCACCTTTTGGTGATGTTTGCGTCAAGGGGAATCTTTTTCGTCTTTACTTCAAGCCTGATGAAGAAGAATCTCAGATTTTTCCTGATGATGATGATTTGCTGGGAAACGATGATAAGGATCTTGATGGTGATAGGGAGATGGAAGAAGCGGAGGATGATGATACTCCTCAACTTCCAGAGAAGGGTAGTTCCTCCTCAGCTGCTGGTGGCACTTTACCTTCGCATTTGAGTGGTGGGACCGCCAATAAAGAAGCTACCATGGATGGCGACACTTTCTTTGAAGAAGTAAGCAAATTTTTGGCAGAAAAGGAGATGGGACAGGAGATATGCAACTCTCCTTTCACCAAGGAAGGGCTGGCCATGTATAATGCTTTGCTAGCACCTCCAGTGAAACATCACCTGCTGTTGAGTAGTAATGTTGCTGAAGTTGATGGTACATCAGTTTGGATGGACTACCCGAAGGTTTTACTTGCCTCTCCGTGGTGGGTGGCCCACCTTTGCTGTCCTACACCCTGTCACCGGCTGCTCATGCTACTAGCGTTGATGTGGCTGACCTGGTAGATGTTGGCACTGATTGTCAGATAAAGCTTGCTGGTGGCGCCTTTGGTGTGCAGGAAGTGCAAGGGCGAGCTGACGTTGACGTGCTAAGCCCTGGGCTGGCTGTTGCAGATGCCAAGGAGCTGATTTCCACAACCGATCCTGATGGTGTTGATCAGGGGCTGCTACGGGTGGAGACAAGGAAAGGCAGGAGATACATGACTGGGTCACAGCTTCTGATGTCATGGAGCAGCAGGTGGATGTGGAGGTTTCTGAGGTTGCTCTGGCCATCGCGTTTGGTGTCGAAGAGAAGCAGAAGGTCGCGGCTGACTCGGGCGACTATGCCAGTTGTCGATTCAGTCGACAAGGTCACCTCTGTTGTTGCTGCAGGTTGCAGGCCGGGCAGCAGCCGACCGCGATCTCAATCAAGGCGGAGAGCAAGCCGGGCAGACATCGCCTTGGCCACCGACGAGCCGGTAGGCGAAGTTGTCCTCGCCGGGGGTCTCGCAACCCAGGCCGACCGTGGACTGCGGTGGCGAGGTGGTGGGCGCTGCTCTCAAGGGAGTGCCACCGCCACCCTTAACGGCTGCCGCGCCTCGCTGGGGTGGCGGTCGGTCGACGGACGGCCGCTCGGGCGGGCGGCTGTCGGTGCGTCGCGAAGCGTGACCTGTCGCCGTGGAGCCGACCGGCCACGAGGATCTCCTCCAACACTCGAGCCGCCTATGATGAAGACGGAGGCCTCTACCACACATCTTCGGCAGAGCCGAAGGAATGCTGAAAGGCGACGAGCACACCCTATGCAAGACTGAAAGGATGGCGATGAAAAAGAACCTTGAGACTTTAGGTAACTCTTTTGCTAGCTTTTCTCGATTCTACTATTTTATCAAAACTTGGTAGGGTAGGCATCGACCTTTCTTCTTCTCTAGGCGTTATTGCTATTAAAAATCTAGAGGTTGATAGATTGGTTCTCTCTCGCTAATTCAAAGAAATCAAAACCTAGAGTTAATAATTTTAATAGTGATGATGAAAAGGAAGAACGCCTGGATGCAGTTCTAGACCACATTTGTGGGAATTTATATGAGAACTCGCTAGCGTAAAAATGATCATATTATAGATCTTTCCCCTATCGGCGTAGGAAAAAATATAATAAGACTAAGTCTCCTAAAAAGCCAAAGACTCCCTCCAAAACAGTTTTAAAGTGAAAGGAGTTTTTCGGAATAGCGAGAGGTCTTGCCGACTTGGCTAAACACAGATTTCTGGGCTGAATTAGTTAAAGAGGAGCGTATAAATTTTATTGCCCTTTCGAGACCGGTCGTGACTCTTTCCCCGGATCATGTTCTCAAAACCTTTGTGGAGGGCGTGACTTTCTTTGGCATGCTATGGCTCCTCATGATAGATCCGGGGTATTTTATCGAGCCGACTTGTCAATTTTTGACATTGGAGCCATTGATGAAGGGGATTTCTATGTGAAATTCACTTTAAGATATAAAACAAATAACTTCAAATTTGTCCTTTATTCTATTTATTTATGGACCAGCACAACATCAAAATAAGAGTGCTTTTCTCGCAGTAGCTAGCTAATACGTGCTCCAAAGAAAGTCTCCCCTATCTTATTGGTGGGGATTTTAATATTATGCGAGTCCCGATGATAAAAGCTGCAGGGGATTTTGACCCTAAATGGCCGAATCTATTTAATGCGGTCATTGAAGCTCTTGATCTTAGAGAAATCACTATGTCGCTGCCAATATACTTGGGCGGGTCCAAGGGATAACCCAACTTTTGAAAAGCTCGATCGAGTCTTAGTTAGTACGGATTGGGAGCATCAATTCCCTCTAACCGTTGTGAGCCGAGAGATAGGAATATTTCCGACCATACTCCCCTGGTCATTAACACCGGTGCTTCTACACACCGCACAGAGTAGACCCTTCCAGATTTGAAAGGGGTGGTTATTAAGGGAAGGATTCTATGACATGGTTGCAAATGTTTGGCAATCAAAACCTCCGGATCAAACCCTTTAGGGCGATGGCAAGCTAAAATTCAAAAGCTAAGGCAATATCTTAGAGGGTGGGCTGCAAATACTGCAGGAACCTATAAGAAAGAGAAGAAGACCCTTTTAGACCTTTTACACGGGTTGGATAAAAAAGCTGAGACTGATTGTCTATCTGATCAAGAGATCAATCTCAAGCAGTATCTAAAGGGGCGTTTAGTTTCTCTATTGAGAGAAGAGGAACTAAAGTGGTATGAGAGAGCCAAAGTTAAATCCTTATTAGAGGAAGATGCAAACACCAGGTTTTTTCACTTAGTGGCTAATGGGAAACACCGAAAACAACAAATATTTAGACTTGAAAATGATCAAGGTGTTGTTATCGGTGAGGACGGTCTCAAAAGCCACATTACTAGTTATTATAAAAATATTTTTGGTTCACCGTGAGGAAACCGATATAAGCTTGATGGAAGATCAAATTATAGATATTCCACAAGTTACCCCGGAGGAGAATGATATCCTTATTGCCGACTTCACCGAATCTGAAGTGAGAGAGGCCATTTTCCGAATGGAGCATAATAAAGCTCCAGGGACGGATGGTTTCCCTGCGAAATTCTATCGTTTTTTTGGGAGGTGATTAAGAATGACCTTATGGCCATCTTCATCGAATTCCATAACGAGAGACTTGACCTTTTTAGTCTCAATTTTGGAATAATATCCCTAATCCCTAAAACCCAAAACGCTACTGCTATTCAGCAATATAGACCAATTTGTGCCCTTAATGTTAGTTTCAAAAATTTTCACAAAGGTGGGAACTAACAGTCTGAATAAAGTAGCTAATACTTGTGGTAAGTCCGACACGGAGCCGGCATTCATGCCGTAGGAATATTATGGAAGGAGTAGTTATTCTACACGAAACTATCCATGAATTACATACCAGGAAAAGGAATGGCATCATTCTCAAAATCGATTTTGAAAAAGCCTATGACAAGGTGAAATGGTCCTTCCTACAAAGAAACTTTACGCATGAAGGGGTTCTCACCTAAATGGTGTGGATGGGTACAAAACATGGTCACGGGAGGTAGTGTAGGGGTTAAAGTCAATGATGGTATAGGCCCCTATTTCCGCACCAAACGTGGCCTTAGACAAGGAAATCCTATGTCGCCTATCTTATTTAACATCGTTCTTTGATATGCTAGCTCTTCTCATTAATAGAGCAAAAGCGATGGACAAATAAGAGGGATTATCCCACACCTAATTGATGATGGTTTATCCATTTTACAATATGCCGATGATATCATTATCTTTCTAGACCATGACCCGAGCAAGCAAAAAATCTAAAACTCTTGCTCACGTCTTTGAACAATTATCCGGTTTAAAGATTAATTTCCACAAGAGTGAAATCTTCATTATGGTGCTGCTAAAGAGTTGGAACATTATTATACAACACTCTTTGGATGTAATACTGAGGGCATATCCTTTCGAGATATCTAGGTATCCCAATGCACCATAGACAACTCCTAAATTCTGAATGGAGAAAGGTGGAAGAACGCTTTGAACAAAAACTTTCTTGTTGGAAAGCTATATACCTATCCTATAGGGGGAGACTTGTTTTATTAAACTCTGTCCTAAGTAGTCTTGCAATGTTCATGATGTCCTTTTTCGAGGTCCCAAAAGGTGTCCTCAAAAATCTTGATAAATTCAGATCAAGATTCTTCTGGCAAGGGTCTACTGAAAAACATAAGTATAGACTCGCTAAGTGGGACATCCTATGTCGTCCTAAGGATCAAGGTGGTCTTGGAATTTTAGATTTATACCTACAAAACAAATGTTTATTGGCCAAATGGATTGTTAATCTTACAAACACCAATGGTACGTGGCAATCCTTGCTAAGGAATAAATATTTGAATTCTAAGACGCTAACCCAAGTGTCAGCCAAACCAACAGACTCTCATTTTTGGAGAGGCCTCATGCATATTAAAGATGAGGTTTTTGCTAAAGGCTGCTTCCTGATTAAAGATGGAACCAAAGACTAGGTTCCGGGAGGATACTTGGGTAGGTGATAAGCCCCTCAAACTTAGATATCCGAGCTTATATAATATAGCAAGGGATCGACATGCAACGGTTTTCGAAAGTTATATCCTCTAATCCTCCTAATATTTCATTTAGGAGATCTTTTGTGGATAATAGCCTTGCTGAGGTGGCTTAACCGGTAGCCCAGGTTTCTAATGTCGCTCGTGGATGGCAATGACTATTTTAAATGGCTTTTATCTAGGTGCAGAGTTTTCTCGGTCGATCTATGTATCTTTATGCTATTGATACAAATCCACCTTTTCAACATAAGAAAATGCGAAATGGAAAATACCTCTAAAAAATTAAAATTTTCCCTGTGGTTTATCCAAAGAGGTGTCGTTTTGACAAAAGACAACCTTGCTAGGAAAAATTGAAAAGGAGTCGAAAATGTGAGTGTTGTAATATGAATGAAACTATCCAACACCTTTTTTTGATTGCCCTTTTGCAAAGACGATTTGGAGGTTTATTTTCTATGCTACTAACCTTACCCAACCCGTTTCGAGTTAACCATATGTTTGGTACTTGGCTTAATAATCAACATAAACAATCTAAGCCGTTGATTTGGGTTGGTGTAGCTGCCTTATTTTGGGCCATCCGAGATGTCGCAATGACACGATTTTTAAAAAATGAAATCTAACTCTATTATGCGGGTTATCTTCGGGGGAGCTTATTGGTTGCGCTTCTAGTCCAAATTGCAGCATGATGAGCAAGCAAAGGACGCCCTTGTTGCATTGAGCAAGCAATTGGAGATGGTTACCTTAGAGATTTCCAATAGGGGGTGGAAGCATCTTTTCCGTTTGCTTTAGTTCCTATGTCTATGTTTCAGACACTCGGCTTGCGATTGCTTTTTCAATTTCCCAAACTCTGTAATAATTGGCTGTGTACGTCTCGGATGTAGAGGCCAGATTGTATTATCCATTATCTAAAAAAAAAATGACTATGTGACGTTGGAATTAAGGGAAGGGGGAGAGAGAGAGAGAGAGAGAGAGAGAATAGCTTCTTATACAAGAAACTATGTCTATACGGGATCAAGATATGAAGAGATGATGTGATAGGCAAATGATACGATAGAGAAGGCATATGATTGGACAAAAGTTTATTTTGAAGAAACCGTCTATTGAGAATATGGTTTTCTATGTGTAGTGTCTATATGATTTGGCAAGTGTAGAAATTACAATCTGTATCCTATAATTAAGTCAAACTTCTCAAACTTCAATCAAGCTTATAGTTAGAAAAATATGCTAACATTACAACATACTAATTCAAATAGATAAAATATCAAAACATGTTTCATGATGGATATAGTGAAAACCAATTTGCCATTGTAGACGATGTCAATACATTTTTTATAGATTCAACCAAACCTACAAAAGTTAGATGAAAATACCTTATCGGTTAGTAGGTGAGCACAAGCATGCAGGTTGCCACATGCATGTATGATGTATCTAGCTTAATCATGTGAGAGAATCAAATATTTTTGAGTGCGTGGAGCCTATAGAATTTATTAATATTATTTTGATGTGCCCGGACCCATTTCTTTTATCTCAACAAACAAAAAAAGAAATGGAAAAAAAGACATGTTTTGTGGATGAGAAAACTCTGAAATTTCAACTCGCTTGATATCGCGATCAAAGTACACACTTTCTCACATCATTTGGCGTGTCACGAAAAAAAATATTTTACTTTCAGATCTGGTCCTTTTTCTAGCTCCAATGGACGGCGATTGCTTCGAGTGTCGGAAATATGATTTATTTTGTTAAAAGATAAGCCGTATCATCCATTGAATAAACCTCTGACCTTTTAGTTAAGGCATCCAAATTGACCACCAAAATTAGCATACTTAGTCGTAACCCTCGTTATTCTAACTCTAGTGTACCGACATAGTTTTACAAGTTGTGAAAATGAAAAGATCGTATCCAGATACGTACGTTGTCTAGAAAAAGAAAAATAGAAAAATTAAAATAAAGTGTAGCTCACGGCAAAAATTGAACCTGCACCATCTTAGTTCTGGGATAAAAAAATAAACTGTAAGAATAAAAGCTAATTGAACCTGTACCCTTTTTAGTTTATAGGGATAAAAAAATTAGGAAACGTCGAAATTATATGATTGTGAGAATCGAACTACAGTTCCAAAAAAATAATTAAATAGCACGCACATAGTTTAGGAGGCAAGGAAACGTACCAATGGACCACAGATTTCTTTTTTATTCTTTTATCTATATATAACAGCAAATTATTTTTATAAATAAATTATCAATAAGTGAGTAACAAAGTATCAGATGAATTCTTTGCGACCCACAGGGTATGCCGTGGCCCACCTGGCACACCACATGGGCAGGGGCGAAGCTACGTGTTAGGTCGTGGGTGCTCAGGCACCTACAAAAATTCAAAAACTCACTTTAGAAACACATTTTCACCATGATTGCCGATTAAATTTTCACACTTATAGGAGCTCCTCTAATTTGTTCTAGCTTCATCATTGCACATGGGTCCATCCTTGACTTCTTATCTAGTAGGCTCGAATCAAACGAGGTATAAACATCTTCTAAAGCTAGAATCACTAGAGAAACCAAGGCATATACGCCGTTTAAATCCGAGATCTACAACGTATAATGCAAATGGCCGGGTCCACACGTCATGTAGTATACTCCCTCCATATTGGAAAAGGAAGACGTTTTGGAAAAGGTTTGGGTCAAACATTGGGAACATAAATCATGAATAACTTTTAAGTCGTTGAGTTTAGAAATGTGAAAATCATATCAATAGATTTGTCTTGAAAAATATTTTCATAAAAGTATACATATATAATTTTTTAATAAATATTTTTATAGAAAAGAGAAGTCAAAGTTGCGCTTTGGAGACCGTATCGCTATCCTAAACGTCTTTCTTTTCAAGTATGGAGGGAGTATACGCAATTTTAAGTTTGTGCCGACACAAGATAATTAAGTAGTATTTGCTAGTGTCACAAATAGGGTAGGCGCTATGGCAACGATATGGTCGTTGGGACGCCCTGTCCAAAATGAACGTGGCGCCCCATCAATGGGCTCCAGTGGTGTGGATAAGAAGTTAAGAAGCTTCCAATCCAATTTGTTTATTTGGAGAAACTTAGGGGCATCACACGGGATCTGTATGCATGTAATTTCACAGAAAGAGAACATTTGTAAATGTTGACACAAACCAACCTCAACAAACATAAAAGGTAATTAATAAGCTACTCGTATCACATCGTTTTTAAGTATCCAACTTCAACATACATAAAAGGTGGTACTCCTACGTTCCAAATTATAATTCGTTTGACTCTTTTTAGTTCAAGTTTGACAACTCGTCTTATTCAAAAAATTAGGATAAAAAAGTCAAACAAACTATAATTTGAACGGTTAGTAATTGATAAGCAACAAAGTTTAGAGTGGTTCACATAGTAAAACAACCCTAAAATGCGCATCAATTTTTGCAGCTAGAAGGAAGGAATATGTGAGGTTGGTGTATACATGCATGCATGCCATATATAATATATATCCATCCACTTTTTTATCCTATTCACATGCTATGTTACGTTTTGATTGTTTCATAAACTCTCGCTCCACAAACTCAACTGTGGAGTAGCTCTCTAAAAAACGGGAGCTTGTGGAGCACCTCTTTAGTTGCTCTTACAGCTCTAACCTTTTTCCTCAAATAGAGGGCGCAGAGCTGAAACCGTTTAGCTAAAAAACGCGGAGTAGAGCTGAAAAATGGAGCGGGAGGAGTCCCAAACACCGTCATGCTAATCCCACTGGCCACTATGTAACGGTGTGTGGAATCGCCTATAAAACGCCCCCAAGCAATCCATCCATTCGTCACACACGCACAAGTTGTTTCCAAGCCAAGTGTACTAGCAAGCTACTCCCGGTTCAAAGAAATACCACACTAGCAACCCAGCCTAGCTCGGGCGCCAGCCCATGTCGGAGGAGAAGCACCACCACTTCTTCCACCACAAGAAGGGACGTGGAGGAGCAGCCCACCGGGCGAAAGTACGGCTACTCGAGATCGTGGCACCGAGGTGGTGACCACCGGCGAGGACGAGAGTATGACAAGTACAAGAAGGAGGAGAAGGAGCACAAGCACAAGCAGCACCTCGGCGAGGCTGGCGCCATCGCTGCCGGCGCCTTCGCACTCGTACGTACTCCTGTATATATATATAACTATATATCTCGCTCGTCGTCTTCGTCTACGCAGATCGAGCTGCCATCGATGCTTCTATTTGTGCTTCGTGCTGACCTTCCATGAATTCTTTTCTTCCCTTCCGTATAGTACGAGAAGCACGAGGCGAAGAAGGACCCCGAGCACGCCGCGACAGCACAAGATCACGGAGGAGGTGGCGGCTGCGGGCCGCCGGGGAGCCGGCGCTACGCCTTCCACGAGCACCACAAGAAGAAGAAGGACCACAAGGACGCCGAGGAAGCCACCGGCGAGAAGAAGCACCACCACCTCTTCGGTGACCATACCATACCGCCGGGCCATCCCGCCTCGCTCCGGGCCTCACAAGACCACGACCACCACCCACACCCGCTTTAGTTCTCGGGTGCATGAGTGTTAATTTGACGGTTCACGCGATAATAAGTCCCTTTCCGGACCTTGCTAATAAGTTGTTTGCTTGTGTGAGTGAGACTGAGAAAGAGGTGGTGGGGTGTCGCCGGCCTTGAGTTGAGAGGTGTTCTTGTACTTGCTTCATTTTTCTCTCGTGTATAATTGTGTTGAATAAGTGGGAGCCATATGATGATAATGTGTGTCTCCATAGTTGAATGCTTGTACTATATTTGAGTATGCCATCGCTACTACGGATATCTTTTTTGCATGGTGGGCAAAAAAATTTTGCGTGGCGGGCAAACTAGCCTCATCACGCAACTATGGTCACGGTAAATGCGTACATGTTGGCGGGTAGTTATTGTCAACTTTTTACTATGAAATAATAGAACATATGAGGACAAGAACAAATAAAGATAGGGTTTATACTAATGATTTCCACAAGTTTTGTATACACTCGGTTTTACGAGATGAACTCCGGAAAACCCCGGAAAATCAGAGAGAAAAGAGGAGAAATCAAGACACCAAAGAAAAGGACCAAATCTGGGCGATTAGAGTAAATTCCGTGGGTCTATATGTGAAGAGAAGACACCTCGCCAAAGCCGGGGCCCACACCCTTCTAGGTGGGGCCGGGCGGCACGGGGTGCCGCGGCACCCCGGTGGAGCCACATGTCCTCGCTTCTAGAAGCTTCCTACAACCGACCTATGGAGTTGATCTAGTCCGTCCAATCAAGTCGGTTTGATCCAAGGGCCGAGATTCATCCTATGGGGCTATAAAAGAAGGGGCGGGCTACCCCTAAAACCCTAATTCAGATCGAAGATCGAAACCCGAGTTCCGAGAGATCAAGTCCAGAGCCATAAACCCTAGTTCCTGGAATAGTTCTAGATCTAGAGAGATTAGCTACTAGCAATAGATTAGAAGGAGTTCCAAGCATTAGAAGGCTTGAGCTTGGATTCTCGTCAAGGTGTTCATAGGTACATTGTTATACTCTTTGATATATTTATATCTTTGGTATATTCATTACTCATTGATCATCTATGATATTGTTCTTTATCTTTATTATATTATCATTTGCTTTGTTAATTGTTTGCTTTAATATGTCTAGTAGAGTTATTTATTTACTATGGATTACAAAGCTTAGGATTGTATAGCCCTCATATTGTAACGTGCAAGATAGATGTTATAACTTATGTAAGCGTGGTGCTTATATATGTTGTATCTGCAAATGCCCCCTATATGACGAGGTTTGGGGTAGTTCGTAGAGGTGACAGCTCTATTGAGTCTTCTATAGTCCTCCCTCTCCATATAGTTAATCGGTAGATCGTGTGTCGCGAAGAAGGTGAAGATCTCATTATTGAATCCTTCCTAGTTGATGATCCTTAAGTTTGTTATGAAGTAATAAGTAGTAGCTATGATAACTAGATGTTTGCACTATTAGAGTTTAGCAATAACATGTGATGATAGTTACACATAAGTTTTCCTTATATTGCCCTATGTGAGTCCTTAGACTAGAATATTACTCGTTGAATCTTTATCATTTCATGATGGCTTGATCCCCTCGTATTTATCATTTATCTTATTGAGCATTTATCATATATATCTTTTATCATATTTATTATTATTTCATGTGACATTAACCCCCTGTTGATGAGTAGAAGCTTTATCATTATTGGTTATAGACGTTCCATATATAAGGACTTTATTAGTATTAGCATTAAGTAGATTAACTGCCTTCCTAGTGGTACGACATCCCTTTTCACCCTTAAAATGCTACAATGGTATAGATTATTCACCTCCGCTGCGAGTCTTATTTTCTATTCTTTATCTTATTCTATTCCCCGCCTAGTCATATCATTTTATGCCATGTTATGCTTTCTAGTTGCATAAGATAGGAATGAGCAACCTTCTTTACTAGAGGCATAGGTTATTCTTTGACTAGTGTATAAGTGGTTTTATGATTGTTATAATACCAAAGACTTGTTTGGGGTCATTGCTTTTATAGCCAGCGTCGCCTAGTTTTAGCGGAGTAATTTTCAACGGCGTTGCTTTTGCTATGCTAGTGTGTTCGCCTAGTTTCATTCAAGTACAAACATTCTTGGCGCCGTAGTATTTGAAGTGCTAGAGAGCTATATTAGTGATGTCGTTAAGCGGTGTCAACAAGACACCATGGTGGCGGGCGTGGTTTGCCTACCACGGTTAATCGGCCAAAAAATAAAAAAGGACAAAGCCAAACCTAGACCCGGTCGGGTGCCTAGATCTGGCCTTTGGCGCCGGCACCGTGTCCCGTCCCCGCCGTTGAGTTGCTCCCGCCCGGATCCACCGCCCGGTGAGGTGCTCCCGCCCGGATCCGCCAGGTGGTGAGGTGCTCCCCGCCGGGATCTCGCTGCCGATGAGCTGCTCCCCCCCGGATCCGCCGCCGATGAAACGCCCCGCCGGATCCGGGGCTAAGTAGGCTAAGAAGACTTCACATAGCTTGTGTCCCAAAAGTGATTGGGTTTGAAGGTTTCACTATGAAATTGTGAAACTGGAGTTGAACCTTAGAACTTTTACGTGTTGTGTAAATATCATGTTAAAATTAAAGGGCCGATTTTAATATTGGAAGTATGATTTTGAGTTTCGGATGTGTGGAAAAGTCATGTTAAAAGGATCGATTTTACTATTGCAAGTATGAATTTGGGTTTTGGATGTTCATGGTTGAAATAGAAGTCCTAGTCAATTTCGACCGGGAGACATATTATGGGTAATCAACAATAATTCAACATATATAGTATGTTACCCAAGGAATGGTGATCAATTCACTACAAGAAATCTGTCTTTTTATGACAAATTCCCTCGTAACGGGGCCTATTTTTGTCATATAATGTAACATAATACGACACAAAAATTTTGTGTCGTCATAAAATTATGACCCTGTGAAAATTTATGACGACATCAATTGTTGTGTCATAGAAAGCTACCAAATTTCGTCACAAATTGCCATTCGGTAGGAACCAGCTGACGGAAGTGAATTTATGACGACACATACAATTTTTATGTGACGACAATAGACCGTCACTGAATGTTTTATCAAATATGACGACCCCAGTGTCATAAAAATACCCTAGTACGAGTTGGACCATTGACCCAGGTGAAAGGTCCCTGTTCGCTGTTGCCTGCTCGCGAGCTGTGCCTGCGCTGCCGTGCTGCCTCGCTGGATTGGGCCGGCGCTGGCCGGCCTGCTGCCTGCAATGCATGCGCCGGGCTGGTGCCGCAACGGGCCGCCGCTCTGCGCTGCTGGCCTGCTGCGCTGCCAGGCCGCCGCTGGCCTTTGCTGCTGCTTGCTGCACTGCTGAGCCTCGCGTGCTGCTTGGCCCGCTTGCTGCTGCTGCTGCTAGCTTGGCAGGCCGCCGCTGCCGCTGGGCTGCTGGCCGGGCGAGTGCTGAGCGCTGCTAGCTGCTGCCGCTGCTTGCTTTGGGCCAAGTGCTGCCTTGCTAGCTAGCTTTGCTAAGATAAGTTCTAATATTTTGAAATTCAAAATTCAAACGGACCAAACAAAGTCACATAGAAAGATGGACAAGCTAAAATGATAGAGTCTGATTTTAGAAAATGTTAGGAAAAAAAAGTATCGCATTCGAGTTAGTATGTGAGAGAAAGACTATGTACACGTTTTAACCAGAGATTAAAAAGAGAAATCACTTGTTCATCACTTGGTCAAACCTCGTCATACGGAACACTAAATGACCTCGGATTAAAAACTTTTGAATACAAAGATGTTAGAAATCATCAAGATCTATAGGGCGTGTTTGGCGGGGGCTCCAAACAGCTCCGGATCCAAAAACCAGCTCCGCTCCAAGTTTTTTAGCCAAACACCTCAACTCCGAAACTCGGATCCGTAAAAACTTGGATCTAGCTCCAAACTCCACCAAATCCACGGAGTAGCTGAAGGGGTACTCCGCAAAAACGCTGGTTTCAGAACAACTTCGTGGAGTTGTGGGGAAATTACCCACCTTTGCCATCGATTACACAACATACCGGTTCGACTTCTTTCTTTTTCCTCCTGGGCGAACAGAGATCGAACAGTTTCCGTCGCGACTCTTCCTTCCCCATCTCGCGCCGCCTCTCCTTCCCGCATCGCCCGCCTCCATGCTGTGAAGATCGCCGGCGAGTCGACGGATGAGTCGACCGCCGCCTCACCCCCCCTCCTCCCCCGGTTCGTCGCCGCGCCGAGTTGGGCTTCCCGTCCTCCTTCGAAACCTAGGCAGCCGGGGGCCTGGGCACCTTCGACCCGGGCGGCCGGGGCATTTCGTCGGGCACCTCGACCTTGGAGCGCCGTTCGATGCAGCGGCGGGCTGGCCCCCAATGGCCTGGCGCTGGCGCTGGCTGGCCCCATGGCCATGGCGCTGCCGGCGCCTTCCTTTGGGCAAGGCAGTGGCCTGGGCGCTGCTGGGCTAGCCGCCATGGCAGCGGACATGGAGGACATGGATTGGCCGGTGGTGGCTTTGAATCGAACCCGTCCTTAGGCGTCGTTCTTGGCGTCCCAGGCATCAGCTGCGTCCAGTGCACAACCTAGGCGTCGTGCTCCGTCGACCAATAAGAAGGCAAGGGATGATGAGGTATAAATGGTTCAGCGTATAGTTGTATTATCTTCCCTGATTGAATTTTCCCAAGCAAATGTTTGTCATGTGCCTACTGTCCCTGATTGAATTTTCCCATACAAATGCTTGTCATGTGCATACTGTACTGAAATGTTATGCTTTTGTTTTATGCAACCATCCTGAACTTCGTTCAACAAAGCTTGCTTCTAAAGAAATTTGTTATGTCATAGCACTGAACTGTCAGACATCAAGAAGAGTGTAGGGAAACACAGCTGTTACTATTTTCAATAATCGAGCTGCTGAAATTATTTTCCCATACAAACACAGCTGTTACTATTTTCAATAGAGTGCCCATGTTAACTAGAGTGCCCATGTTAACTGAGAAAATTTAGACTAGTCATATAATAGTAACAAGTCTATGCATATTTCCTAGCATGATTAGACCAAATAATTTTAGAACTTCTTTGAAAGTCTGGTTCGCAATTAGGAAGGACTGATAATTATTTTTGTGTGGAATCATGCATAGGGAGATAATATTCATTGGAATGATCAGCATACCGCTCTTGTTTGTTCGTTGTTTGCCGAACAAGTTAGAAAAGGAAATAGACCAAACACACACTTGAATAATGTTGGCTATAACGAAGTGAATGAGAGGTTTTTCCAATGTACCGGTATCATGTTGAAAAAAAGTCAGCTCAAGAACAAATGGGACAAGTTGAAGGTTGAGTTGAGTATTTGGAGAAAATTGATGAGGAAACAAACTGGAACCGGTTGGAATTGGGACAAGGGAACTATCAACATGGATGCCGAGTGGTGGAAAAAAATCAAATCTGTGAGCATCTATTTTGTCATGCCTAGTGCTTTCATTTTTACTTTTTCATATACCGGAAATGCTTACTTTAGTCTAAATATGTAGGAGATACCTGGTGTCGGAAAATTTAAGAATAGGCCTCTCCAAAATGAAGATGATATGAAGGTGATGTTTGGGAGCATCTTAAATGAAGAGACTGATCATTGGAATCCTATGTCTTCCAACCCGATCATTCCACCTAATGAAGATGCCCCCCATCATATTGATTTGGAAAACGGTGAAGAGAATGGGGAGGAGAATGGTGAAGATATGGGTGGGAATAATGATTGGAACAACGGTGATGAGGTTGAAGATCTCTCCTGCACCTGCACCTGGCAAAGCTAAGAGAAAGGCTCAAATTATTCTTGAAAAACCTAACAAGAAACCCAAGACTAGCACCGGCCTTGTTATACAAGAACATATTTCAAAGATATCAGAGAGTGCTCAGGCGTTTGTGTCTTCTAAGCAAGCAGGGATTAGTATTGACGAAGTCATGGGGCATGTCATTGCATGTGGGGCTGACCTAGGGAGTGATGAGCACACTATGTGGCAACTGAGTTATTTGTGAAGAAAGAACAAAGGAAATGTTTATGACTATGCCCACCAAGGAGGCTAGGTTCAATTGGCTAAGGAGGAAGTATGACATGATGTTTACAAAGTGATGAGTCTAGTGTTATTTTTATTTATATCTATGTCATGAGACATATTTATTTATGTGTGTGTGCTACAGTGTGCACTTATTTATCCATGTATGGAGACATATTTATTTATGTGTGTGTGCTACAGTGTGCACTTATTTATCCATGTATGGAGATTATTTATTTATGTGTCGTGTGATCCGACTATTTATCCATGTATGGAGATTATTTATTTATGTTTCAAGTGATCAGATTATTTATTTTTGTGTCATGTGATCAGATTATCTATTTATGTTTCAAGTAGACATATTATTTATCTATAAATTCTTGCAGATATCTAGCGATGATTCTGATGATGAGATCGAGGAATTTTTCAAAATGGTCTTAGGAGGTGCTATGATGGGACAAATATATGTTGACATGTTTCTTACTAAAAACCCTACAAGGACGTCTACAACTAGTGGAATGGGTTTTATGTTGGAGCTTTTCAATACTCCAGGAGAATGCCACGAACAACTGCGCATGAGCACAGAAATTTTCTTTGACCTCCATGGGTTATTGGTTCGAAGGTATGGATTGGAACCATCACTACACATGTCAACTGTAGAGAGTCTAGGCATATTATTATACATTTGTGCGGGGAATGAGTCGAATAGAAAAGGTCAAAATAGATTCAAGCACTCCGGTGAAACTATTAGTAGAAAATTTGAAGACGTTCTGTTCTGTTTGATGGACATGGCAGAGGATTTCATTAGGCCAAAAGATCCAAATTTTCATAAGATCCATCGGAGGATAAGGGATGACAAGCGGCGTATCCATATTTTAAAGATTGCATTGGAGCACTTGATGGCACACATATTAGTGTTACACTTCCACCGGATGAGCAAGTGAGGTACATTGGGAAGTCAGGGTACCCACCCAAAATGTGTTAGCAGTTTGTGATTTCGACATGCGATTCACATATGTGTCGGCGGGCCAACCGGGATCCATGCACGACACAAGTGTGTTATACAATGCATTAAGTGTGGACAAGAAAATCTTTCCACATCCTCCAAAAGGTAAAAAAATAGTCAATAATTAATTTACTTTCATTTACCATCATAGTATGTTAATTTGTTTTTGTTTATATCTTTTGTAGATAAGTACTATGTTGTCGATGCGGGGTATCCTAATCGCCCAGGTTATCTAGCCCCATATAAAGGTGAGAGGTATCATATGCCTGAGTGGCATAGAGGTATGGAACCTAGAACCCCGAAGGAAAAGTTCAATCGCAAACATTCATCTATTCGCAATGTGATTGAGAGATCTTTTGGATTATTGAAAATGAAGTGGCCAATCCTATACAGGATGGGGAAATACCCCATGTGGAAGCAAAAATGATAGTTGTTGCTTGTATGGTCCTCCACAATTTTATTCGTGAGCATAACAGTGAGGATGCAGACTTTGCTCGGTTTGATCGTGATCCTAATTTTGTAGCGACAATACCAGATCGGTACAAACGATTTGCCGTTCCAGCAAATGCATCAGATACTTCAACTCCGGAAGCCAATGCGACTTGTATGGATAGGTTTCGGGATGAACTTGCCACAGCCCTCGCTCTTGGTTGGAACTAGCATGAAGTGTGCTTTTATATTTCTTAGCTGTTGAACAATTCATGTGTGATCATGGTGTGATGAACTAAGGTATTAATTAGTTCTTATTTTATAGCATCTTTGTCTTGATCAAATACAAGGCTTGTTCGTTTGAGAATTGAAAAAAAAAATCAACGCCAAGCAACATCACCAACGCCATGCACCTGCAGTACGTGTTTGTGTTACGCAAAAAAAAAAAACAAATCGGACAACATGCAGCAGCCACTACCACGGTACGTGCCAGGGAAAAAAACATCAAAAAACCCCCAAGGGCAAAAGAGGGCAATCCAATCAAATCCATTGTTTCCGGAGCTGGAGCGGTCATTTACGCCAAACACATTTCTTCAGCTCCAGATTGACAGCCCCAGCTCCACGGTGGAGCTGCTGCTGTGGTGGTGGAGCAGCAGCTCCAGAGCAGGTTTGGCGGAGCTGGAGCCCGCCAAACACGCCCATAATCTTTATATAGGTCATTTTTCATTTTGAGAAAGTGTTAGTAAACGCTAGTCACAAAATCACGAATCTCACATAGAGTTCATGAAACTACGGGAGACACTTGTGGATTTTGAGCTAAACTTTCCAAACACTTTCTCAAATGTAAAAATGACCTAAATAAAGTTTGTAGATCTTGATGAGTTATGAATTTTTGGTATTCATGACTTTTCAATTCGAGACCGTCTAGGGCTTCGAAAACTGGTCGAGAGCTGTAAAATTTAAAAATACGAAATTCGAGACGTCCAAACTTTTTCAAATTAAAAGTTGACCAAAATACCAAATGTAGATCTTGATGAGTTTGACAAACTTGGTATTCATGACTTTTCGATTTGAAACCATCTAGAGATTCAAATACATACGCGAAGGTGTCGTTTTTTTAAAAATTCAAGATTTAACTTGGTCAAACCTCGTCATATGGAACACTAAATTACCTCGGATTAAAAACTTTTAAATACAAAGGTGTTAGAACTCATCAATATCTACAATCTTTATATAGGTCATTTTTCCTTTTGAGAAAGTGTTAGTAAACACTAGTCACAAAACCATGGATCTCACATAGAGTTTATGAAACTACGTGAGAGACTTGTCCATTTAGAACTACACTTTCCTAACACTTTCTCAAATACAAAAATAACCTAAATAACAATTGTAGATCTTGATGAGTTATGAATTTTGGGTATTCATGACTTTTCAATTTGAGACCGTCTAGGGCTTCAAAACTCGTTCGGAGCTATAAAATTTAAAAAATACGAAATTCGAGACGTCCAAAATTTGTCGAATGAAAATTTCACCAAAATACCAAATGTAGATCTCGATGAGTTCTACAATTTTTCTGCTTATGACTTTTGCATTTGAAACCATAAAATTGGCCTAAAACCAAATTCGAAATTCTCATAAATTGAAATTAAAAATAACACATATATTAGTAGGCCTAAACCCCGAAATCAGCCCGTTAAGGTACCCTGGCCCATAAATTTCTGGCCACCGATTCTTGATCGAACGGCTATCGATAGGCCAAGCAAGTATAAAAGAGGGTCCAAACCCTAACCCTCGTCCACTCTCCTCTTGTTCCCGTCGCCAGCCGCTCCCTTCTCCTCCCGTCGCCCCTCCGGTTCGGTGGCGAGCCCCTCCCCCCCACGCCCGCGCCCTCCTCCCCGCACCGCATCGCGGCCGCGTGGACTATCGGCAACGGCGGCATGACGGCGGCGCCCGGCTGCGCGTCGGGGCACAACCCTGAGCGTGTGCCTCGCGGGCTCCCCGCGTTCGCCCCCCCCTCCTCGGCCGGCGCGACGGCAGCGGGGCGGCGATCGAGCTACCTCACGCGCGCCGCGTCAGGGCGTGTTCATGCACAGGCCGCCCCCATGCTTCTCCACGCCTCACCATCCCAGAGAAGGCCACCGTGCCCCGCTCCCAGCGATGGAGATTGGTGGCGATGTCCTGAGCCGCAGCGGGTAGGGCTATGGGGCGGCGGCAAACTGGGTTTGGAGCAGAAAGCAGCTTCGGCTTGATCCGTCATCCGCAGCCTGCAGTACCCCTCGTCTGTGCTCCCAAGTTCCCGATTTCCCCTGCCTCCCTCGATCTCTATGTCCTTTCCCACTCATGGATGGATCTGACCTCATGCTCCCTCTTTCTCACAGGCGTCCGGGTGCTCAAGAGCTGGCCGTTCTCCTCAGCTGCAGTGGCAGCTCGTGAGGTCCATCTCCACGCCGTGGGTGCTCAAGAGCTGGCCGTTCTCCCAGCTGCAGCTGCAGTTGGCAAATTTTGTGTAGTGTTTCGGGCGGATTTGCATCTATTCCGGCCATGTTAATCCAAGTTGATTTACTATTCCTTCCCGTCCCCTGCCTCTCAGTTTGCATGCTATGCTAGCAGATGCCATGATTTACTCAAATATAGTAATCTGCCTTGTAGGATACTAGAAGCACAATACTTGAACTGCAAGCTTATGAAGATAACAGAGTAGTGTATAGATTTGTATTAGCAGCTTGACTGTGTGCTTTGTTACCTTGTACTAGATATGATTTGGTTCTCTCTGAACAAAGCAATACCGATGAGCATCTCTGTACTAAGTTTGTGATTAAACTTTACCTATGAGCATCTCTGCATCTCTGAACTTTTGATTTATGTTCAGGATTAAAAAAAAAATCATGATGCAAAAAATGCAGAAGTCCATCTTATTATGGCAGTGATTTCTGTTGCCATTGCTCATACTGGCAACATTCATACTTGATTTGATTTATGTGAGTTGATCTGCTGTGTATGCAGAACAAGCCTGTACTGCATAGTTGGAAAAATATTTAACAATTTAGAAAAGGTGTGATTTCTGTAGGTCTTGTCGTCGCTTCCTTCATTTGTACAATTATACTACAAAAGATATTATCATCCTTTACAATTGGTTGTTGGATAACCTGCTTAATAACTTGCGCTCTAGTGTAGTGATCAGAGTCCATGTAGTTTAAAATGAAATGTTTTAAAAATCTGAGTCCATGCGCTCTAGTGTAGTGATCAGAGTCCATGCCCGTAGACCACTTCTGGACTGCCATAACAATGTTAAAAATGAAATGTTTTAAAATCTGATCGATGACCTTTTACCCAATATAGATTTGTTCTTTTTTAGCATCAATGGTCTGGATAAGCTCATGACGTTTCTATTTGTTTCTATGGTAGCAGTTTTGCAGTAGCAGCAGTAGCAGTTGCAGCTCGGTTTGTAGGTGAACAGCAACAAGCATCTAACAACTGCTTTTAGACTTGCGCTTGACAAGTTGGACCTCTGGTGCTTGCTTATGTTGGCTGGTAAGTAGCAGCTCTAGCTCTGTTTACAAGGTCACGAAGGCTACCTTTGATGTTTCAGGTATCTGTTAATTCATTCTACTTAGAGATTTTTAGACTTTAGACCAAGTCAGTTGGTTTAGATGGCATTGGTTGCTACTCTATCCAACATCAATTTAGTTGACACCGGCAACCCATCTAGAGTTTTAAATTTGATCATGGTTGAGAACTCGGTTCAGAGCTCAGCTTTGGAAAGAAAACAAGTGTATTTCAGCCTTAGTTGTACGCTGCCATTCATGTTGCCATTCTCAACCTGAAATAGAATGATCAAAAATAAACAAAACAAAGGGTGAAGCCATTATGAGTAGAAGATTATTGGTTGTTTGAACTAATTCCATGCGTATGAAGGTATACTAGTACTTCCTAAGTTTGAAATCTTCCCGACAACGGCGCCAAAAAATGCTTGTTGACACTGCTAACGACATCACTAATATAGCTATGGCGCACTCACTATAAAAGCAATGACCCCAAAAAAGTGCTGGTATTATGGAAAATTACTTTGCCACTAATAAACTAGTCAAAGGGTAACCTATACTTCTAGTAAAGATAGGTTGTCAGTCCATCTTATGTAACTAGAAAGTATAACATGGCATAGAATAATACGACTAGGCAGAAAATAAAGGAATATAGAGAATATAGAACAGGCTCTGCAAGTGGACAGAATAATAAATACCATTGTAGCATTTTACCTAGAGTAAAGACCACGTTGTCATTTATTGTTCTACCACTGGGAAGATATCTACAAACTGCTAATGCGTAGCACTAATAATATCCTTATATATGGATTAGCTATGAACCAATAATGATAATGCTTCTACTCAATAACAGGGTTAATGTCACAATAAAGATATGATAAATAATATAAAGATATATATAATGAATGATAATGATAATAATAAATGCAGGGATCAAGCCACATAAAGTATAAGATAACAATTCAACAGAGTATTCTAGTCTAAGGACTCACATGGGGTAATATAAGGACTAATGAGTAACTATCATCACATGCTATTACTAAACTCTAATTAGTGCAAACATCTAGCTATCATGGTTAGCATTACTACTTCATACCATACCCAAGGGCCATCAACTAGGAAGGATTCAATAATGAGATCTTCACCTTCTTCGCGACACTCGACCTACCATTCACTATACAAGGAGGGAGGATTACAGAGGACTCAATAGGGCTGTAACCCCTACGATCTACCCCACGACTCAGCATATAGCGGGCATTTGCAGATATAACATATATAAGCACCACGCTTACATAAGTTATAACACCTATCTTGCATGTTACAAGATGAGGGCTATAGAATCCTAAGCATGAAATCCATAATAAATATCTAACTCTACTAGACATATCAAAGCAAGCAATAAACAATGTAATAGATAATATAAATAAGATAAAGAACAATGTCATAGATAAACTTGAGTAAATATAAATGTACCTATAGAACACCTTGACAGAATCTGAAGTTCAAGTCTTCCTAGACTTGGATCTCCTTCTAATCTACTACTATGTAGCTAATCTCTCTAGAACTAGAACTACTCTGAAGAATTAGGGTTTATGGCTCTGGACTTGATCTCTGGAACTCAGATCAACTTGTTTGATAAAAAATAGTCATGTGTGACAAAAATCGAAGTTATATTGGTCCGGAGATATATTTGCTCAACAAGTAAAATACATTTATTTTATCACGGCCGAGCCTGGCATGAGAGCCCTATATATACCTTCCCATGTTGTCACGTGGTGGGCTCAAGAGAATATAAGACGGAAAGATGAAGTTGTGTATTTAATAAACAATCTTGGCTGAACACGGCTGGCCCATAATCTCGGAGATACGAACTCTCACGTATGAAGGTATATCCGGCTGGATTCAAGTTGCAACGTGTACGAGAGATTGATCGGAGCAAGATTCGTGCATTGATCTGATCTAAACACGTTTGCTTGGCGGAGGGTCAAACGTCCTGCCTTGCCCCCTATATAAACAAGCACCCTGGCCATATGAGAAAGGGACGCATATACAAGCCAGCGCCCTGCGTCTCGTATCAAGAATATATAGAGGCAGCACCCTCGCCATGAAAGCTGCTCCATGATCTGCTGGTTGTTGCACCCCTACCCGACGCCAAGGCCCTGCTGCTCTCAACTCGCCGAGAAGCCGCACGCATAGGCATCGACTCCTGTGTTCATTTGGCCGATCGATCGGCCGCCTACATGGAGATACGCATATACACCTTCACTACGTCGGCTGTCACGTTTCCTGGTGAGCAATCAATCATCTCTTGATCTATATGTGAAGAAGACCAGTAATTTGACGACATCAGAACCCTCGCCGCGCGAGGACGTCGTCAAGTTACTGATGAGAAGCAAAGCCGAAGCAAGCAAATATAAGGCCTCCGTTCTCGGGCATACCATACGCAAGTACGGCCGCTGCCAAGTTCTTTCCGAGCCAGCACCGTCCGATGAGAAGCAGAGCTAGACGGAAGCATATACACGCCGGCCCCCTGCCGCCTGTTCGCACCATCATCTACGCAAGCACAGCGTCCGGAGCGTCGTGCTCTTTACCGTTGCCGGCCGTCATGTTGCCTCATCTAATCAATATAATATGGCAAGAGTTGATGCTGCTGGCTCTTCCAATCTACTTTACATCTATCGTCAGAACCCTCGCCGCGCGAGGTCTAGCAATTTGACAACGTCAGATCCCTCGCCGTGCGAGGTCGTTGTCAAGTTGTCAATGATAATATGGCAAGAGTTTAACCTGCTGGCTCTTCTAATCTACTATACATCCATCGTCAGAACCCTCGCCGCGCGAGGTCCAGCAACTTGACAACGTCAGAACCCTCGCCGCGCGAGGTCATTGTCGAGTTGTCGATGATCGATCTGAGTCATGAAGAAAATCAAGACCGCACAAGTCGAGATTGTCTCACGTGATTTGATCTTAAAAAGCAAGCAAGGGTTAGGTCGCCGATGGAGTATCAAACCAGGCAAGCAACTCGTTGGTTCGTGCAGCTGCATCACCATATATACATCATGCCGGCCAGTTCAGCCGACTGACTTGACAACGTCAGAACCCTCGCCGCGCGAGGTCGTTGTCGAGTTGTTGATGAAGAAAATCAAAGCCGCTCGAGACGGGAGTTCCCCGCCGCGATGACGTGCTCACAAGATGCGAGAGTCAGAATTGCTATGCTCGTCATTATGAGAAAATATCAATGCTATGCTGCTTCAAGAGGAGACCGTAGTGCTGTCCAGCGGCATTTCATGCACGCATACATGCACCTTCAAGCCTGGCTGCTTTTCGCAATACGCATATACATGTTGAGGCCCTGCTGTTCGAGAGGATGCCATGATGCTCCACACACCCATGATCCTGCCGGTTGCTCCGTGCCACCAGGCATGCTGACGCCATGCACGCCTTTGGCTGCATGCACGTCCAAGTTGCTGATCCTTCCGGCGTCACACGAAGATGCAATTCGCCGAGATGCATCACTGCCGACCGATGCCGTTACACGTACACACACATATAATGCAAAGCCCCAGTGCATCCTCAAGGAACTATCTCGCCTTCAATAACGTGGGCTATGTTGTTTTACTGATGATCTGATAGCAAAGTGCCCGATGGCGGTTGTCCATGATCACAAGTTCAGTGCTACCGCTCTGGACAGCAAAAGCGCCTGATGGCGGCTGTCTACAGTGAGTTCGATGATTGATAAGGCATTTGCCTTCGCGGGTTCTGCCTGTATGTATGTAAAAAGTCGTTGCGATCAGATTTGGTGTAATCGCCCAAACTAATGCAAGTCACGCGGGGAGGCTGTCAATTTGATCTCATGGGAAAGCGTCGTCTAAGCAATACCCGCATCACTAATTGCACTACTACCATACCATCATATACGCCTAGTGCCGACGAGGCTAGACGGAATCATGGCCGAGTGCCGACGAGGCGAAGTCACCACCCACCGACACGCCCTAATTAACGGGATCGGACACATCGTTGCTGGGCACCCGACGCAGGCGAAAGCAACTCACACACGTCCGTGTTAATGAAGGCTGGCGTACATGATCAATCACCGACGAGGCGATAGTCATCCCCTTCATCAACAATACAAATTCCGTTTACTCCGGCGTGGCGTTGGCGATGTCACGACCAAGCTTCTCGGCGACATAAAGCCACCCATATTATTACTACGCCATATATCGCATATGGCTGACGACGATAAATACATGATGACCATCTAGCGCAGCTTAATCGGAGAGGTTTTCCGCAAGCTCGTCTTGCGGATATAATTAACCGGCCGTGCCCAACAGGCCCCGGAATCAGCCGAACTACGCAATTATCGCATACAAGTCAAACCTCTCCTTAAGCATGACGCAGAAAAACGGAAGAAGATATTTTTTCGTTGATCATGTATTTTGTATATTCAAGAAAGAATTAATGAAATATGTGGTTCTCGAATATGTGTGCATGTGTCTCCCTTGCATTACATTATTTTATACATGTCTTCGCCGGTTTTTTGACCAAACACAACTGATCTTCAGTACTCACTACAAAATGACACCCCCTTTACAACGCAAATATGCGTTGCTAAAAAAGTCTATATATGTGTTGGTAGGGTCTATACCAACGCATCTAATATGCGTTGTTTAAAGTGGCGTTGCAAGGGTCTATTACAACACTTATTTATGTGTTGGTAAGTCATACTAATAAACGTTGCAAAGTTGCAACGCATACTAAAATGGGGTATAACAACGCTTATATGTGTTTGCACAAGCCATGGACGAACGACTTAAATGGTTTGTTGCAACATATAGATTTAGTTTGCTGCAACACTTATATGTGTTGCAAAGAATAAATAATGTAATGCAGTCATTAATATCACAAATTAATTAATTTATAAAACAATATAGATCGAAATCATGCTCGTACAATTTAACAAGCAATGCAAGACCATCCAACAAATAGGAAATAAACATTCTTAGCAATATATTATGAAGAATTTGTTGCAGTACAATGACCATCATCCATATAATACATGACACAATTTTTTGTTCATAGTAGAAGTTCCTATGGTAGTAAAATATAAATATAAAGGGATCCCTCTTGAAATGCTAGCGGCTATCCTTTCTCCTTCCTTCAGTTTAGTCTAGCATTCTGGTGATGTGTGATCATCCATTTATCTTAAAGACCTACATATGAAAGTTGGATTTCATTAATATGAAAATTATATATATGATTAATATGATACGATTTATAGTGAAATACTTATAACAGCTAATACTTTAGCTAGAATAAAATTAATAAATGAGAGATAATAAGCAGATAGTAGGTACAAAAAAACAAAATCTCACACACGAGGGGCTTACCTGATCGAAAGTAGGGAGAGGGATAGTTATGGTTGAAAGCACTACCAGCACAGCGTCCTGCTCTGGCAAATGCTAGCCTGCGCCACCAATTTATTGCACAAATATACTAAGATTTGACTTGCAGAAATCTGGTCTAGTATTAGGAGTTTAAATGGGAATTTCACCAGATTAGGAAGCAGAATAGATATTAACCAGATAGTTGAATCCTGAGTTAAGTCATCAATTGTTCCTTGCAATATCGGATACCATTAAATGCTTATTTAAGCATGAAAAGCACCAAGGAACTTATTAAACTCATGCAAAGGAAGTGCCAAATTGCCAATGAAACATCAAAGATATCTTTATGAAAGAAAATAGTATACTGACAAGTCCAGTAAAATACAGTGAGACCAGAATTATCTGTAGCATAAAAAGGGAAATCAGGATTAAAAATTATACAAACCATTTCAGGCTGATTGCTAAACGATAAGTCCAAAGCTTATAGCAGCAGTAGGTCTTCAAACTAAATTGTCAAGCAATCCTATAAGGAATGGACAACGAGTTCAAATGGTTAGAGTTTTCACTAATAGTAGAAAAAGTGTAGATTAATTATGCATCGCAGTCATGCATTTAGATAGGTTCTTATAATTTTTGGCACAAATCGAAAAGCATCATCTGAATATCACCATAATTGGATTAGTTGATCTGATACAATAAACAAAACAACTAAATGGAGTAGTCTATTAAATGAAGAACGACACCACAATGTTGCTGTCGTATAAATTATCCATATTTGTACCTAACCAAACACATTCCCGGTCAGAAAAAAAAAACATTGGGGATCTGAATAAGGTGCACCAAAAATTCAGAAAACGGGTGATTCTCATATAGATGCAAAACGGAGGGGATCGGGATAATACCTCCAGGGATGTGATGTAGAGGAGAGAGGCGAAGTTCCTACATGGAGAATAGCGGACAGCACTGCGATCCAACCACCGCCCCCTCCTTCAATCTCCTCGATTCTGAGATTGGAGGGAGCGCCAATCTGCAGGAAGAGAGAGCAGACAGGATCGAAACTAATGCCGGGTGGCAGGCTGTTGACCCGAAGCCCAGGGAAGTAGTGGCCAGGCTGCGGGCATCGGGAGTGTTGACGACGAGTCTTGCAGTCCGCCGCCGCTGCCGCAAGACGAAGAGGATGAATTGGGGGAGGGGTGTTGCTTGCGGGCAGTGGTTGCTGTCGCAGCTCGTCCTCCATGGGCATCACGTTGGGCCCTTGGACAGCTTCCGCTGTGGGAGGCGGCCAGGACAGGCGGCCGCGGCGGGGATGCATGTTGGGGCTGGAGATGTGGAAAACGAAGGAGGGCGGGACGGAGACAGGCACACCGTGGGTGGGGCGGCGGCGGCAGATGCGTGAGATGGACGGGAAGAATTGGGATTTGGCATTGACCGGGGTAGTTTTTCTAGGGTCGGGCGGGGGAAAGTGGGCGTGTGGAATGAACAGCAACACATTTTATTTTCGCTCCAAGCCATGCGTTGCCCAAAGGGGGTTCGCGTTGTAGTGACGGAATTAGGGTTTTAGGGGTACCCCGCCCCGCTATATAGCCCCATAGGATGAATCTCGGCCACGATCAAACCGACTTGATTGAACGGCTTAGATCTACTCCTTAGGTCGGTTTGTAGGAAGATTCGAGAAGCGGGGACACGTGTCTCCACAGGGGGGAGGCCGCCCGGCCCTACATGTCGGGCCGCCCGGCCCCACACACCCGACATGTGGGTCCCGGCCTTCGCGAGCTGTCTTCTTCTGTCCTTTAGGTCCCCGGAAATTATACTAATCGCCTTGATTTGGTCCTTTTCTTATGTTTCTCGATTTCTCCTCTTTTCATCGATATTCTCGCTATTTTCTGAGTTCACCGCAAAACTTAGTGTGTGCAACAAAACTCGTGGAATTCATTAGTAAAACCCTATCTTCATTATTCTTGTTCCCAAATGTTCTATTATTTCATAATTAAAAGTTGACGTTATCAACCGTCAACAAAAGGTGACCCATTGACCTTCAACGGGAGGTAGGGTGAGTATTAGGAATAATTTCCCCAGCTAGGTAGTAATCGATTCGAATCGCCATCTCTCCTGGATAGTGAGAACTTGATGGATTATCTCCATGTAGCAAACTATAATAATAACAAATGAATGGAGGTGAATGATGATCACTTAGTTGGTTCCTGCCGAACCCAAGATTTGACGGACCTGCTATGGTCAACTGTGTTTGTTTGTTTATATTACAAGTTTGTTGTAGCATAGGTGCAAATCTAGATGAAAGGTTAATGATTATTAACAGGATGCTAATAATTAAATGGTAACTTTGAGACTTAAGCTTTTATGCGAAAAAAAAAAAATGCTAAGCCAGCCCCACTTATATAAAGCCATGCATACTCCTTGGTGTCAACTTTATTTTTGGTTTATGATGAGTAAGTCTAGCTGAGTACATTCTCGTACTCAGGGTTTATTCCCAATTGTTGTAGGTTGTGATGTGTCGTGGTTACTACAAGAATTGGATAACTCCCTACCATAGCGGAGGGGTAAGATCATGGGCATGATCATTCTTAGAATCTTATCTATTATGCTTTTGTGGAGCATGACCGAAAGTACGGCAATGTAAAACTAAAGTTTATGAACTGTTTTAAAATGTTTTGCTTCCGCTACTTAATCAATTAATTTGTAATAACTGTTGTACTCGATGGTAAATAAAATTGATGTAATCCTTTTACTTGTATTATGATGTACAAATGGTGATGTTTCGTTGAATCAAGACGATCTTGGTACGTTGTGATATTGGTTTGAAATCCTTCGAATTCGATTCACCTGACCGGGTTAGATGGAGTCAAGTCGGGGTTTGATCACTTTCGTGATTGAATTTTCGCACTTAGACACTTATAATTTTGGTTCTGTGGACAGGCATCGGAGCAAGATTCAATGTTAAACACTATCATTTGTGGTTGTTAAAAACAAAATGTATTTGTGAAAACCTATTTTTAAGTAAAGTTGCCGCTGGTCATTCTTCTTATGCCCGCCAAGGATCTTTAGGTGGCAAGTATTAGTGGCTAACTTGGGATTGCATCATGTGATTGCTTTGTCGCCCATATGGCGTAATAGTATGGGAGCCATTCTCTCGAATGGTTATGTATGGATCATTGCCTCTATGCCAAGGTAGGTGTGTGAGTCAGGAGAGCATGATTGGTCAATGCCAATCTAGGGAGTGTTTGGTGGACCGACACATGTCATGTCTCTACATGTCGTGTGACGGGTTTTCTTAATATTTTGGGGTGATGCTGATATTGATGTTGATGCGGGATGTAGTGTGTAGTGTGCCACATGCATGTATATGGGGTACATGTTTGTGTGTACAACCCGTGTTCGCCGAACCCGCTAAGGTATGAGTAATTTTATTTCGTGCATTCATATGGGGATTGGGCTGAAATGAAATCTTCTGTAGGTACACTAACCTCGAATGCGTATATGATAGTTGACGACTAGTTATATACAATTGAGAGAGTACGAAGTTATACCAATCGACATAGAACGAAAATTTTGTGAGGACGAATAGGACGAGCATACATCATCATGATTGTTGCTTGTGCATATCCAACATGCTCTCCTCACCTTGCTCTACAAATAATAACTTGTAATGTGTTGATTTTGAGAAAAGTAAAAATGAAACGTTCTTCCCCTTTTCTATAACTAGCTTTGCTAGGTTATGCTTTGTGTGTCTTGTTTTCACTAGAGAGTTAAACCATAGGTCCCCGGTGGTTAGGAGTTCCTTTGGTAATATGTCCTTAAGCCTTTGCCTTTGTTATCCAAATTTGATGGTAGGTTGAGCCTTTGCCTCGTTGCTTTCGTAGTTTTTCTCTTTCTCTTAAAGACCTGAGCAAGAGTACGTAGTTGCCGCTATAGATGTGGATCTTTGTTTGTCCAACCCTTCATGGACCAACCACCCTAAAGGCCTGCCACCGTTAGTTGTGGTTTGTGTGTTGCCTTTGAGCCTATCCTTAAGACCCCACGAAGCCTTTGGACCGATGTTGAGTAGTTGGACAACCTTGTTGACCTTTTAGCTATCTCCCTCATCGACCCTTGCTGTCATACGAGAGTGTTCGTTAGCTTGGTACGCACCGTTAGAGAAACTAAGTTGTTCTGGTGCAAGCTTTTGCCACAACTTGTGTTGTGCCATGTGGAACCATGCCAAAAAACTTTGTTGGACCTCCCCATTGTTATCCAAGGGAAGTCTTGGTGCCCATGAGGATCTCTCTTTATCTATCTCTAAAAGTTGCTTTGGTTTCTGTCCCAAACTTTGGTTGCTTAGTTTCAAGCTTCCCAAGTCTTTCAAGTTCCTCGGCTCCGAACTCATGTTGTTGAGCCATGGTATTCTTTGTTGTGTCTATCTTGGACCGTCTCCTTGATCGACTTCCAAATCATGGAACTTCCCTTGTTTTCTATCCTTCCTTTGTGAAATTCTTGATCATAAGCAAGATAATTTTATTTATATACCGTGGGATTTTGCTGTTGGTAGTAGATTGGTAATGGTGTCGTGATTGAAGGCTGACGGTGCCGTGACAGAACCTAAAGTCACCTTGTGACCGGCCAGCACCTGGTTGTGCTACTAGGTGCGCGCAGGTATCGCAGTCATTAGTCATACTTCGTTACGAAACTACACCTATGTGTGATTTCCTCGGGAGTTTTCCCTTGTTTACCTTTTCTTGGTTTATCAAAACATCCCTATATCAGATATGATGAAGTAAGATTCTATAAGTTGTGAAGAGAATGTCTTTGATGAACACAAGACCCGTCTATGTTTGCCTTGTGCTGTGTTTCTGTCTTTTGACATCATTTTGTCACAAAGCCTTGTGCTCCTCTTCTTGTCATGCACTTGATTTTATCCATGCATGATTTACCTGACTCATATGAGATAGCATATTGGTGGTAAGCTCAGTAATGCCGACTTGATTAATCACTAATGGTGCCGCGACGAAACCGGGAGCCTCCAGTGGGTGCACAAACTTGGTTGTGCTCCTCGGCACGCGCTGGTACCGTGGTGTTGGTCATGAACCATTACAGAGACTACTTCGAAATGTTATCTTCTCATGAGTATTTCCTTGGTTATCTCTCCATATAGTATCAAAAGACCTAGGTCAGACCTTTTGTAGTAGAGCTACTTTCTAAAGATGCAAAGGTGATGACTTTGGAAGAACAAATCTTTTGCATGAACTCTATCAGACTACAAGAGGTGGTAGACCAAAGAATCTTTTGAAATGTTCCCTAAATGGTGTTACCCTTTTGTGGACATATGTTGACCCTATTTGATCAAAAAGAGTACGCAACCCTCAAAATTGGATAAGTTACCAGTCAGACAAGACTTAACAAGAATCTATGTTCTTTCATAGATTTTCTCTTATGCTTGGACAAGCTACCCTTGTTGTGTGATGCTCGTTCATACCAAATCAGTCTCCTTTGGTGTGAACCCTTTTGAGCTAACTTCGATGATAGTTGTCTACATCTACAACGCTTACATTTACAAGCGACCGAGGCTGAAGCATTAGTGCTTTTAGTGTTGCGAAGGCAACTATTTAGTTACTAGTTGGAAGGTTTATCTCCAGCCAGGTAACGACTCGTTGGTAGCTATAAAAGTTATGTGTCACGAACATTGTTGGACAAGATTTTGCAAACTAGCCTACAATGTTTGTGCCATTTCCTTTTGGCCATTGATGTCATCATGCCGGTTTCATTTTGGACAAATCACTCAGATAGTGCAATGTGCTTTACCGGCAAAATTGACTTGTCAAGGAGACTCATACTGGTTTAGGGCAACCCAATCTTAGAGATGGGTCTGGACAATGATTTTATTAGGACTCGTTTCAGAGTTGGTGTTTCCTATCCTTCGTGAGATGGATCTAAGTGGGTTTCTGCAATTCCTAATCGTGCCAAGGCCATTGTTAACGAAGTTTTTGCTTCTTGACATTAGGTGTAGACCTACGGAATTTCTTTATCCCCAAGGCTCTATTGAAGGAAGCACAAAAGGACATGCAGAATAATTCCTTATCCTTGTCAGAATATCCTTCCTCATGGAGTATGCTTTGTACCCTATGAACAGCCCCAAGTGTAATGCGTTTGCATTGTCGGGCTGGTGTTTGAAACTGCAGTGAAGGTTGTTCCGTAGGAGCATAGAAAAGAAGAATGAGAAAGCTATCCAAAATTCTCTAGCATCTAAACTGGTTGCTTTCAAGTCCATGTTTTGTGACTCAAACGTTGTTGGAATGACACCAAATTTGGTGAGCTGGTTCCACACTTTGAGTACTTCGGTCTACCTATATGGATTGGAAATTGGTGGAGTGAAGCCCCAATTTTGGAAATGTTTTGTTAGTCCGCATTCCTGCAGGATTCAGCACGCACCAGTTTTGGTATATGAGTTGTTTGGGCAGTCAAATAGTGCCCGTTTGAGCTGAAATTTGGGCAGTAGTTAGTGTACTCATGGATCTTGATGCCTACCAAATTTCATGCATTGTGGAGCAGCAGATTGGGAGATATGATCTGTTTACCGAGCGGAACAAAATTTGCTATATCTTTATCCGATCACATTCTTTCTTCGTTTTGAATGGTTATGTTGGCCTTGGATGCCAAGCTAATGGAATAATGAGTATTTGCTGCTGGTATATCTTCGTATGCTAAAGAAAATACTCCTTGTTTCCATGTGGCCACATAATGTAAGAGGGAAATTGCATTCAACCTTTTGATAGTGTGCTATTCCTCTCGTTTGGAGAGAATATGCAGTTTTGTTATCATGACAACCTCAACAACAATCCTCTTCGGCAATGGATTCTAAGGATGACTTCTCCATTGGTATTTGCCATGTATTTTTACCTATGTGGCTGTACCCAATTCAACCCAGGTAGATATTGTCCTTTGGATATAAGGATTTCTTTAAGTTACGATCCTTGGACAACGTTTGAGTATGAAGATCAATTTCCTCAATAGGAAAGTTTCTAGAATTATGAGTGCTTTTGGTCAAGTCATTAGAAGCAAAGAAACGGAGAACTCCCTGGAGGCACTTCATCTTTTGTTGCAAACGTTCCTATATGTTGCTTATTGGCATGGGACATGAAGATAAATGTTTTAGACAATTCAACTTCAATGTGTAATTCTTGTTGATTTGTCCGACACATTGAAGGCAAAAGTGTTAAGACTCAAGTAGTGTTGGGGACTAACTTTGATTTTCATAACTTTCATCCCAAACTTTGAAGATGCAGGACATTAAAAAGTAACTTCGGAAGAGAGTTAGCATCAGGAAGAAATCGCGGAGGTGACTTCGCGAAGTTTGACTTCGCCAAAGAGTCAACAAAAGCGAAACAAACGCTCAAGGGATCAAGCTTCGCTTTAAGTTGGGAATATTAGCTTCGCTAAAAGACCGTAAGGAAGTACGAAAGGAAACGTAAGACTACTACGAAGACAAGGAAAACAACTTCGCTTTGGGGAGATCAAGATGTGGACATTCATTTAAGAACTTTTGTAATTTTTATGTTGTTACGAAGTCAAGGGCACCCTATAAATACCCCCTGACATTCTTTGTAAAGGCCATGTTGAATGGCCACTTTGTAAACCATATCATCATCAATAAAGTGTTGTCTTGATCATTTATCCAGCATCTTGATCATTCACCCAACATCTTGGCGCCCACCGTTTGTGTGTGCAACGATCTACCTCACGACCACCAAGGACCATGGCAAGACCTCCCAAGAACAAGGCAACGAATGCCGACGAAGAAAGAACAGCAGGAGATGGGGTATTACAAGCAAGCGAAGACAACTCAACGAGGGAGGACATTCCTCAAGACACCGAGAGTGAAGAAGCACGAAAAGTTAAAAGAGCTAGAAGAAGAGCTAAACGTAGCGAGAAAGAACTCGAAGCTTGCAAAGCAAGAACCAGAGAAAAGACTTTGAAGCAAAGAATAGAGGAAGCCGAAGCAAAGATTAGAAGATTGAATGAAGAACTCAACAACCAAGAAGACGAAGTCACAATCACGGATGAACCAAGCTCAGCAAACAAGACCGGTCGGGACAAAGAAAAACGGCACTCACGGTTGACCCGCACTCTCCACTATCAATAGATCTACAAATGGCAAAATGGCCAAAAGGCTTCAAATTCAATGTAATACCAACTTACGAAGGCCTAATAGATCCAAGATAATTTCTCATGAGCTTCGAAGCCGCAGTTGAATCAGGAGGAGGAGATGACAAAACTCTGGCAAAGGCAGTTATAATGGCAATGAAAGGGTCAGCTCAAAAATGGTATTCTTCGCTCAAACCAAGATCATTGAAAAGTTGGGAACAATTAAGAACAATCTTGTTAGTTGACTTTCAAGGATTCCAGCACACGGGCTCACAAGTGATGACTTGTTTGACATCAAACAATATCCAAAGGAGCCAATAATTCAATATTACAAGAGATTCATTCAAATGAAGACTCAAATCCCAAACATATCAGGCGAAGTCGTCATAATTGCCGCTATCAGAGGACTCAGAGCTGGACAGTTGTCTTCACACCTGAAAAGAGAAAGACCAACAACAGTTGCTCAACTTTATGAAGAGTTTCAAAAATATGCAAGATCGCTTGACGATTGTAAAAAAAAGATTGAAGAAGAAAATGCTCAAAGAAACCAAAACGAAGCCAAACAATCAATTCGCACCACAAAACTTTGAGCGAAGACAATATCAACATCAGCCACCACTTCGATCAACCGGATAAATAATGAGCAAAGCGAGACAACATTCGACACAAAAACAATCAGCGAAGCCAGTACAATAACAGAAATTTCAATAATAGCCAAAGGGGTGGCTTCAATCAAGCAAGATTTGGGGAAAGAAGAATTTTGAAACCGAGAAGAAATGTATTGCATTGTTCATGACAAAGGGGCTGGTCACACCTCAAAGATGTGCCCAATGGTAAAGAAAAGCATCGAAAGCAAGTTCAACAAGAGAACAAGTTAATAGAAAATCAAAGATCAATCAATCTCTTGTCTCAAGCAAGCTCATCTCGTAATCAAACTTACTACAACCCAAACTACAACCAGCAAATGTTGCCGGGACCACCTCCAATCTACAATTGTCAACCTTTGGCAATGGTTCCGCCACAATGGGGACAAATGCAAAATTCTCAAACCCGAAGCCTCGGAGCAAATAATGCCTCGACCATTCAAAATAACAATTCACCAGTTGTCTCAACCGCAAGCAGGGGCAGAATAATGACAATATGCGGAGGAAATAGCATAGAGCATACAACAAACAATGAAAGAAGAAATTACTTTCGAAGAGTTAACTCAATATCAATGGAAGGCCCATTCAAGAAAACAAGATGGTCGCATCAGCCAATCATCTTTACTGAGAGCAAGATATGAAACTCAAAGATTATCCACATATGGATGCAATGGTCATCGAAGCCAACATTGATGGCTGGGATGTCACAAAAATTTTGGTAGATGGAGGAAGCTCCGCATGACATTCTATTCTCATCAACCTTAGATGCAATGCGGTCGAAGAGAAAAACTTGGGAAGAGCGTAATATCCACTAGTCGGCTTCGGTGGGAAAAGGATAAACTCAATTGGAAGGATTGTGTTGCCGGCCTCATTCAAAACTCCCAATAATGCAAGAACAGAGCAAGTTGCATTCGATGTAGTCGAAATGCATAGCCAATACAACGCCATATTTGGAAGAGGAAGTTTGAACATCTTCGAAGCAGTAATCAATTACTCATATCTGTGCATGAAAGTACCAGCAATCAATGGTCCAATATCAATTCATGAAAATCAAACAGAAGCAAGAAACATTGAGAAAGACTCAGCCCCAAAGACAAAGAAATGTCCTATCAATCGAGAGACAAGGAAGAAGAAGAAGAAGAAATAGAGAATGCGAAGTCCCAAAAAAAGCAAAACTTGCACAAAGACAGACACAAAGAAAGTCTTATTAGACCCAATGGTTACGACAAAAAAGTAACCATTGGTACAAATTTAACTCAAGAAGAAGAAGATGAGCTCATAGCTTTACTAAGAAGCAACCAAGATGTCTTCTCTTGGTCAGCCAAAGACTTAGAAGGAGTCAGCAGGGATATTATTGAACACAGGCTAAATGTTGATCCCAACTACAAGCCGAAGAAACAAAAGTTGAGAAAAATTTCCGAAGACAGAACAATAGCAGCGAAAGCCAAAGTACAAAGATTGCTGGATGCAAAGGTCATAAGAGAAGTCCAATTTACAACATGGCTAGCCAACATAGTGATGGTAAAGAAAAGCAATGGAAAGTGGAGAATGTGCATAGATTTCACAGACCTAAACAAAGCCTACCCAAAAGACAACTTTCCTCTACCAAGAATTGATACTCTAGTAGATCAAGCTGCAGGAAGTGAAATGTTGAGTTTCCTGGATTGCTTCTTGGGATACCATCAAATCTATATGAAAAAAAGAAGATGAAGAAAAACAAGCTTTATCACTTCATTTGGAACATATTGTTTCCAAAGAATGGCGAGGGGGCTTCGCAATGCCGGGTCAAGCTTCATCGAATGACTTCGGTGGCTCTAAAAGACCAAATTGGTGACAACCTCTTAGCCTATGTTGATGACATTATCATAAAAAGCAAGAAGCGCGAAGACCACATCAAAGATCTAAAACAAACCTTTGCAAATCTTCGAAAATCAAACTTGAAGCTCAACCCCGAAAAATGTACCTTCGAGTACAAAAAGGAAAGATTCTTGGATGCATAGTTTCAAAGCAAAGGGCATTGATCTAAATCCGAGAAAAGATAAGAGCGAGTTATGGAAACGAAGTTCCAAAGAACATCAAAGACATCCAAAAATTAACAGGGGAGGTTGGCTTCACAACGTATTTATATCAAAGTCGAAAGAAAAAGTTTTCCAATCTTTCAAGCTTTGAAAGCCTCAAAGTCAAACTTCGCTTTGGGGTCAAGAACAACAAGAAGCATTTGAAGAAATAAAAAGTATCTTTCAAATCCGCAACTTTGTCAACCCCTGCACCACGATCAAGAATTACTCTTGTACATCTCAAAGATCCGAGAAAGCTGTAAGCGCAAAGATTGATACAAGAAAAAGAAAAAAGATCATTCAAAGAAACAAGAGCCAATATACTTCGTATTCAAGCATTATCGGGATCAAAAGTCTATTATTCAGAGATAGAAAAGATAGCTTATGCAGTTCTTATGGCAACAAGAAAATTGAAGCACTACTTTCAAGCACACAAAGTAAGAATACCAACAAGCCACCCACTAAAAGATGTATTGCAGAGTTGCAAGTCATCGTGAAGACTCGAAAAATGGGCGGCTAAAATTTCACAATATTTCATTGAGTTTGAAAAAAGGACCGCAATCAAGTCACAAGTGCCGGCGCACTTTATCACGAGATTGGACTCCAAAGAACAAGTCCCGAAGGTCAAAAAGAAAATCAAGAATGGACTCTTTCTTGCCAAGAATGGACAATGAATTGTGATGGAGCTTGGGGCTCCTCGGGCCGAGTAGCCACAATTATAACTTCGCCATCCGAGTCAAAATGAAATATGCCGCAAGATTGGAATTTCGATGTACAAACAACATCGCGAATATGAAGCAGCTTCTCTCTTGGGGCTTCGCAAAAGCAAGAGCAATAGGAGTTCAAAAAATCTTGATCAAAAAACGATTCACAAGTCGTAGCGGGTCATGTTGAGAAAAACTATAAAGCAAAAAGATCCGAATCGGCGGCATATTTGCAAAATGTAAGAGATCAAGAAAGGCACTTTGAAGGATTTACGGTCTGCGAAGTATCTCAAGAACAAACAATGAGGAAGCCGATGAAATTACGAAGGCGGCGAAAAAAAGTAAAGTTGCCTCCTGATGTGTTTTACCAAGTATTATCGAATCATCAATCAAGGCAAAATTGAAGAGCCAAAGCACATTCACATCATTGAAAGCGAAGATTGGAGGTCATCTATAATAGCCTTTCTAAAAGGATTCTATGAACCGAAAGCGAAGTTGAAGAGATAAGAATGAAGCACAAAACAAGAAATTACAAGCTCATCAACAATCAACTCTTCAAACACGGCATTTGTGAACCATTACTCAAATGTATATCAAGCGAAGAAGGCAAAGAATTGCTTCAAGAAATTCACAATGGAGTATGTGGAAATCACGCAGCCCAAGAGCCATAGTTGGTAAAAGCATTTAGACAAGGGTTCTATTGGCCAACAAATAAAAAAAGACAAAGAAGGACATAGTCAAAACTTGCCACAATTGTCGATTTCAGCAAGCAAGTCAAATGCTCCAAACCCAACCCAATTCAAAGATATAGAACCAACTTGGCCACTTGCAAGATGGGGAATTGACATAATTGGGAAACTTCCAGCAACTCAAGGCAACTATCAATATGCAGTTGTAGCAGTTGAATATTTTACAAAGTGGATAGAAGCGAAGCCAATCACAAACATGTCATCAAAAACTATGAAGAAATTCCTATGGCAAAATATAATTTGCAGGTTTGGAGTTCCAAGACACATAACTTTGGACAATGGAACCCAATTTGATAGCGAAGACTTTAGAGATTATTGTGCAAGTTTGGGAATCCAACTTTGCTTCGCATCGCAAAATACCCTCAATCAAATGGAGCCGTTGAAAAGAGCAAACGGAATAATACGTGTGGGAATATCAAAAACCCTGGTCGGCCTACCAAAAGGAAAATGGGTCAAGAATTACCAAGAATCATATGGAGTCACAACACAACCACAACAAGATCAATAAAGTTCACCCCTTTCAAGTTGTTATATGGAGATGAAGCAATGACTCCATAAGAAATTTAATTCGAAGGTCCCAGTCAAATGTGCAAATAACAAGCGAAGAAGATCAAGAAACAAGCAAAGATTTGCTCGAAGAAGAAAGAAATCAAGCAGTTCTAAACTTGAGAAAGTATCAAGAAGAAACAAGCAAGTGGTACAATAAGAAGGTGGTGAAAAGGGGAATTGCAACCGAGAGACTTAGTCCTCAAAAAGAAAAAAGAAATGAAGACACGGTTGGCAAATTCCAAAGAAAAGTGGGAAGGACCTTTTGTGGTAACAAAGACAAAATGCACAAGGATCATATCACTTGGAGAATCTAAAGGGAGAAGAACTCACCATACATGAAACATCAAAGACCTTCGCAAGTACTATCCTTAGAAGTCTTGGTCATTTTGTAAATATGTAAAAAGTAGTTTTACATTTCAAAAGCAATTTTACTTTCAATAAGAGCTGCACTCTTTTTTCCACTCGAGGGGAAGCCCTCCGCAGGGGTGAGTGGTTTTTTTAACGAGGCGGGACTCCATTATAATCTCTCATATCAAATATAAATGTGAGAATGTAGTTTCCCCAAAGATTGTTTTTTTAGCATTTATCATTTTTTTATGAACAAAATTTAAAAGCAAAAAAGCTTTGACATCGGCAAATATTCACATCAATTAAAAATAGGTATAATTTTTATAAAATAAAATAAAAAATTATTACCTATAAATCTCTCTAAGGAGAAAATCTTGACTTCAAATCGAAGTCTTCGCCCGACTTCATAAAAAAGAAGGGGACGACGTTTTCAAATTTCTCCAAGGAGAAAAGTTTGACTTCAAATCGAAGTCTTCGCTCCTACTTCGCAAAAAAGAAGGGGGACGACGTTTTCAAATTTCTCCAAGGAGAAAATTTTGACTTTAAATCGAAGTCTTCGCTCCTACTTACGCAAAAAGAAGGGGACGACGTTTTCAAATTTCTCTAAAGAGAAAATTTTGACTTCAAATCGAAGTCTTCGCTCCTACTTCGCAAAAAAAGAAGGGGGACGACATTTTCAAATTTCTCTAAGGAGAAAATTTTGACTTCAAATCGAAGTCTTCGCTCCTACTTAGCAAAAAGAAGGGGACTACATTTTCAAATTTCTCTAAGGAGAAAATTTTGACTTCAAATCGAAGTCTTCTCTCCTACTTCGCAAAAAGGAAGGGGACGACGTTTTCAAATTTGTCTAAGGAGAAAATTTTGACTTCAAATCAAAGTCTTTGCTCCTACTACTTGCAAAAAGAAGGACGACGTTTTCAAATTTCTCTAAGGAGAAAATTTTGACTTCAAATCAAAGTCTTTGCTCCTACTTCGCAAAAAGAAGGGGGACGACGTTTTCAAATTTCTCTAAGGAGAAAATTTTGACTTCAAATCAAAGTCTTTGCTCCTACTTTGCAAAAAAAGAAGGGACGACGTTTTCAAATTTCTCTAAGGAGAAAATTTTGACTTCAAATCTAAGTCTTCGCTCCTACCTCGCAAAAAAAAAAAATTGGGGCGACGTTTTCAAATTTGACTATATTAGTTGTCCATTAAACTCATAATAAAAAGGCTAGGTCCAAATCAAACAACGACAAGAAAACAATATTCAAAATTTGTCAATCATTTTATTACAAATAAAAAGGTTATTTTACAAAGATTAAAAATACAAAAAGTGATCACACAATAGTTACACAAAGATTCGTCTCAACATACATACAACATAATTTTACAAGAATCATACTAACAAACCTAATCAAAATCCTCGGAGGCAACACTAGTTGCTGCCTCACTCAAAATATCCTCAACAACGCCATCAATTATTCCATCAGCCTCTTCCGTAAATTAGCTTCATACACATAGCTTGGCGAGGCACTTGAACAAGATGACTGAAACAAAAAATACAAAGTGGTTCACAATACTAGAAAACAATTAGTGTCTCACATAACCAAACACCCATAAAACATACCCGCCCAACCGCACTAAAATAGACAACTCGAGGCATTCGATAGTTACACTTCGCTTAAACGAATTTTCAAAAACGTTTTGCGACAAAGGATTCAAGATCCACATCTCCGGTAACCGCAATAGTCCGTGTACTCAAAGGTGTCAAACACAAAATTATCCTTCGCAATCATCAAAGGCATCACAGAACAACATCCTCGCGCAGGCTTCGCTTGAGGAACCTGCGCAGATGCATCACGCTTAAAACTTAAACTTTATAAAACAGATTGCTCGATTTCATTTCAAGAACCTTCGCGAATATATCACAAGCAGAATATAAGTTAACAAATTTACAACCCTTTCAACATATTCCTTCCTCTCCAAACCCTCAAAATAAAAAAAAAACTATAGCCATGAACTAGTTTTCACGCTCACGAACATCTTCTCGAAGTTTTTTTTTCCTCTTCGTGAGCCCTCCTCTCTTCTTCCTCTTTATGCCTCCTCAAGGTTGCCTCTTCCCACATAATTTCAAACTCAATCTATTAAAAGTCAAGATAGCTAACAAAAGAAAAGAGAATTAAAAAACAAAAATAAAGTAAAAAGAACACTTTACGATACCCGATTTAACTTTTCCCTTAACTTTCTCAAAGCAATGCTCCCGAATCGCACTTACACCAAGATTCTTCAAAAAAAAAACTTGTTGCAAAGAAGGTGCATCCAAGTAGAAATCTTACTAATAGCATCTCCGGGAAATTTGAAACTATCTTCGAAAAAGACTTGTACAACGGATCATTAGCCTCTTTCATAAGATGAAAGAGAGCACGTGTGGAATACATAACACTTGTATCGATGCACCTGTACCACCACACTCGATCCTCATACCCGCCTACATAACCAACCGAAAAATGGATCATATTCACCAAGCTCCCAACTTGGGTCTTCGGGCATAGCACCCCATTTTTGTAAGCCACGCCGCACGCTTCCCATATTACGTTAAATTTTTTTCAAAGATCATATCATCCATCTTTGTCTTCTTCTTCTCTAGATAATGCTTTTCCTTAGTCGAGTATTAATTGTAGTCTTCGCAACATCAAGTTCAACATCTTTTTCCTTAATGGTGTCAGTTGCACCATGATAAAGACCCTCTAACCTGTGCACTTCGTCAACAGCTTCGCCTCTCTCTTTCTCCTTTGCAGCAAGTTGAGACTTCAGAGACTTAATCTCCTCCCAGAGAGACCTTTCGCTAAGTGCAAAAGCAGTGGCACTATCCTCAAGTGATTTTCTCAAACTTCGCTGAATTAATGCACCCTACATATAAAAAAAATTTCAAGCGTAAACTTAGAAAAAAAGAAAAAAAAAAAAAAAAAGAGACAAAGTGCAAATTCATGACTCCAAAATAGACAACAAGAAAATCACCTTATACATCAATGAAACTCCAAATAAACAAGTTCCAAAGGATTTCCCTTCACCAACTCGGCTTTGCCACAGTACGATAAACGCATCATCAATGCATTTTGACAATTCAAGTTCAGGTTTCTTCGTAACATCCGAAGTTTATCAACACCAATGCCAACAAACTTGTAAGAGTCAAGATTAATACCACCTTCAGCGGCAAAATTTTAAAGTATTCTCTACGGTCTCGGAAAGAACCTCAGCCGGAGTCTTTGTTAATTCCTCTTGGACTTGAGGAGTGGGCTGGTCTTGAATCACACTTTTCATCGCTCCAACATCAACAGTCTTATCTTTTGAAGATGTAAAGGCATCCGGAAAAGAAATCAGCTACGAAAATCAAAACAAACAAATTATAAAAGACAAAATAGAGAAGAAAGGGAAAAAAAAAATAACAAAATAAAACTAAACTTACAAATTTTTTTCACCATCTTTCAAAGAGCAAGGAACCTTCTCCCCGAGCCTCTACATTGACCATGGACTCCGAAAGACGGCTTCGTTGATCGGCCTCACCTCTTCATCCTCAACATCGAAAAAAATCATCAAAGGAAAAAACCAATTGTCCTAGTTCCCTTCCTTTGGAGAGATTCTTTAATAACATTTACAGACTTTCATGAGCTCTTTCCTTCAAGATTTCTCCGAAAGATAAACAAAACAAAAATATTCATTCAACTTTGCAAAAAAAATGCAACTTCACAAAAACCTATAAACAAACAAACAAAAGACAAACCTTGAACAAGCTTCGGCTGTTTCGAGCAACAAAGACCACCAACATTCTCTCAAACCTTCGCTATGTCCAAACAAACAGAAGCCTTCTCAGCAGAAATATTCTTAACAACTTCGCTAGAACCACCAGAATTTCCACCAATATTTTCTTCAGGAGCTTCCCCACCAACATTTTCTTCAAGAGGCTTCTCAGTAACAACAACCTCCTGAGCTAGAGAAGGGTTTTTCGGGTGAACTGACACACACGACTTACAAAATACTCTTAGCCAACCCCGCCAACTCAAATAAAATAGGCCCATCACATTCAATAGAAGATGGTAAAACAGCTTTTTGGTGAGAGAATAGGAGTTGATTGCCTAAACCTAGAGGAAGAAGGAGTAGCAGTACCAGTAGGGAGAAGCCTCCTCCATAGCAAAGATCTTCACCTTCGCCATCACCCCCGAAGTGCCCAACTTCGCGAAGCACCAAACTTTTGTAAGAAGTCGACAAGAGGAGTAAGCAATGAAGGAGTCAACCCGTAGAGGAAAAACACTTGACAAATCCTTCTCACCTCCAAATCTTGAAGAGAAGTTCCGGTTATACTAGCATTAACATCTTCACTATCAGAAAAGTCAATAGAAGCAACAATCTCTTTCTTCTGCTTCTTAGGCTTTTTAGAAGCAACTTTCACTTCATTCTTCGCAGCTGGCTTCGTAGAAGAGCTAGCCTTAACCACATCAGAACGTTTCCTCTTCAAAGACTTGTCACTATCCTTGTCATCCTTCGACCGGGCATAAGAATAGGAGGTGGACGTATCTTATATGTAATCTTAGCAAGGTCAAAAATCCTATTTAACCTCACATAATCTTTACCAATAATCTCGCCCATGAAATTCCTCTCTTTTTCAATGTACTTCCCAAGAATCTCACAAGCTCTAGCTTCTACAAATTGCAACAAACTCCTCATCCGTGTCAAATCTCGCAGGTTTCACGTAGATCTCTATCGATAAATATAGTCTTTTCCTCTAATCTTCTTGTCATGAAAGCGAAGGAATTCCCATTCCTTGCGAAGAGGCCAGACCCCGCAGCAACATATTCCTCCACAAGATCTCGGGTAGCTTGTTGCGGCCACACGCGAGCCAAGGCTTTCATACACTCAAAGATAATTCTTAGTTTTAGAGAATTTTGGTTTACTTTCAAACAGATCTCTATGCATACGAGCTGCCGGTGGGTACCTTTTTCACAACACCCTTTTTTTCCGCTAACCTTCTCTTCGACCATAGGAACTTTATGATAAAACCACAAGTTGATACCAACCATCCGCCGCTTGTTCTTCGCAGAAATGAAGCAATTTGCTTCCCACGGTCAGTTTTGAAGTTACAGCAACCAAAATACATTTGAACTTTGCGATTGTCAATTGTTTTGTTCCGAAATTGAGAATGCAATTCGTGCAAAGCACAGAAGGCATTGATATTTGGCTGAACATTTTGACTTCGGACCGCCCATATAAAAACAGACAACCTAATGATGGCATTAGGTGTCAAGTGATGCATCTCAATATTGTAAGCTTTGAAAACTTCTTCTAAAAACTCCCCGGCAGGGGCATGCGAAGTCCAGCGGTGAAAAGGTCTTTGAAAACAACACATTCATCGGGTTTTGGCTTCGAGTCTTTTCATCGGCTCCAAAGCAGGCCTCAGATTGACCTGCCTTCAAAATTCCATCCTTCTCTAGTTCTTCATAATCAGATTTCTTCATCTTGCTTTGGCCAAACACTAGAGAAACTCTGTCATCCGGCAAGAGTTCGAGATTCGGATGCGCACACATCACTAAGACCATCATCGATTTAGTTTTCTTCATCCGAGTTTTCGTTATCTTGATCCCCGAGAAATTGATCTTCAACTTCATTCTCTCGAGCCAAAAATATCTTCTTCTAAGTTTGCCATTTGAAAAAAAAAAAGTTTTAAACAAACGATAATATTCAAAACATAGCAAACAACTTCGGAAAGAAATTTACTTAAACTCTAAACCAAGCAAAGACTTCGCTCGAAAAACAAACTTCGCAGATTTCGCTTCAAACTTTAACTTCAAGCCGTTAGAAAAAAATTTCAAAAGGCGGCCCCTCTTCAAAAAGATGAAGAAAAAGGTGGGTGCCGCCATTTATAACCCGAGCGGTCAAACTAGCCGTTAAAAAAAAAAAAGGTAGATTGGATATTTGTGAAGTTAAAATTAATCATCCAATCAAAAAGTCCAACTTCAAAGTCCGGGACGACGTTGAGTAAAACAAAGTTCTCATAAAACTTGGTTCGTGGGATTCACGCCTTTGAAGTCGGCCTTACCTACAGGGGCTGATGTTGGGGACTAACTTTGATTTTCATAACTTTCATCCCAAACTTTGAAGTTGCGGGACATTAAAAGTAACGTCCGAAGAGAGTTAGCATCAGGAAGAAATCGCGAGGTGACTTCGCGAAGAGTCAACAAAAAGCGAAAACGAAAGCTCAAGGGATCAGGCTTCGAAGCGAAGTTGGGAATATTAGCTTCGCTAAAAGACTATAAGGAAGTACCGAAAAGAACAGAAGACTATCATGCGAAGACAAGGAAAACAACTTCATTTGGGAGATCAAGATGTGGACATTCATTTAAGAACTTTTGTAATTTTATGTTGTTACGAAGTCGGGGGCCCCCTATAAATACCCCCGACATTCTTTGTAAAGGCCATGTTGAATGGCCACTTTGTAAACCATATCATCATCAATAAAGTGTTGTCTTGATCATTTATCCAACATCTTGATCATTCACCCAACAAGTAGCTAATTGGCCTAGTTGGAATTAAGATTGGTGCGAAGCATCTTATACGCTTTTGAGCGGGGGGTGATCGGGGGTCTTCGGTGAGAAGATTTCCCATCCGAACTCAAAAGTCCGGCAAATAGCTTCAAAAGATAATTAGCTGCATCCCTTGATTTTCCAAGCTAAAAATTAGGACAAATATTGTTGACAAATGGAAAGAAGGCTGAAAAGTTTCACAACAATAAAAATCAATACATCTTTGCCATGAGTCAAGTTTTTGCCGATCCATTGGTGGAAATATTTTGAGATCAACTTGAAGTAAGCTCTAGAACATAACAAGCGACGTCTACCCAATTATGTAAAGTTCTAGATGCATAGAGATCTAGGTGATAAATCTTCAACATGTGAAGAATTCGTGATATCTCATGTGCCTTTGGTTAAGATTGTACAAATGCTTTCAATGACTGTAAAAAGAATTAGTAAGGAAATAATGAATAACTCTCAAGCACTTCATCAAGTACCAAAAGTTGATACTTGTAGCAAGCCACATGATTGCACTAGCAGTTTGCTTAGGTGCAACCATCGCCGGTTACAAGGCAACTCTTCGCACAATAAAAAGGGTTGTAGTACTTGGAGAAGGTTGCGGAAAACATGTACCCTTTCTTTATCAAGATGTGGGAAGGCTATCCCTATGCAATGGGTGTGTAGCAAAGGATAAGTTAATACTCTCTATCCATGTTTTCTCGATGAGGTTCATATGATATTTCAACTAAGCCGGTTTGTCGAAAAAAAGTTTTTGCATTGACCTCTCGGGGTCTATTGCATAATCATTTCCTGATCTTAGGTAAGAGATCGAAATGTACATCTTCAGATTGTTACCTCCTTGATCATCAAATCCGTTCAATGATTCAGTTCTAATTATCATAAAAAGATCTCCCAAGAACATTTTCCTCTCGCTAATATATGGGTTTTAGGCACGTTTTTCAGCATGTCCTTGGGACTAGCAGATGCCCCACTGCACCTTGTGTATGAACTTGGAAATTCATGCCTGTGAGACAAAGCTATAGTTGTGTTCATCGACTATATCTAGAGCTATCTGAAAAGTCGAAAAGGTATTGCATAACATTGGACTATGGTTTGAGAGTGATTTAGAGATCATCAGTTGTATGCCAAACTCAGCAAATGCGAGTTTGGTGCATGAAGCATCTTTCCATGGAGTATCTATATATCCTGGTAAGGTGCCAAGAATAGTGAACTGAAAGACCCCACATGATACCTGTAAAATTCAAAGTTCTTGGTTCATCAAGGTACTATCATCATGCATACCAATGATCTCAAGATTAATAAATCCTGATGTTGTTTGTCTAGATGTTAGAATCAGGTATAGTTTCTCACATCCCGAGGATAGTGCAAATACTAGCTCTTATTGTTTCTTCACCTGCCATAGAGGAAGCCATACGATCACTGAATATGATGTCTCATCCATTAATCTCTTGGCGATGTAATATATGTACCGGGTTGCGTGGATGCAAAACCTTGGAAGCCAACGGATGTGTGGTGGTGATTGTCAGGAAACTCACCACATACCACTCGATGGAAAGAAAGCGGGAAATCAAATCTGAAGATCTTGTGGAATGTTTCTCTATACAAGACAATGGTTGGAACTAACAATAGAAGAAAAGAACATTCTTCTAAGAAGTGGGACCTATACTAGTCAAACTTGAGAAGGATCTTCTGTGAAGCTTGTTACGGTGTGACTTTAATCATCCAAGCACACTGTTATTTGGTGCCACGTGTTCTAATGGATGACATTATAATTCTTCAGATGAAAATTTTTCTATGATGAGCAAATATCAGAAGGTTGCTCGATCAATTGTATCCTATCCTTGGATGAAGCTAAGTGGCCTACTTTTATCGCTGATATGAGATCATGAGTAAAATGCTTCTCTTCCCTTAAAAGCCTTTCATACCAAATCTCGAGACAAGATTTATTTAAGGGGAGGGTCAGAATACCCCGTGTGTTTGTCACCGCTAAGCAATGGATTGAGCTCGAGCATGGCAAGTCAAGTAGTGTTAACCATGACTCTTTCATGAGCATCACATCGACATCTAGCTGTCTTGACTTGTTGAAAAGTTTCATAATGATTAGTCAAATGGTCGCATGGAATGATAAGTCATAAGTTACTTGGATTGCCACATTAAATGAATGTGAAGATATGAGCTCAACCAAACCTTGCAACTTTGGTCAAATGACTCTAAAGGAACTCTACAACAAAAAGTTATTAAGGGTTCATGTTGAGCAAATGCCTAGAAAATACCTCGTTTGGCCTAAACCCTAGTTTTGAGGGTTATCAAGTTGCTTTCTTTTGACCAAAGTGGAGATATATTTCCTGAGCGAGATATGAAGTTTGATCTTTAAGAAGAATTGAAGGTTAGGAGGTGTACAACAAATGTTATTATTGGACCTAGTCATGATTCAGCCCCTAAGTGTCTCAAACAGAGCGCTAAATGATGGAAAGAAATATTGATTTCAGCGCTTAGAATATTTCTTAAAGTCCGAAATTTGAGGTCATGGTGATCGACGTGCCGCGTTCTCAGAAATTCGTTAAGCAACTCAAGTTGGTCCAGAAATAGGAGTTGGAGCTAATCACTTGAGGAACAACATATCAAAGGTTTGAATCATTTGGGCGCGATTTGACAAGGTTTTGATAATCATTTCCAATCATCATTAAAGCATTGACATTGCTTTATTGGGAGTTGATTATCTCTTAATCTGTGCATCTTATGACTTTGGGCCTTTAATCAAAGTTGGAAATGGGCCAACGATGAACATTTTTCGTTTAATGATCAAAGCCTAATTCGGCCTAGAAGCAGCCCAATTCGACGTCCAACCAGCTCGCCACGTCACCCGGTAGGTGTTCGCTAATATGCCTCAAGGGACTGGCGCGTGTCCATTGACGCGTCCGCATCCCAGAGCTCAGCAGCGCCATTGGTGACACCTGCCCGCCTCCGTGTTGCGCGTCTGAGTTCCCTGCTGACCAAGTTGGAGGCCAAGGTCGTCGGTGCTCTCACTTCCTCGTCACTCGTCTCCCTTTTCCCTCATCCCTCTCCGCTTTCTCCTGCCGAGCACCATGGCCGCCATGGCCATGAGCGCCGGGGCTGCAGGAAGCAGCAGCACCTCCATCCCAGCCTCCTTCGCGCCGTCTCGCGGTTAGCCGAGCCGGTCAGCCCCGTCCTCGTCACCGCCTCCCCTGCCACGCCTCCCCGTCGCGAGCCGAGCCGGCCACGGCGGGACGCGCTCGTGCAGGCGCCAGGCCGGGCCGCTGCTCGACACCTGCAGCCATGGCTAGGCCGTGGCTGACTCCGCTCGCGGGCGTGCCTGCCAAACGTGCGGCCAGGCCCCTGCGACGTCCCGCGCGGCCACCCACGAGAGCCGCCGGCGAACCGGCTCCGGACCCCGAGCCGACTGATCCATCCGTCCCGTGCTCTGTACGTGAAGAGGAAGAAGAGAAGGACGGAAATTCAATTTGATTTCACTTTCGGGGTTCCTGATGTAAAAGATCCAGAGAGAAAGAATTTAGGATTCATCTCTGGTGGATTTCAGTAAAGTTAAGGGGTCCCGACGAAAAGTGCTTGTCTTATATGTTTTCTTTTTTTTTTATGCATAAATGACAGCAATTTTGAAAATTCATAGTAATTCATAGAAAAATTGTAAAATAGCAAATGTAAACTTTTTGGAATCCTTGTGAAATTCTCTATGCAGTGGATCTATAATATAACATTCTTTAGTTTAAAAGGTTTCCTGTAGAAATAAATTTATGCATCTAGGTTTTTAGTACTAGTGTTGTCTTGTATTTTTCATATCTAAAGTTTTAGTGCTTCATTTGCTATGAAATTTTTATGGTAGCTTTCTAGCGCTATTAGTGTGCCGTGATAAAAATTTCATGGTCATTGGTTGCAGTGTGATTTAGTTATTGATTTAACTTGTTAGAGGCTTAATAAATCAATTATAATTATAATAAAAATGATAAAATGAAAAATATGGTTCCATGACCTTTGTATGATGTTGCTCTGTCATTTTGATACATAATATGGCTATATATTTACTGAAAATATGGAGTTTTAGATTTAACTTGCTCTCTCATGGTTTATTGCAATGGCAATTTGTAATTTTCATAGTAATTAAAAATATAAAACCTGAGCATGTGAAATTTATACAGTAGAATATTAGGGGTGTTTGTTAGCTATTCTAATATTTGTAGAATTTATGGTGCACTTTAGATGCATGAGTATATATATGTGCCTTAATGCCTTGATATCAAAATAAATTAAGAAATGTGGTAAATAAATTTATTTAGGGGTAAAGGTTGCTTGTTCTAGAGTTCATATACCATATGTAAACTGTTGGTTTGCTTTGCTTAAGTGAATCCTTTGCTTAAGTGAATCCATGATGCTTGTAGTAGCTTAGATGAAAGTATATGGTGTACCGCGCTTGATGTACTTATTGTCCTAGCATGATAGGCTTATGCGATAATTTGTTAGATAACACTTTAGTGTTTAAGCCATCATATAGGGTTATGCTCTTGCCTTGTAATTGTTGCTATGTGCATGTTTTATATTTCTCGCATTCATACATACGCATTGTGCATCTCAATTAGGTGTGTTAGATGGATTGAGAAGGACGTGGTGGTGGAGCCGAACCCAAAGACGGTGTTTGGTGGTCCGTCCTGCAGTTAGGAATGCTATGGAGGAGATGCCACCAAGACGGTGCAAGCTAACCAAATTGACTTGAGTCATATACCAGGCAAGCCCCGGAGCATTCTAAGTCTCCTATGTTTTACAAAAATTCACTTGAGTCCTTTTATGTTTGTTTAATGCATTAGGTGATAGGAGTTGATTGGAAACCACTTGATGCATTGATATCCATCCTTGTCCACTAAAGATTACCGCAATCCTATTTAGTGCAGGATCGTTTAGATGCTTATTTAAGCTTTAAACGATAGAAGTCAGGTGATATAATATCTCCTACGAGAGATAGGTGAACAATGGAAATAATGGGATATGTGATCATGGTTGTACCATGTATTTTTATAAAACAAAATTAGGGAGACCGGGCGAAAAGTGGAGGCTACAGGACATGGAGGTCCCGGGAGTCGGTAGTCCCGCCTCTGCGGTCGATTAAGGACTTGATCTTGGAGCCTTTCCCTCTCATGTTGAACGCAGCCTCTCACTTAGCTGGCCGACCTGAGGTTGTCGACCGCGAAGCCGAGTAGCTCAACTCAAGCCGGCTATCTCGTTAAGTGAAAGTGCGCATCAAGGGGAGTCATGGTGTGACTGTGAGGCTAGGTGTTATAATTCCTAGTTGGTTTCCGGCACCTGATGTCCCTTAGAATGCGGCGCTGATCGGACCCGAGATTCATGATTTGTTGCAAAGGTGACCCATTGACCTCCGACGGGAGGTAGGGTGAGTGTTAGGAATAATTTTCCCAGCTGGGTAGTAATCGATTCGAATCACCATCTCTCCTGGATAGTGAGAACTTGATGGATTATCTCCATGTAGCAAACTATAATAATAACAAAATGAATGGAGGTGAATGATGATCACTTAGTGGGTTCCTGCCGAACCCAAGATTTGACGGACCTGCTATGGTCAACTGTGTTGTTTGTTTATATTACAAGTTTGTTGTAGCATAGGTGCAAATCTAGATGAAAGGTTAATGATTATTAACAGGATGCTAATAATTAAATGGTAACTTGAGACTTAAGCTTTTATGCAAAAAAATGCTAAGCCAGCCCCACTTATATAAAGCCATGCATACTCCTTGATGTCAACTTTATTTTTGGTTTATGACGGGTAAGTCTAGCTGAGTACATTCTCGTACTCAGGGTTTATTCCCAATTGTTGTAGGTTGTGATGTGTCGTGGTTACTGCAAGAATTGGATAACTCCTACCATAGCGGAGGGGGTAAGATCATGGGCATGATCATTCTTAGAATCTTATCTATTATGCTTTTGTGGAGCATGACCGAGTACGGGCAATGTAAAACTAAAGTTTATGAACTGTTTTAAAATGTTTTGCTTCCGTTACTTAATCAATTAATTTGTAATAACTGTTGTACTCCGATGGTAAATAAAATTGATGTAATCCTTTTACTTGTATTATGATGTACAAATGGTGATGTTTCGTTGAATCAGCACGATCTTGGTACGTTGTGATGTTGGTTTGAAATCCTTCGAGATTTCGATTCACGGACTTGGTTAAATGGAGTCAAGTCGGAGTTTGATCACTTTCGTGATTGAATTTTCGCACTTAGACACTTATAATTTTGGTTCTGTGACAGCCTTTGCTGCGGGCGCGAGTCGACGAAAGTCGGGGCGCGGACGCCACCGCGTTGCGCCACGACGGGTACGACCCGTCGCGGACGCATCCTGCGAGGGATGCGCCCGCGGACATCACAGCGGAGGAGCGCTCGGGTTCGTTCGATTCAAGGCGCTCCACGCGGAGCACGGCGCGTCTGGTCGCGCGCGCCGCCTGTCGCCGCAGGGCTCCGGCGCCGTGGGCGGCGCGCTGTCGCTTTCCGGCTGGCACACCCTGCCGTGCAGCACGCGTCTACGGCCCCGCGAGCATGGCGGGATTAGAGTGCCATCCACGGGCCCCGGCGCGAGGTTGCCGCCCGGTCGGCATCGAAAGTGCGTGCATCGTCGGAGGCTCGCCACAGATCGCTTGGACCATCGTCGTCTTTCACCTGTTCTCGACGAACTGTCCCAGGGGCGTCTCAGGCCCGTGCGGCCTGTGCGACTGAACAGGGCCTCCAAAAATCATGGGCCTCAAGATTTACTAGATGTACTAAGCATATATACTAACTTTAGGCTTTGTTTTAAATGAAAAAAATGAACCAAAAGCTGTATTATATGGCCCAAAACGTGGTCTTCTCGCTTCTGGAGCATGACTCATCCATCGCATCCTAGTCTTCGTTCACAAGGCCGAGGCGGAGAGCCGAGATGCCGGCGTCAACGATTCCAATTTTCTCATACATCTTCACCTTCTTCACCTGGATGGACTCCCTATTCCTTGCCCTAGCTAACGCCGTTAGTGCATTGTCTTTGTACACAAATTGATTGATTTTTGCCATTAGTTTCTTGGCTTTGTACTAGATATTAGGCCTCCACTTGGTGCTTTGAACCGGGCCTCCTATTTTCCCAGGACGCCACTGACTGTCCAATGAAGTCTCCTCAACAGCCGATGGCTTCGACTCCGGCGAAATTGCAGTAGCGATGTTGAAGATCCTATCGCCATCGAGTCCATCTACAGCGGCGCTGGTGAACTAGGAAGGTTTCCAACGAACAGCCCTTCTGGTATTCTCTTTCTGCAGCAACGCCTATGGATTCTCCGTCGAGTTCTACTTCAACGATGGCAGAACTCCGATGAGTAGGCGTTCTTCATCGACACCTTGTCGCCGTGGTTTCTTCTCGGCCAAACGTAGGGAGAGCAATGACGCCGGCAAAATATCCGACGAACTCCCATGGGCCTACTAGCGACAGCGTTGAGCAGTGCGTGATAACGTTTTAGAAGTGAAAGAGAATGAAATGATTCCATTGAATGATTGTGTGTGTACAGTATGGATATATACAATGCCAACAGGCGTGTGCCTATTCCGAAAGGGTGTCTTGGCCTTGAGGCAACCCTTCGAAGGGGCCTGATTGGTTGCCGTCATTAGCAGTTGCTAATGACGGTAATTATCCTAATTGATCACTAATTAATTATCCTAACTAATCTTAACAGGGTGGATCCTACTGGCGCCCCATTTTTAGTTCTCTTTGCACTCTGTCCTCGGCAAACACTATTTTGTTAATTTTCCCCTCTCTTTTTGCTATTTCTAATTTTTTTATTCTGCTGAAGAAGTTAACTTTGGACCTGTATTTTTGTAAGCTCCTACATCATCACGCCTCTACATTCTGATTTTTATTATTTCATGATTTTTTTTTAAGTCATGAAGAATTTTACGATTCCACCGGTGGGACAACCTTATATATAGAAGAACATTTTGTGGTGATATATCCTACAAAAATGTTAAAAGAAGACGGAAAAGCTGTTGTCATGTCCACACAGAGCCCAGGAGCCCCAGAAGCAATTTTGGTCTGGGCCATTGAGCAGAGCTCGTCCGTGGGCCGTGAATCAGACGGAGACAGATCTCTCGTCACATCTCGCCCACTGGGCCACTCCCAGGCCGGCAAATCATCTCCTCTCCTCGAGGCATAAGGCCGGGTCGATCGACGTCATCATGGCCGTCAACCCGTCGCTGCTGCCGTCGTTCCACTCATAAAAAAATGGAAAAAACATGGTCGCCGTCGTGTCACGGGCTCGCGGCCATCACCGGTCGCCGTCGTTTCACGGGCACAGATCGATCCATCCAGACGCTGGACGACTCGATCTCCTTTTCCTCCGCTTGGAATTTCGAAGCTGTCTTTGGCGCGCGTCGCGCCACCGCGCGCCTGCCGGCCGCCGGCCGGCCACCGTCTGTGTCGCCGTGGTGCACACGACACGCGATCTGCCTCGCGGTAGTCAGCGACAGTGCACACTGACCGTACCGACCAGAGGCATTAGGTTAAATATTGCTATACAGACGAGATGCGCGTGCGTACGCCTTCCGTCCTCGGTATCACTACTGTAGCTATAGTCGTCACTGACATGGCAAGTTGTTCTTCTACCTCGTGCTCTGTTGCTGCTGGTGGTGGCGGCGGCGGCCGCGCTTTCGTTGCCCTACGCGGCCAACGCCGGCTCGTCTTGCCAACTGATCGCCGGCTTCAGCCGTGTCATGCTGAACGAGTCGCAGTTCGTGCTGCAGACGCCCTACGACCTGCCGGTCCACGAACGCTACGACTCCTGCGGCGGCGTCCACCGGATGTGGGTCTTCGACACCGACAAGCCCTTCAGCCCCAAACACCCCGGCGGCGCGCGCACCGAGATCAAAGTCGACGTACGTCGTCACCTCTCCTCTGATCCTCTCCATGCACGGCAAGACATCTCAATCGAGCATTCCAGGTCTTCTCCCTATATGTACTAATTAATCAATGTGTGCATGCGTTGATCTGATCGATCATATCGATCAGGAGGTGTACAGCTCCGGGGTGTGGCAGTTCGAGGGCGACGTGTACGTGCCGACGGGCACGTCAGGCGCGTCGGTGATGCAGATCTTCGGCGCTGATAAGCCGCACGCGTCGATGGTGATGCTCCCGTCTACGACGGCCGGCTCACCTACTACCATAACCTGACCGTGGTGGTTGGCGGACCGAGTGTACGACCGGTGGATCCGGCTCAACGTGGTGCACGACGTCGCGGCCGGGAACGTCACCGTGTTCGTCGACGGCGAGAGGAGGCTGCAAGTCCCCGGTCATGGCGGGACGGAACACTACTTCAAGTTCGGTGTGTACACGTACGCAGGTGCTCCATGAGCATTCGCACCGCATGGAGGCGCACTGGAAGAACGTCGCCATCTACACCAGGCCGGGAACACAATATTAGATCGATGTCGTCGTCGTCTCGGTCTTGATCATCTGGTACTACGGTCGTGTCGTGTGCGTGACGGTGACATGCACATACACGATCGAAGGAAACATGAATATACGATGTGTAAACTATTAAACTGTGATGACGATGGAGGCCGGACGTGTCGTGTCTCCAGCTAGTAAATAAGTACGTAACTGAGTAGTGAATAAGAGAAAGATATAGGAGTATCTCAAATTTGCTGTTGCAAACTACTGCTAAAAGCGTCGTTCACCAGCAACAGTGCATCAGGTATTCAGCTGTGGGCTACAGTGAAGTCGTTGGTCGAGTGGGCCTTGGCCTTTCGTATTGTAATGGGCCTGAGGCCAGGTAGTAGTAGTATATGTTTGGTCGGTGGAGTCACCAGTAAGTCATTGAACATTTTGTAACCGCAACTATTCGAACTCAATCATTCAACTGAGATCCCGCCTATTGCTGTTTTTTGCTCTCCCCAAAAATCCCTCTGTTCTTGCTTTTCTAACCCTAAATTCCCCAAAGCTTCCAATTCCAATTCCTTTTACCGATTGTATCCTAACATTTGGTATCCGAGTCATCGGTTTGCGGTGAAATTTTTGCCCCAAATCGCAATTCGTCCTGGTGCCCAAGCAAACCAAGTTCTAGACCGAGATGACAGCATCGATGGGGATTTGGCCGGCAAGGTCGACGAGATCATGAAGCACCTCGATGGGTTCGCCGCCATGGACACCAAGCTCATCGGTATGCGGGATATGGTCAAGCGGACCTTTGGCCGAGGTGCATGCGTGAGCGGCGAGCAACATGGATCAAGCGCCAAGGATCTTCGCCGGACATGGAGGTGTAGGCGTCTTCGATCCGGAGACCGACTCCTCGCGCCGACTACCTCGTACATGGCTGGATTCGCTCGGCTCGTCGCGCTGAGGTCGTCAACCCGGTGCCCATTACACCGATCATGACCCGGCAGCGCGGTCAGCAATCAAAATGGCAACGGGGACCCGATCCCCAATTCTCCGCTGGGAATTCTTCCATTAGGGGCGGGGATGGAGTGGAATTAACCCCCCACGGGGATGGATTTGGTAAGAAAAATGTGTCCCCGTCGGGGATGGCGGGGACGGGGATGGTTCTCCTCTCCTCTCCCCGACCCGATCCTGCGTACCCACCCGCCTCTTCATTAGGGCGGCCCTGCCCATGTACAAATGGCCCAATAACTCGTGGGGTATATAACAAGCCATTGAACCCTAATTCCTCAATCCCTCCAAAGACGCCCGCCCCAAAGCCGCACCGCTCCCGTCTCCCACTCTCTCTCATTACCTCGCATGCTCAAGGGCCGTGGAGGCCGCAGCTAGCTACTCGCCCATCAGCGCCTCGCCGGAGTCGGCCTCGTCGACCATCCACCATCGGGCCGGGAGCCTCACAATCACAGTCCACGAACACCCCGGCACCTCTCGCCCTACATCATCTCGGAGCCCCACGGGACCCAGCCGCGTGGCCTGAATGTCGTCGCGGCTGCAAATCTCCCATGAAGTAACCTTCCGCTCGAGAAGATGTGCAAGATAGTTGTTGCCGTGTTGTGTTTTTCTCCCTTTTTCTCATCTTGCTAAGTTGCTAGTGGACAACAGAGGTGTATCGTGCCATTTACTTTCCAATCCTGACACAAGCACTTGTATTTGTGGTATTTTCTTGTTGATTTGTTTTTGCGATTTTTGACAACAAAGAAGCTGTGAATTGTAAAACGAAACAATCTCATTTCATATTGATTCAAGATATTGATTTAAGATGCATTAGCAAAGGACTTTTTCTCGATCGTTGATTTGAGACTTTGAGGAATTCTTTTTCAAGCTTATGTCCGGGACAGGGGCCCCATCGGGGATGGATTCCCCGCCGGGTAAGGGGATGGGGAGAGAATGCCCCCATGAGCTTTCGTGGGGGCGGGAAAATCTTTCCCTCACAGGGGACGGGATGGGAGGTCTATACCCGACGGGGAATTCCGCTGCCATCTTGGGTCAAGCAACCAAGAGACAACAGGAGGTGGCGGACCGCAGGGGGCCACAAGGGTGGAGCCATGCTAACGTCGCAGTTCGAATCTGCACCGGGGTGCTCTCGCGGAATTCCTCTGCCACAACTCGTCTTTGGTAGCACGCTGCCCATCGCGACTACCACGGTCGGACAGCTTCCACATCGAACTCGACCTCAATGCGGCACCGGCGTCGTCATCACCATCACCGGTGGCGGCTGCCGTTCGGCTCAACGGGGAGGGCGGACACCTGCGGGGATTCAATGGAATCCGGCCGCAGTATGACATTTCAGGGTATGTCCGATGACCCAGCCATACCCCCACCCGCTTTCCCTAAACTTGAGTTTCCTAAGTTCGATGGATCGAACCCGTGCTTATGGCGTGTTCATCATGCAGGCTAGGCTGATTGCCAAGGGCCTGATGTTGTGGCCCAGGTGTGGTAACCGGAACCTTCTAGAATCCTCGTCGGCCTCTCGGCCCAAGTACGGCGCGTACTGCCGCAGCGGCCGGCGTATTTGTACGTATACATGTACAATGGGCTGACGAAACTAGGTGCGTGTGCAGAGAGCTGTTAGCTTTTGAGCTGGGAAGTGCAAGCTTGTATGGGCCATGCATAAGCCTTCTCCTCGGGGCCCATAATTAAGATTAGTGGTGCTATGGCCGGAGCTAACCTCAACAAACTTCTTAGGAGAAAGCCATGTTCGATGGGCCATTCATGGATCGATAAGCCCAAATCTTTTACTAGCTGACTAGCTCTTTTTATGTCATCTAATTGACACGTATATGCATGTGTATACAAATTATTGCCTTGTCAATTTTCCTCTTCAAAATATAATATGCCAAAATTTCATCGAACAAATGCACCCCACCGAGTAGAGTTCATGCGATGAAAGAGCAGGGACTCGACTTGGTGCCGCTACACATATCAGCTCAGGTTTATTTGATTTTTTTTATTGGGTATAATCAGTTTTGCCACGAGATATCCCGTGGTTGTTGTGAGGCAGATATCAGATCGCGGCAAACAAGAGGGAGTTTGTTGAGATGCGTAACGTACTCATCCTCCTCTGTGGGGTTATAAATACTTACGTAAGAGGCCGGCTTTCTTCCATTGCTTCCAGCGTCTTGCATCTAACCCTCGGACTTCAATCCAGGCGTCCTAAGCTTTTTTGCCAAGGAGGTACTTCATCCCGTATAAGTACTATTTCTCTTTTAATGATCTTGCTTCTTTATTTATCTCTATTTTCATTAGATTGAATGTGCATCTCTAATGGCATTTATCTTTGTTTATTGCTCTAGATGCATGGGGCCTCGTCGTATCCCAAACAATCCGATGGTAGGGCCCTCATCGTGGTCGGGGGCAATCATCGCGTTACCAGCCACTACCTCCGTGGCGTCGGCCACGGAACTACTACCAGGATGATCAAGTTGATAATTGGCGGAGAGCACGATCGAAGGTCTACGTCGCCTGGCGCTCGTCGGCGTAGTAGATCGCCTGCTCGTCACGATCGTGTTTATCGTCGTCCCGAGCGGCGACGCAGTGGCTACCGCCGTAGCCGTTCGCCCGGCCCTCATGGAGACAGCGCGCGCATATCCGGGGTACAAGCCGGTGTCAATGAGCCGGCTCGTCAAGATCGCCGCCACTCTGTTGATCGTCACGAGCACCGTGAAGAAACAGTACGTCGCCCACGTCATGCTGATAATCGCAGCCGATCCAACCGGAAGCAGGCCGGAGACGGGCAAGCCGAAGTTGCCACGAGCCCTGTTGATAATCGCAGGCAGCGTGAAGAAATTGTTGGAATATTAGGCAATTTTCAGATTAATTCCATAATATAAATCATGATAAATAGATGTACTAGATAAAGCATGTCAAGCATACTAGCATAGCATAAACGCATAACACTGATCATAGCATAGCATAAACGCATATCATAGATCAAATAACATAGCATGATCATAGCAACAGTGTAAGCACAACTAGCACACCGTATAAGCGCCTTGATGAGAAGAGGAAAAATACTATTTTACTACTTTAGGATTTTCTAATTGAAACTCTAATTGTAGTTGTTATGTTGTGTCTATTCCCAAGAGGCTTGGTACAAATATATAGGGAGGAAAACTCCCTACCTCCATATCAACTAGTAATATGGTACTAATTGATATTGCACCTCCACCTTTGCTCATGGGCTAAAACAATAAAGCCCATTAGGGAACACAAATATTGGGCCTTTGTGATTTATCGTAATTTCTTCATATGAATTTTAGGGGAACTTATTCATATATAAATTCTAACAATCCCCCACCGATCTCAAGCTGCCCAATATAGATATTTTCCTTATCTCACTACTTTTTTTATATACTAGTGTTTCAGCAGAGATCGTTAAATTGAACATCCGCCTAGAGCTTCAAGTTCTACTCATTCACAACTTGAACAATGGACTACGCCTTGAATTGCAAGTTTTGTGTGAATAAGTTTTGCTCAAAGTCAAACTAGTACTTGGCTGCCAAGTAGCCTTTCTCCGTGGGTGGAGCATATCATACGTCATACTCCTTAGTCTCTTCATGAGCTTACTAGAGATCACCCAAATCTCATAGGCTGCGGCGTTTAACGATCCAGAACTCATATAGGTATGCCCTTTCAAGATTGCTCAGTGGGACAACATCTTTACTTATAAAGTCAATAGGACATATTAAGGCATTCTCGTCAACCTACCATCAGAGCCTCTTTGCTCTTGAGAGTATTGCATCTTCACATAGAGAGGGCTTATTAGTTTACTCTCCTCGGTTTACCAATAGCTTGTTCTTCCCGTGTCCTTAGTCACGGGATCTCCGATCAAAAAGGTTGGGTTACTACTCTTTGAAAACTCATATGGGTCTCATACCCATCTCCCTAGATGCAATTTCTATCACATTATGTGATAGCCCTTTAGTAAAGGGATCTGCGGGTTTTTATGCATGCGTATATAGGATCTGATTATTACTCAGGAGTTTCTCAATTTCTGGCGGTCTTCAAGCGTCTTTTAACGTGTCTTGTTGACTTTGAATTATCCTTTGCACTATTCACTTTAGTGATCACTTTGTTTGATTATCACGTTCATAAGGATAGCGGTACTAGTTTTCAACCACCGGCAAGTCGGACAAGAGCTCACGCCCAGCCACTCTGCCTCTGCGGATCTTTGTTTCTAAAAGCGATAAGTTACGCTTCCATGGTTGACTTAGTCAAAATAGTGCGTTTACAAGACCTCCATGACAACTGCGCCACCTCCAAGAGTAAATACATACCCACTTGTATGCGTAGATTTGAGCAATATCGAAATCCGATTCAAGATCACTATATCCCTCTAGCACAAATGGGTGCCCCGAGAATAGTGAATTCCATAGCTCATTGTACCTTTAAGATAGCACAAGACCCTTTCTAGTACATGCCAATGATCATCACCGGGTTGGACATATACCTACTCAACTTGCTCCACAAAAAGAGATATCTGGTGCAGTTTGCATTTGCTAGATACATGAGTGAACCAATAATCTGAGAGTACTTGAGTTGATCTCTAGTAAACGCTTCTTATTCTTTCGTAATGTCACACTAGGATCATAAGGTGTTGGAGAAGGCTTTCTATCCATAAAGCCAAAACGGCTCAGGACCTTCTCAACATAGTGAGATTGTGATAAAGTAATCCCACTCTCTTCCTTAATAAGCTTAATGTTTAGAATTACATCAGCCTCTCCAAGATCTTTCATATCAAAATTCTTTGACAAGAAAGACTTGACCTCATTTATGACATTCATGTTTGTTCTAAAGATTAGAATATCATCAACATATAAGCATAATATAACGATTCTCCCCCACCATGTCGATAATACACACACCTATCACTTCATTGACAACATAACCGGCACTAGTTAACGTAGTGTCAAACTTCTCATGCCATTGTTTAGGTGCTTGTTTCAAGCCATACAAAGATTTTAATAACTTGCACACCTTTTTGCTCTTCACCTTTTACTACAAATCCATCGGGCTGATCCATGTAAATCTCCTCATCCAACTCTCCATTAAGAAAAAGCCGTCTTTACATCTATTTGATGAATGATCGGACCATATGAGGCAACCAAAGATAGTAGTGTTCGAATAGTGGTCATTCTAGCAACGGTGAGTAAGTATCAAAAAAATCTTCTCCTTCTTTTTGAGTGTAGCCTTTAGCCACAAGCCGGAGCCTTGTACTTGTCAATAGTACCATCGGTCTAAGCTTCTTCTTGAACACCCACTTACATCCAATTGGTTTACAACCGAATGGTAGATCGGATAGCTCCCAAGTTCCATTAGAAAGAATCGAGTCCATCTCACTCTGAACAACTTCTTTCCAATCATCTACATCTAGAGATGCATATGCCTCGAGATAGAGGTGGGAGTATCATCCACAAGGTACACAATGAAATCATCACCAAAAGATTTTGCAATCCTTTATCTCTTGTTCCTCACGGGAACTTCATTGTCATCCTTCTCAAGTGGTTGCTCAAATAACTCAAACAGGATATTCAATAGGTATAGTATCATCGGGGAGCTAATTCATTAGAAAATCTAACATTGCTACGCATATCTTTTAAAGGAAATATATTCTCAAAAAATGTAGCATCACGAGATTCAAAGATAGTATCAACAAGCATATCAGAAACTTGGATCTTACTACTAAAAATCGATAGTCAATGCTTTTTGTGAGCATATCCAAGAAAGATACAATCTACCGTCTTTGGTCCAAGCTTACGCTTCTTATTAATTGGAACATTGACTTTTGCCAAACATCCCCACGTGCAAGTATGAAAGTGATGGTTTCCTTCCAACCCATACCTCGTATGGTGTTGTCTCTTTATTTTTGTTTGGAATTCTATTCGGGACATGACTCACAGTCAAAATAGCTTCCCCCACCATGCCTTAGATAAACCAAAGGAGTGTCTAACATGGCGTTAACCAAGTCGGTCGGCGTCGCGATTTTTTTCCTCTCAGCAACCCCGTTGGATTCGGGCGAATAGGGAGGTGTCCTCTCATGAATAATACCATGTTCGCACAAAACTCATCAAATGTTATAGGAAAATATTCACCACCACGATCGACCTTAGGCGTTTAATCTTTCTTTCTAATTGATTTTCAACTTCAGCCTTAAAGATTTTAAAAGTAGTCTAATGCCTCATCTTTAGTTTTCAGCAAATAAATATAGCAATATCTAGAAGCATCATCAATTAACGTCATGAAATATCTCTTTCCACCTTTAGTCAACACACCATTCATCTCGCGATAGATCGAATGTATGAGCTCTAGAGGTGCCAAGTGTCTCTCCTCCGGTTGCCTTGTGAGGCTTTTTCGAGGTTGCTTAGATTGTACACAACTATGGCACTTAGAACCTTTGGCAATGGTGAAATGAATTAACCGCAAGCTAGATAAATGTGACATCAAACCAAAATTCACATGACATAAACGAGAATGCCAAACACTTGAATTATCATCAATTGTGCCACAAATATGATTCAGCGACTTATTACAAAAATCTGCCAAACTTAGGCGGAACAAGCCACCACAGATCATAACCTTTACCAATAAACTGTCCGTATGCTTAGACATAACTACTTTATTGGACTCCATCACTACCTTAAACCCATCTCTTAAAAGAAGGGAAACACTAACAAGGTTCTTGCGAATAGTAGGGACATGTTGCACGTTCTTGAACAAGACAATTTTTCCCTGGTAAACTTCAGATCTACCGTGCCCTAGCGCCACGAACGAAGCATGTGACCCATTCCCCATTAGGACGGAAGAACCTTTGCGACTCTTTATAAGAAGAAAACAAAGAGATGTCAAAGACATACATGAATATTAGCACACAGTATCAACCCACCAACTTGGTGATTGAAATACGATAGTACAAAGAGGAACATTACTTGTACTCCTCATCAGCGATTGCTAATAGTCACAAGGTTGACATTCTTATTATTCCCATTGGAAAAGTGACTAAGCCGTGTCCCAAGTGAAGCAAAGCACCTCATCATTATTTTTCTTCTTCTCAAAGGTAGATGTTAATTTGGCATTGGAAGATTTATTCCCTTTGTTCTTGCCATGTGGGTTTTTACGCACACAAAATTAGTGCTAGAATGGCTCTTGTTCCCTTATCAATTGTATTCTTCACCGAATCTTTTCTCAACATCAAGAGATGCTATCGGGGTTTACAAGCATATATTTTACATCTCTTGTGTTTAAGAATTATCTTAAACTCTTCCATGAAGAAGGCAACTTAGCAATATTACATCCGGCTACAATCTCATTGGGTATGACATACTTAAGGAGTTCAAGTTCTCTTGCCATGTGTTGAACCTCATAAACGCTTGACTATAGGCTGGTTGCAACCATCTTGTAGTCATAAAAAGTTCTCCATAATGTACCTTCCGGATGTACTAATGGTTGCATTAGGGTTGATCCCACAATGCCTTCTCATCTTGGAAGTGCAATTTTGCATCTTCTAGATGACTAGCAAGATTTTTTAGGATTGTTCTTCTAAAGATAGTGTTGTCTTCCGGAATCTTCTTATCTCTAGAGATATTTCCACGAGGTGATCCAGCGGTAATCTAGAACATTTTAGCCTCTAGCGAGCATGGCCTTAACTTCGCCATCTCTTAAAATGTGCACTAGAAAACTTTTTCTAGTCACCGAACCGCGTCGGTGAAAACAGCCATAGTTAAATCAAAAAGAAAAAGCCTACAATAAGGTTTTGGATTGTTGGAATATTAGGCAGATTTTTTGAGATTAATTCCATAATATAAATCATGATAAATAGATGTACTAGATAAAGCATGTCAAGCATACTATAGCATAAACGCATAACACTGATCATAGCATAAGCGTGGCATATCATAGATCAAATAACATATAGCATGATCATAACAACGGTGTAAGCACAACTAGCACACGGATAGATTGGATAGATAACATGACATGATCATAGCAACTGGTGTAGGCACAACTAGCACAACACATACACCAAATAGATTGAATAGATTGAACATGTTGGACAATAAGAATAGATCACGGATGTAATACCTGCCAATGTAGAAGTACATGGTGGTGAAGGAAGGCAGACGGCGATCGCCGCCTCCTTGATGATGATCCCGTCGCAGTTTTGCCTTCGGCGATAAGGCGAGGCGGCGTGCTGAGTTTTTGGGGAAGCGGTCGGCGAAGAACGCTTCCCAAAACCTTAAGCCTTCTCCGTTGCAGGATCGCAAAGGCGGCGGTTCGGAGACCTGCTTTCGCCGGTCATTTGGTGCCGCGAACGATCGGGCTGGAGATTGGCGGCGCGCGCAGCAGTGAGAAGAAGGAAAATACTATTTTTACTAATTTAGGATTTTTCTAATTGAAACTCCTAATTGTAGTTGTTATGTTGTGTCTATTCCCCTGGGCTTGGTACAAATATATAGGGAGGAAAAACTCCTACCTCCATATCAACTAGTAATATGGTACTAATTGATATTGCACCTCCCCACCTTTGCTCATGGGCTAAAACAATAAAAGCCCATTAGGGAACACAAATATTGGGCCTTTGTGATTTGTCGAGGAATTTCTTCATATGAATTTTTAGGGGAACTTATTCA